>CM019180.2:36935088-37004698 GCA_009739505.2 Apolygus lucorum
TCATGCGTCCCCGTCGCGCAACCCGGGCCCCCTGGGATGAGCAGAGGTGGTCCCATTAGGTTTCCCTGGTGGACCCCTCTTGTAGTTCCAGGGGTGGCTGAATGACCCTCTGGCGATTAGGGAGGGGACCCCTGTTACCGGGTTCCCTGACCCTTCTAAATGTGCTTCCCCCGTTATGAATACAAACGACGACGAGCCTCATAACCCCCGCCGGCCCATTGGCACGCGGGGTTCTGGGGGAGGCGCTCAGAGGCGCCCAGGCAGGGGCGTCGGCCATCCTCTCCTTCCTCCTCTTCCTCATCATCCCTTCCCTCTTCCTCTTCCACTGCCTCTTTGAAACCACCAGTGCGCCCATTGTGAGCGAGCATTCACTACCAGGTCTGGCCTTGGTCTCCACGTCAGACGGAAGCATCCTGTTGCTGCTAATGCTGCAATTGAAATAGAAAGAGTACAGCCTAGGTATGCTTCCGAGGATTTGCGCAGGATGGCGGGTGATGAGGTGGTGGCTGTGCGCAGTGGGGTACGTAATATCAATGTCTATTTAAGTGAGCGTTTTCCCACACGCACAGTCAATGCCATCTCAAAACTCCGCCAGAGGCCTCACTATAGGCAGCTTGTCCAGGATGCTATCCTGGCAAATAGCAGTGGGGGCCTCTCCTGCATCTCCTATTGCTGGCGTGGAGCAGCAGCCTGCCATTCAGAATCCCTCCCCCGGGACCTCCGGTCTTCTTGCCGATCTGAAGACCGAAGTCATGAGGCTCGGGGGGCAGGTAGGCCGCATTGAAGGCTACGGAAGCACCTACCTGCAGGATCTGGCGAGGCGGGCTGCTGAAGGGTCAGAAAACCTGGAGGATGAGGTTGCAGCCTATCTAGGGAGAATCTTCCCGCGGGTTGGGGATGCGACCGTGACGCAGCACCAAAGAGGACCTCCTCTTAGAATGGTGTTGCGTGGAGGTCGCAGAGCAGCTAAGCAAGCATGACGGCAGGAGTACCACCGGGTTCAGAGTTTGTGGAGGAAGCATCCGGCGCGTGTAGCTGCGGAGGTACTGGAGGAGCCTGGGGAAAATCAAGTTCATCCCCCTCTCCAGGAGTTTGTGGACTTCTGGGAGCCACTTCTGAGTGCTCCCAGTCATGACCCTGGAGAGCGAGTGGTTCCCCCAGTCTCCACCAGGGATTCCTTACGCGGCATCATGTGTTCGCCGGTGCTACTTGACGAGGCACATAAGTGCCGTGTCAAGAACTCCACTTCCGCTGGACCTGATGGTGTTTCTGCCCGTCGCTGGAATAAAGCACCAAAGACGATTAAGCTGCTCATCCTCAACCTACTCCTCCTTGCGGGAAGACCCCCGAAAGCGTTAACCCGTACCCGAACAGTGTTCATCCCAAAGAAAGGAGGAAGTGGGCCTGGAGGCTATCGACCGATCTCTGTGTCCTCGGTAGTCTTCCGCCACTTCCAGAAAGTACTGGCATCTCGCCTCCAGGTGGCTGGTGTCATTGGTGACGTCCAGAGAGCGTTTCGGCCAGCGGATGGCACAGCGGAGAACCTTACAGTTCTCCAAACTGTCATCTCGCTGGCCCGTATTAAACGCCGGCAATTACATCTCGCCGCTCTGGATGTCGCTAAGGCCTTTGACACCGTCAGTCACTTTGCCCTGACCGATTGTCTTCATGGTGTCGGGGCCCCAACTCGATTAATTGAGTATGTGGCCTGTCTGTACCATGAAGGCGTGACGGTCCTAGAGGCAGGAGGTGAGATGTCAAGGGATATAATGATCGGGCGAGGGGTACGCCAGGGGGATCCCCTATCACCACTCCTCTTCAACCTGGTCGTGGATACGGCCTTGGGTAAGCTGCCCACAGAAGTAGGGTTTGATCTCGCCCCTGGGGTGCGAGTAGGAGCATTGGCCTTTGACGATGATGTTATCCTACTCGCAGAAACCCGTGAGGGCTTGCAGATTGCCCTCAACGCATTTGCTAAGCAGCTAGCAAGGTGTGGACTTGTGGTCAACCCCGGTAAATGCGGGTCGGTCTCCTTGGTCCCGTCGGGTCGCCAACATAAGGTGAAGGTTGTGGATGGGGGTTTTGTCATTGGACAATCCCCCATTCCTTCCCGATCTGTGTTGGAGGTTTGGCGGTACCTTGGAGTCGACTTCATGGGGGTGGCCACCATTACTGCCAGCCGTGTGGACCTTGGTAGAGCGCTAGCTCGCGTTACCAAGGCTCCATTGAAGCCACAGCAGAGGCTGCGCCTCCTCCGCACGTACTTACTGCCAAAGCTAACCTATGGGTTAGTCTTTGGTAGGCTTACGGCGGGGAGGCTGCAGGAATTGGATCGTGAAGTACGCTCTGCTGTGCGCTCTTGGCTGAAATTCCCGCCTGGTGTCCCAAGTGCCTACATCCATGCACCAGTTAAATCTGGTGGGCTCGGTATTGTGTCCCTCTCAGCAAGCATCCCCTCTCTGCGCCGCCAGCGCCTGCTAGCCCTCCGAGGGTCGAGCTGGGGGGTCGCCCGTGCTGCTGCTGATCTTGATTTTGTCAGGCAGCAGTTAGCATGGTGCGACCGAGCAACACCATCTGCTCCAAAACCCAGTTCGTCTGCTGAGTTCGCTGCTGCGCTGCATGAATCAGTAGATGGTAAGGAACTCCGACAGTGCTCCGAAAGCCTAATCTCTTCCCAGTGGGTAGATTGGGCTTCGGAGGGCATTGGGGCCCGCGACTACCGACACTTCCACGCCGTCCGTGTGGCATGTTTGCCAACTGCGGTGAGGTGTACGAGAGGTAGTCGTGGGGCAACCCTACCCCTTTGCCGTGCCTGTCAGAGTCGAAGTGAACATCTTTATCATGTGGTGCAGCAGTGTCCACGAACTCATGGGGGCCGCATTCTACGTCATGATGCGGTCGCCAAGCAGATAGCAGGTGCCTTGTCATCTAGCGGCTGGGATGTTGAGAGGGAGAGGTTATACCACATGCCGAGTGACCAGGGTAAGAAGCCCGACATCGTTGCCGTCAAGCCCGACCAGTCTTGCATTATCCTGGATGTCCAAGTTGTCAATGGCAGCTTGGACATGGAGCAGACTTGGCGGGCTAAGATAAGGAAATATGACACGAATGATTTACGGCAAGCGGTGTCGGAGCTAAAAGGAGTGGCACCCAACAACATCAGGGTGATGGCTGCAACCTTGTCATGGCGCGGAGTGTGGTGCGGGAAAAGCGCCACGGAGTTACGTGAGTTGGGCATCTCAGTAGGCGTACTCCGTGGTATCACCACCCGCGTCCTGCTCGGCTCATATTTGAACTGGTGGTCGTTCTATAGAGGCACTTCCCTTCATCCCTCTCTCCCACCCCCACCATCCTCATCTTCCCTAATCCCGAGGGCCGGCGTCGGGTGAGTCCTGGGCGTCCTCCCCATTATATTTGATTTATTTATTTATTTTGTATTAATGGCGTGCCCCCTGCGTCTTTCAGGGGAGTTTCTTAAAAAAAAAAAAAAAAAAAAAAAAAAAAAAAAAATTTCTCTGAAACGCCGGGGCTGACGGGCTAGCCGCCTTCCTCAGTGCTTAGCACCACGGTATGGTTATGAACCGCCGATGCGACAGTACTGCATGTTAGGATAGGGATCTCTCTCTCTTCGTTGAGTAGGGGTTAAAGAAAAGTCAAACGCCGCAGCGAGAAGGTCAGCTCTTCACTCACCGACACGCAAACATAACAGTTCTGTAATCCGACTTGTGAATTTTCACCTTTAGGCCTAAAAGATGCGCCAAAATCTCAGCTTTCCAAAGGTTTAGTTACCTTTATTTTCAACGAAATGAACATTTCAACGTGAATTGTTTTTCAACGAAATCAGCTTTCCGACTGAGACAATCGAGCACACATTTCGTGTAATTAATCGCACAGTTCCCTGTGATTAGGAATATAATGTTATTCATACAGTGTTTATTTGTTCCATCACACTCTTATGTGTGAATACAAATTTATTCTTATTTTTAATCATGTTTGTAAACATATTTTTGTCATTATTTTATTCATATCCATCAGTAATAATTACTGTGTTAAAATTATTTTAACATCATAATTCATGAGTAGATAGGAGTTTGCCCAATTCTGCCACTCCGTCCCAACGTTCAATCCCTCTGATCGTCTCAGTCGGAAAGCTGATTTCGTTGAAGAAATTCACGTTTTTCTTCTTTCAAACACACATTTTGGTTTATTATTTTCAATAATGAACCTTTGGAATCGACCGAGAAACATTTTTTTCAACACCCCCTCAAAATTTGATGGTTTACGTTTCAAGGTACGTAGAATCCAAAAATCGAATAAAAATGTGGCCGTCCGTCCGCCGTACGCCGTGCGCCGTACGCGGCACTTTTGCCGCACTTTTTGGTTGGTGGCTTTGCAGACGAGTGATCAATATAGAAAAATAATAAACCATTGTGTAATAACTTGCAGCGTTTTTTAAAATAATTTCCCCATTGAAATAAAAGTAACTAAACCGTTGGAAAGCTGAGACTTTGGCGCATCTTTTAGACTTACAGGCAAAAATTCACAAGCCGAATTACAGAACTCCAGCTTTCCAAGATTTCACCAGTTTTTGTTTAGGTCCATTCTTTATCCGTGTCCCGATTTAAGAAAAAGTTTTACTCCATCATGGAGTTGGAAAAATTTACGCACTTTCCAACGGTATTATCAGATAAAAACGCTGCAAATCATTGCTCAAAGGTTTATTATTTTCTGCAGAGATCACCCTTCTGTATAGATCACTGGTTCTCCATCAATAGCACCTACCACCATCTGTATTCTCCCTTGACCTTCCCTCTCAAATTTCAGCTTCCTGCGTTCAATAGGATTGAAAATGGCTTCGGAGCTCACTCAGCTGATCAGTGATCTGAAGAGTGAAGAAGCCTTTGAGCAATGATTTGCAGCGTTTTTTACCCACCAACATTTTTTTTACCTACCAACTTTTGTTTACCTACCAGCTAGGTACTACCTACCACACCATACTGGCTTCACACCTTCACCATCAAGTTTATTAGAAAGAACTAAACGCTTCACACTCGATTGGAAAAATATGGAAATTTGATTACTGGTTACGCAGAAGGCAAAACTGTATACAAATCGAAGAAATGAACAGCGATCGCATTTTAGTCCGATAAAATTTGAATGGAGATTAGACCTCTTTTGCGATTCACACTCATGATTCTGTTTTATCGAAGGAAAACCTTCAAGTACTCGTAGGGACCGAACAATTTGTCCTACAGAGCTCCGGGTGGTCTCAAAAATTTTTAAAAATTCTATACTATTAGAATTGGTGAAAAAACGATACCTTTATTTCGAGACTTTTCGAGCTAGGGCACTCTTGAAAATTTCAACCCTTAATTTTCACCCCTTAGAAGTGACCTACATCAACCAAAAGCTTCGCAGCACAACTAGACCCGAAATGGAGCCCATATACCAAATTTGAACCAAATCGGTCCAGTGTTGCTAAGAAAAGTGCCGCGGACGGCGGACGGGGGATGGCGGACGGCGGACGGACATTGCAAATTTGGATTCTACGCACCTTGAAACGTAAAGTGACAAAGTTTGAGGGGGGGGTTATAAAAATTTTTTGCGATACGATCACATAGGCTTATTATTAGAAATAATAAACCAAAAATTAACATGAAAATTCGGGGAGTTAAAGCCATTTTTGCCGACAGAAGGTGGGGAACATGAAAAAAATCTTAAAAGTGAAATAACTCAAAAATGAAGCTTCTACAAAAAATTCCTATTAAGAATTTTTTGCTGAAAATCAGTTGTAACATCGAATCCTGCCCTGTGACCATTACAAAATGTAACACCCTGTATAACTCAAATACTCGATCAAAAATACATACACATGGTCAGAAAAAATGAAATAGAGGGCAAGAAAATGTTTGTTAACATTCTCATAATAAAAACCCACATCATAACTAGTTTAAACGTATTTTTTGTAAAGAACAAAAAATACGAACTCTGGGTAACCCTTCAGCACCACAATCTTAATACGGGTACCTACCTATTTGTGACCACTTGAATATGAATTCCTGACAGTTCATTTCAAGTAAGTTTTGATTCCGTTCTTTCAAAACAGACAGGTATACAACTACTCGACTTCTTCAAAACCTCTAGAAGATACCGCCGAAATTTCCCGGATTAGTTGCCAATGGTTTACTTCATTTCAATGTCATTCAAAGTAGAACGGAATCATAGTGTATGTAGTCTCACCTACCTGACGTGATACCTACAGAACAATAGCACCCTACACTACCAGTTCCTATTATGAGAGAACCCAATGCACCTATTGTATAAATTTTTGAACTCAACCTTCCTGTCAGAAGCGAGGATAGAGTGTATACCTTTGATTTTATTTTAGTACGTATGTTTACGGAGTGTGCCACGTTGAAAACAGTAGGGAAGAATTTTACAACTAATTCAAGTATGAAAATGCCTCTAAGCATTATTATCTAATCTTTGTGAGTCTATTTTTTTGGTTTATTATTTCTAACTAGCTGAAAAGCCTACAAAAAGTAGGCAAAAACAATTCCTCCGACTCTCTCCTCCACCCACTCACTCCGACTCCTCCCGCCCCCAACTCCGCCCGCCACAACTCCTCCGACTCCTCTCGCCTCCGACTCCTCCCGCCCCCAACCCCTCCGTGCATACGTACGTACGTACGGTTGGCGTTTTATATAATTAGATATTAGATAATAAGCCTATGTGATCGTATCGCAAACAATTTTTATAACCCCCCCTCAAACTTTGTCACTTCACGTTTCAAGGTGCGTAGAATCCAAATTTGCAATGTCCGTCCGCCGTCCGCGGCACTTTTCTTAGCAACACTGGACCGATTTGGTTCAAATTTGGTATATGGGCTCCATTTGGGGTCTAGTTGTGCCGCGAAGCTTTTGGTTGATGTAGGTCACTTCTAAGGGGTGAAAATTAAGGGTTGAAATTTTCAAGAGTGCCCTAGCTCGAAAACTCTCGAAATGAAGGTATCGTTTTTTCACCAATTTTAAATAGTATAGAATTTTTAAAAATTTTTGAGACCACCCGGAGCTCTGTAGGACAAACCGTTCGGTCCCTACGAGTACTTGAAGGTTTTCCTTCGATAAAACAGAATCATGAGTGTGAATCGCAAAAGAGGTCTAATCTCCATTCAAATTTTATCGGACTAAAATGCGATCGCTGTTCATTTCTTCGATTTGTATACAGTTTTGCCTTCTGCGTAACCAGTAATCAAATTTCAATATGAAGCTTTCTATTTTTCCAATCGAGTGTGAAGCGTTTAGTCCTTTCTAATAAACTTGATTGTGAAGGTGTGAAGCCAGTATGGTGTGGTAGGTAGTACCTAGCTTACTTACTTACTAAATAGCTCTACAGCCCGGGGTGGGCTTTGGCTTGCCTAACAGTGGTCTGCCATTCAGATCTGTTCTGCGCTCTCTGCTTCCAGTTTCTTATACCAAGCTTTTTTAGGTCCCCCTCGACATCTTGGAGCCAGCGAATCCTTGGTCGTCCCATTCGACGAGTCCCCATCATCCTCGCATGCAATATGCTATTTGGCATTCGCTTCGGCATCCGCTCTACGTGACCGAGCCAGTCAATCCGCCGAGCCTTAATGAACTGGACGATGTCCTCCTGATGGTAAAGGTGCTGGAGCTCATCATTGGTCCGGATCCTCCACTCTCCATCAACACACACTGCCCCAAAAATCTTTCTTAATATTTTTCGCTCAAATACACGGAGTTTATTGGCGGCAACAGTACTTATTACCCATGTTTCGGCACCATAGGTAACTATTGGGCGAATCAGTGTACGGTACAGCCGAACCTTGGTTGTTCTGGAGAGAAGAGTGGATCGGAGGAGCTTAAGATTGGCATAGTACGCTCTGTTTCCAGCCATGATCCTTTTTTCAATTTCATCCATCATTCTGGCTTTGTCGTTGAGATCTACTCCAAGATACGGGAATGTTTGGACCTTCTGGAATACGCAATCATCGAGTTTCAAATCCTGCGTGGACTCAGGCTCACCTTGGCGGGACATTTGCATATATTTCGTCTTGTCGACATTTATTTTCAGACCCATTTCCTCTCCCTTGCTCTTAATTTGGTGAAACATCTCCTCAAGGGATTGCATGTTTCTGGCGACCAAGCAGATATCATCCGCGTACGCGCATATCTGCTTGGATTTGCTCACTATGTTGCCTTGTACATTCATTTTCTCTATCACATAGTGAAGGGCGAGGTTGAAGAGGGTGGTGGAGAGGGCATCCCCTTGCCGAACCCCTGAACTAACCGGGAATTCTCGGCTCATCTCTCCGTTCACAAGAACTTTTGCACAGCTCCCTGCCAGCGTCATATCTATCAGTCTTATTATTTTCTCGGGTATTTGCTGTTCCTTCAGTGCCGCCAACAGTCGACTCCTACTCACCCGGTCGAACGCTTGACGGAAGTCAATGAAGAGCAGGTGCAGACCGATGTTGAACTCCCAGCATTTCTCCATCGTTTGTCTCATGACGAACATTTGATCTGCTGTCCCACGTCCTCGCCTGAAGCCACCCTGGTAATCTCCCAGGAGGCGTTCAGCGTATACGTTCAGACGTTTCACCAAAATGTTGGAAAATATCTTATAAGCGACAGCTAAGAGCGAAATCCCCCGATAATTTTCGCACTTGAGCTTGTCCCCTTTCTTGAATATTGGGCAAATTACGCTTGAACACCATTCGTCAGGCATACATTCTGAGTCCCAAATCCTCAACACTAATGTATGGAGTTCATTGTGGAGGCACTCTCCACCATGCTTGAAGAACTCAGCGACAAGCTGGTCTTCGCCTGGGGCCTTATTATTCTTCAGTCGGCCCACAGACTCCTTTACCTCGTTGGTTGTAGGGGGAGATATTAATTCTTGATTGCCTACAGCATTGGATTCTTCTGGTGGGTCATCTTCAGCGTTACCTTGTGGTTCACCTGATAGCAGTTGACAAAAGTGCTCAGCCCATCTATCCATTACTTCCTGGCTATCCTCTATCACAGTACCATCTCTGTTCTTACATCCATTTGACCGTGGTCGAAAACCACTATTCATTCTTTTCACAGCTCCGTAAAACTTTCTTGACTCATTACTCTCTCTTAATTCTTCTATCTGTTCCACTTCTCGTCTCAGGTACCCTCTTCTCTTCATTCTAATAACCCTTCTGGCTAGAGACCGGCTTTGTTTGTACTTAGCTGTATTATGTCTCGTGGAGCATTGGATCATGGCAAGTCTATTCTCGTTTCGTAATCTTAGTACTTCTCTGCATTCATCATCGAACCATTCTTTATTTCTTCTCCTCCCTTCCTCACCAATCACAAGCTTGGCCGACTCTTCAAGTGCAGTTTTTATACTTTTCCATTTAGCATTTATACCCTCAGTACCACTCTGATCTACTTCCCTGCTGACACTCAACTTGAGTGTAACATCATCAGCGAATTTCTTAGCCTCCTCTTCATTCTTGAACTTTTCCAGGTCCCATCGGGTCCTTTTACATATGCGACCTCTAGGTACTACGGCCAGTCGCTCGCGGAGATTCAACTTTACTAAGTAGTGGTCTGAGTCACAATTGGGCCCTCTGGCCGTCCGTGCATCGTTGATAGAGGAGTTGTGTCGCTTAGAGACAAGCACATGGTCAATTTGGGTGAGTACGCCATTAGGAGATTTCCAGGTCACTTTGTGAATATCTCGGTGTTGGAAACATGTGGTTTTAATGTACATGTTGCTGGAGGAGGCAAATTGGCAAAGGTACCTTCCATTTTCGTTCGTTTCCTCATGGTAGGAAAACCGTCCGGCCACTCCCTTAGTAAACTCCTCTTTGCCTATTTGCGCGTTAAAATCACCCAGTACGATTTTAATATCGTACTTGTGGGAGGCTTGATAGGCTCTTTCGAGCTGCTCGTAAAATTCATCTTTGGCCGCTTCACCGGTATCCTCAGTCGGAGCGTATGCGGAGAAAACAGTCACATTCCGAAACTTGCCACGTAGCCTCAATTTGCACAATCTGTCTCCTATTGGTTCGAACTGTAGAATGCTTTTTCTTATGCTTTTCGAGAGAATAAATCCTGTACCATTTCTACCAGTCCTTGATTCGGGCCCACTGTAAAGCACTGAGTAGTCTCTTTTATCAATCCGTCCATGCCCACTCCACCGTGTCTCCTGTAAAGCCACCACGTCATATTTAAACTTTAGTACCTCCTCAGCTATTTCTGCCATCTTTCCCGGCTGTAGCATAGTTCGTATGTTCCATGTTGCAAATGTCAGGTCCAAATTCCGTTTTCGTCTACCATTTGATCTGTCCGGCTTATTCTTGTTGGTTTTCTGAACGTGTAAGGGTTTTACAGGGTGGGGGTGTTAGCCCCACGCCCAACCCCCAACCTGGAGGACCGGGTCATTTTTGATCAGGGTTTCCCTCCCCTAGATCGGCTGCTATAGAGCTAGAGAGCCCGACCTGCCCTCGCAGTGTCAAAGCCGCTGCTTGTTAGATTTACAAGACACCTTTGACTGTTCGGAGTGAGCCTTCACGGTAACTAATTCACCTGAGCCTCACTCCGATAGTGGAAGTTGCTGCTGCCCTCATCCACGGTCGCAGTTTAATGTCGTACCCGGGACAAGGTAGTACCTAGCTGGTAGGTAAAAAAAATGTTGGTGGGTAAAAAACGCTGCATATCATTGCTCAAAAGCTTCTTCATTCTTCAGATCACTGATCAGCTGAGTGAGCTCCGAAGCCATTTTCAATCCTATTGAATGAAAGTGCTCTTCCAGGCGTCTCCAGCATTCGAGGAGATCTTCTTCACTCCTCAGATCACTGATCAGCTGAGTGAGCTCCAAAGCCATTTTTAATCCTATTGAATGGAAGTCCTCTTCCAGGCGTCTCCAGCATTCGAGGAGATCTTCTTCACTCCTCAGATCACTGATCAGCTGAGTGAGCTCCGAAGCCATTTTCAATCCTATTGAATGGAAGTGCTCTTCCAGGCGTCTCCAGCATTCGAGGAGATCTTCTTCACTCCTCAGATCACTGATCAGCTGAGTGAGCTCCAAAGCCATTTTTAATCCTATTGAATGGAAGTCCTCTTCCAGGCGTCTCCAGCATTCGAGGAGATCTTCTTCACTCCTCAGATCACTGATCAGCTGAGTGAGCTCCGAAGCCATTTTCAATCCTATTGAATGGAAGTGCTCTTCCAGGCGTCTCCAGCATTCGAGGAGATCTTCTTCACTCCTCAGATCACTGATCAGCTGAGTGAGCTCCGAAGCCATTTTCAATCCTATTGAACGCAGGAGCTGAAATTTGAGAGGGAAGGTCAAGGGAGAATACAGATGGTGGTAGGTGCTATTGATGGAGAACCAGTGATCTATACAGAAAATAATAAACCTTTGAGCAATGATTTGCAGCGTTTTGCTACATTTTATAGGCACTTGATGCTATAAAAAAATATATTTTTTCACCAACGCTATGTGCTATTTATGTCTGCAAAATAACTGAAATTTGTTTATTGCCTGAATGCTAAGTCATCATACCGTATTATAGACTTGTCATTAAATGAGTAATGAGAGCTACCAATTTTTCTGAGCTATATGATAAATTTATGTATATACTGCATACGCGCATTGCTTTTGGTTTACTATTTTCAATAATAAGCCTTTGGAATCGAGCAAGAAAGAAAAAATTTTAACCCCCCCTCAAAATTTGATGTTTTACGTTTCAAGGTAGGTACGTAGAATCCGAAAATCGAATAAAAATTTTCCGTCCGTCCGCCGTACGCCGTACGCGGCACTTTTCTTAGCAACACTGGACCGATTTGGTTCAAATTCGGTATATGGGCTCCATTTGGGGTCTAGTTGTGCCGCGAAGCTTTTGGTTGATGTAGGTCACTTATAAGGGGTGAAAATTAAGGGTTGAAATTTTCAAGAGTGCCCTAGCTCGAAAACTCTCGAAATAAAGGTATCGTTTTTTCACCAACTTTAAATAGTATAGAATTTTTAAACATTTTTGAGACCACCCGGAGCTCTGTAGGACAAACCGTTCGGTCCCTACGAGTACTTGAAGGTTTTCCTTCGATAAAACAGAATCATGAGTGTGAATCGCAAAAGAGGTCTAATCGCCGTTCAAATTTTATCTGACTAAAATGCGATCGCTGTTCATTTCTTCGATTTGTATACAGTTTTGCCTTCTGCGTAACCAGTAATCAAATTTCCATATCAAGCTTTCTATTTTTCGAATCGAGTGTGCAGCGTTTAGTTCTTTCTAATAAACTTGATTGTGAAGGTGTGAAGCCATTATATTTAGTGTGGTAGGTAGTACCTACCAATAGTTGGTAGGTAAAAAAAAGTTGGTAGGTAAAACAATGTTTGTAGGTAAAAAACGCTGCAAATCATTGCTCACTGATCAGATCACTGATCAGCTGAGTGAGCTCCGCAGCCATTTTCAATGCTATTGAATGGAAGTGCTCTTCCAGGCGTCTCCAGCATTCGAGGATATCTTCTTCACTCCTCACATCACTGATCAGCTGAGTGAGCTCCAAAGCCATTTTCAATCCTATTGAATGGAGGTGCTCTTCCAGGCGTCTCCAGCATTCGAGGAGATCTTCTTCACTCCTCACATCACTGATCAGCTGAGTGAGCTCCAAAGCCATTTTCAATCCTATTGAACGCAGGAGCTGAAATTTGAGAGGGAAGGTCAAGGGAGAATACAGATGGTGGTAGGTGCTATTGATGGAGAACCAGTGATCTATACAGAAGGATGATCTATACAGAAAATAATAAACCTTTGAGCAATGATTTGCAGCGTTTTGATATGACCCCCCCCCCCAACATTTTGTTAGTAAACTATCTGAGAGTAAACATACGGGATTTCAGGTCGGTAGGACGAATAATAGCAGAGTTATAATGGAAAATGTACAAAAAAAAAACAGGGCCTGGGACATAAAACAATTTTTATATATTTTATTAAACATTTTTTAATAAACCCCCACTCATATATTTTGTCATTCAACAATCTGAGAGTATACATACGAAGTCGTAGGTCGATAGGACAAATAATAACGGAGTTATTGCAAAAATTGTACGAGAAAACGTGACTTGAGCACAGCACTCAGGTATCACCTCCAACCCTCGTTTAAGGGTGATCACCTCTCGCGGGTTAAGGAGATAGAAAACTCCCTAAGCCCTCCAAAAACAGGCCAGAATGAGAGAATTGATTAGTTCGAAAAATTAACGTCGAGCAGCACACAACGAGCTTTGGAAAAATAGAGGGGGAAGTGACTGACTGACCAGTTGTAACGCGCCAGTACGCGTATGACACACAAACTGAATGCAGTATTTCACTATCACAACTGGTCATTTGGTTTGGTTTGGTTTTCTAATTAAATTAAATAGTTTGCGGTAATTATGTTGGTTTTTTCTTTTCGAAACATGTTCTCTAATAATCGTAGAAGGAGATAAAATTATTTTTAAAAAAATTCTGGGTCGTTTTCGATTTTTTGGGGGCCGCTAAAGTTGACCTACACAACTGGTCATTGGAAAAAGGACCACAATGCACCTCAATGACCAGGTATGCGGTGGCTATACGCAGCAAATGACCAGGAAGCGCCATGTACGATACCACACACACACACATACACACACACACACACAGACATACAACTATGGTTTTTTTCGCGGATTTGGATTCAGAATGGTCTAAAACGGATTACTGTGTGGTTATTTTTTTTTTCTGTTGAGTGTTGTCTTCCTTCACCCCAGATCGATCGCATAAGGACGCCCAATCTTACTGTGGGACGTCCTAAAAACTGCTGCCAACTTGCACGAATGTATCCTTTGGATATCGCATAATATTCTTCCCTTGGCAGATCGCGGATTTTGCTGCCTGATCTACACGTTCGTTGTGTAGTAGACTTACATGAGACTTGACCCACACGAATTAAATATTCATCCCAGCGGTCCTGCAACTGTTGACTAGACTTACTGCCTCAATAACAAGATGATTTTTGAATTTAGCCAGGAAAAGGGAGGAGAGTGTTTGTGAGCAAAATCTTAAAAACACCAAGGAAAAGGGAGGGGGTAGTGTTGGGATTCTTGGTTACATTGGTGAGTTGGTTATGATAATTGAAATATTTTAATGAAAGTTTCAGTCTCAGTTTGTACTGCCAAGTGTGCGTTCGTGATTTCGTAGAATCATTACAATATTTCGAATTTTAGAGAGAGTTGAGACAAAAAAGGAAAACAGATTAAGGGGGGGCGGAGTTAAAAGGGGAAAATAAGAGAATTCCCACCGTAAAACAGGGGTTTAGGGGCCAAAAGGTAACGAGGGCTTGTGACACCCTTACCTGTGGATTCCCAAAAGAGCGAATGTAAAAGCCGAGCCATTCATAACAGCGGGGGCCTTTCTTGCCTTCCGGGAATCTTTGTTTGGCGGTCCCTAACAGCTCCCTCTGGGAGAGATCGGGAGGAAAAAAGTCGATGCGGAGGTCGGGGTTTGACGCTGCGAGGAAGAAATCCAGGATTTGCGAGAGGGAATAAATACGCCCAGTGGATTGAGAAGGGCTGTGAAGGTCCACCGTCAGTGATAAGACCCGAAAAAAAAGGGGGAAGGAAAAGAAAAATCAAAGGTTGGTAGGTGGAAGGACATTAATAACAGGTGACGGACAGGCTAAAGCGCAGAGCGATGGTGTCCTCCGGGGCTAATGGTTAGGTGGTCAAGGGATCACCTTACCGGGCTGTTACCCATCAGGGTTGGAAAGGCGTTTGAAGGGGTTTTCCTGAAGGTTTGTCCTGGTTGCTAGGGACTTGAGCCCTTCTGGCAGAGAGTAAGGGCTGCAAAAAGGGCGAGAGCGATTTACCACGAGGTTCCTCCGGCTATCGACCGCTGATCAACATTTTCCAGGGTCTCTCCAAACCTTCAAGTTCTTCGGTAGGGGCTTCACTTTTTGGTAGACCATTCGTCAAAGCTACTCTCAGACCACCTCCAGCACCTGAATGTGTGCTATTCATATTCTAGAATTTATTCAACACATCAACAAATTAACTCTAAATGGACCATGGTGTCACTTGTGTCACCGAAAAGATCTTGTAAATTCCACAAGAGCCCCAAGGTGTCACCAGATTAACTAGATTTGAATTTAAAAATTAATGGACAAAACTGAATTTTTGAATTATTTTTTTTAAGTTATTAGAAGTCAAAAACGCGGAAAAATATTACACAAAGGTTTATTATTTTTTGTGTTTCGATCTATCGCCTGCAAAGAACACAGATTTGGCACTGCCACCACCTACCAACCATATTTTTGCTTCTTAAGGGGGTCTCAGTCGGTCGCCGTTCTTTCCTCGTTTCGGCTCAGTATTTCATAAAATTGAAGGCGCAAAAACTTGAAAAGTTGTACCTAAATTTGAAATTTTAACGGAGTTTAGAAATTCATTAGTGCACGGCTCTAGGGAATGGAAAAACCGAAACATTTCCACCGGAATCATCAAAATCGAACATTAATTGCCAGAGAAAAATGGGGAAAACTACTGAATAAACGGTTTTTTAACTCCCTAGGACCGTGCACTAATGAATTTCTAAAATCCTTTAAAATTTCAAATTTAGGTACAACTTTTTTATTTTTTGCGCCTTCAATTTCGCTAAATACTAAAAACAAACGGCGACCGACTGAGACCCCCTTAAGGGTTGGACTCATCATAAATCAAGAACACGAGTGTGAAAAAGAGAAAATATTCTAATCTCCATTCAAATTTTAGCTGACCAAAATGCGATCGCTGTTCGTTTCTTCGAGTTGTACTCAGTTTTGCATCCTTAGCAATCAGTAATAAAATTTCCCAATGAAGGCCGCACAACTCCCTTTTTCTAATTAGATCGTCAGATATTTGTTTATTGGCTATATTTTGTACAATTTTTACTATCAGAAAACCGCATAAAGGGATGCGATTTGCTCAGATTTCCAACCCGACGTTAGTCTTAGCCTGTGTTTTAGGGTAGGATCTTTGCAAAACTGCTGCCTCTGGGAAATAATTTGACAAATACATACCTATACCATGATACATAAAACCTAGGATCACTCTAGCTTATAGTCCCGTTGTTTGGTAATACACGCTTCCCAACGAATCGTAAGTTTTCAATTCTTTTTTCGAAGAATGATTCCGGACGTGTCATCATCCAGTTTCGCACGAACTTCTGAACCTGCTGATTGTTCCCGAAACGCTCTCCGCGAAATGCTCCTTTGATGTCCGAGTTCCAATTTCTCAAACACTTCTTGCCCTTATTGAAGTTAAAGGAGAGACTTTTTTGAAACGAATAGGGACTTGGGGGCACCACTACACACACGAGTCAAGACCCAGTATGGGGTGGAGGAAGAAGCTGAGCCATCAAAGGCCAAAACTCGCTTGTCTGCTGGAAAGGTGATGATACCTCTTTTTTTGTCTCAGAAGAGATCTTAATGATAGATTTTCTCCATGACTATCGTCTTAGGTTCAGTGTCTATGTGTCTGTCTGTCTGTCATGAATTTCTTGTAACGGGCATAACTATATGAAGTTATTGTCCGATTTCTATGCAATTTTCAGGAATTGTGCGGGTTGGTGTGTGGACGGTCCCCTATGAAAATCATCATCCCCGGACTGATAGAAGCTACTGCGCATAACTTCTACATTTTCCATCTGATTTCGATGAAATTCTCAAGGATGTTACAGAATAGTATCTAGATGGTCCCCAATGAAAATCAAGGCCTTAAAATTTACTGAAGCCTCTGCGCATGCGCAAACGTAAAACGTTGTAACAGCCACACTTACATTTTTCATTCGAATTTTATGAAATTTTCTAGGATTGTCCAGATTAGCGTGTAGATGGTCCCCTATGAGGGAAGTGAAAGGTACTTAGAGATTGGTGTTTTGAGATTAACTACTTTGCATCGGATCATCTATACAATCGGGTTATGGATACGAGGAAGCTATGTGCCACACCCACTTGGCATTTTTTTTTTCCAATTGGCTGGGGGTGCACATGCGTCTATGCTCCTATCAGTAGCCGCCCCTGCCTCCAGGTATCTTACGAGATCCAACTCCACCTATGGATCTTAAAATTTTTCTCATATAACATTTTTTATTTTATTTTATTACATAGTTTCTACATAAACGCTGTTTATTTTGAGTGTGAAGCGTCAATGTCTTCAAATTGATCTCGATTGTGAATCGAAAATATGGTTGGTTTGCAAGCGAGTGATCTATAAAGAAACATATTAAACCTTTGTGTAATAATTTGCTGCGTTTTTCGAATTTCAATAGAAGCTGCAAGTTATGGAGTCATTTTTGACCCCAGGGTGCCGTTCGTGTGACCAAAAACGCTGCAAATTATTACACAACGGTTTATTATTTTTATATAGATCACTCGTCTACAAAATCACCAACCATCCAATATGAAGAGAAAAATAAAAAAATTAAAATAAAATCAAAAAATAAAAAAATCCAAAAAAAATCGAAAAAATCAAAAAAAAAAAATTAAAATCACCAACCATCGATTGCATTTCGGTCAGCTCTAATTTGAACGGAGATTAGGCCTCTTTTGCAATTCACACTCGTGTTTTGATTTATATATATATATATTTCAATATAAACCCTTAAATTTTCGTAGGGAGCGAACGGTTTGTCCTACAGAGCTCCGCGTGGTCTCAAAAAATTCTAAAAATTCTATAGAATCTTAATTTGAAGGAAAAACAATACCTTTATATCAAAATTTTTTGAGTTAGGGCGTTTTCAAAATTTCAAAATTGATTTTGGAACCCTTAAGAGTGACCTACATCAACCAAAAGCTTCGGGGCACAACTAGACCCCAAATGGAGCCTACATACCAAATTTCATCAAAATCGGTCAATGCTAAGTGGCAAAAGTGCCGCGTACGGCGTACGGCGGACGGCATACGGCGGACGGACGGCCAAATTTTTATTCGATTTTTGGATTCTACGTACCTTGAAACGTAAACCATCAAATTTTGAGGGGGTGTTAAAATTTTTTTTTCTTGGTCGATTCCAAAGGTTTATTATTGAAAATAATAAACCAAAAACACGACTGTGCTCAGTTCTAGGGTTGATAAAAGGAATTACAAACCCCACAGCTCGTCGAAGTTAATCAACTCAAGACGAATAGACAACAATTCGCTCATTTCAACGGCTCCCTCGGTCGGCACGATTTTTCCGTTCCAACTCGCGGAATAAACCGTCTCAGCTCGGAAGTCCCATGTTCCCCAAGACGGAATTTAATAATGGACACGAAAAACCGGGATGAAGGACGCCGGGCTGAAATACGGTCACAAAGCTCTTCCAGTCCCCGGGGAGCTCAGCGTATTCTCTCCCGACATTCTTTCCCGTCCGGCTTCTTTTCATGGTACATCAAATTGAATTCAAGCGGCTGTAAAAATCGCCGCACCATTATTTTGGTGGGTTATTATGGAATTTCTTCATTCAAAAACACAAAATGTTTAAATAAACAAACGATGTTCAAAGTAAATTGAGCGACGGTATTCGATGAGGAACTGCTGCAAATTACCAACCTGAGAGTTGAACGGGATGAGAAGCATTCAAGTTTCCCCTGGCGAGACGCGAAAATAATATTTTAACCTTCCTTAGAGTGATAGACTACGTAAAAATTACGTAATGAGTGGGGAAATGAGACCCCTACATTCCCCCCTCACGGCCTTCTTAACTGGGGCTCCTCCAGTGATATCGGTACCTAGAAGTGAAATGACCTTTGTGGTGTCAAGACCTCATCTCCACTTCTTCCCGTCAGGATCTTGGTTTTCCATCACGCCTACACGTCAAAGATACGTAGTCTACTATATAGCAAATAAACTCAATAAGCAATTTTTGCGTGAGTCTACTATTTATGGCTGATTGTCTAATCCTCATGATCGTTGCTTAGCGACTTTCCATAGTCAGAAGCGAGTATGCCATACCTGTCTGTTGTAATGGGGGCGAGCGCTTCCAGTGTAGATACAGCATCATTTGGCCTGAATGTTACCTACTCAGTGAATGAGTAATATTCAGGCCAGATGACGCTGTACCTCCTTAGCAAGCAGTTATCAAATTTCCATATGAAACTTTATTTTTTTCAAAAAACAATACCTTTATATCAAAATTTTTTGAGTTAGGCGTTTTCAAAATTTCAAAATTTATTTTTGAACCCTTAGAAGTGACGTACATCAATCAAAATCTTCGGGGTACAACTAGACCCCAAATGGAGCCTACATACCAAATTTCATCAAAATCGGTCAATGCTAAGTGCGGAAAGTGCCGCATACGGCTGACGGACGGCCAAAATTTTATTCGATTTTTGAATTCTATGTACCTTGAAAGTAAAACATCAAATTTTGAGGGGGTGTTAAAAAAATTTTTTCTTGGTCGATTCCAAAGGTTCAACATTGAAAGTAATAAACCAAAAACGTCTGGCAAGTGGGTGTGGCACATACCTTCCTCGTATCCATAACCCGATTATATAGATGATCGGATGCATAGTAGATAATCCCAAAACACCAATCTCTAAGTACCTTTCACTACCCTCATAGGGGACCATCTACACGCTAATCTGGACAATCCAAGAAAATTTCATCAAATTCGGGTGAAAAATGTGAGTGTTATGGCTGTTACAAGGATTTTACGTTTGCACATGCGCAGAGGCTACTGTAAATTTTAAGGCCTTGATTTTCATTGGGGACCTTCTACAACCTAATTCGCATAATCCCTGAAAATGTCATCGAAATCGGGTAGAAAATGTGGAAGTTATGGCTGTTCCAAGGAATTCACGTTTGCGCATGCGCAGTGGCTACTATCAGTCCGAAGGTGGTGATTTTCATAGGGGACCATCTACAACCTAATTCGCATAATCCCTGAAAATTTCATTGAAATCGGGTAGAAAATGTGGAAGTTATGGCCGTTACAAGGAAATTCACGTTTGCGCATGCGCAGTGGCTACTATCAGTCCGGGGGTGATAATTTTCATAGGGGACCATCTTAATACTAATCTGTAATGTCCCTGAAAATTTCATTGAAATCGGATGGAAAATGTCGAAGTTATGGCCGTTACAAAGAATTCACGTTTGCGCATGCGCAGTCGCTTCTATCAGTTTGGGGATCATGATTTTCATAGGGGACCGTCTACACGCCAACCCGTACAATCCCTGAAAATTTCATAGAAATCGGACGATAACTTCGTATAGTTATGCGCGTTACAAGGATTTCATGACAGACAGACATACAGACAGACAGACACGGAACCAAAATTGTTCAGAAAGGTCTAAAACGCAAAACGCGAGTGAAAATTTTGATTTTGGAGAACTTTTTTTTTCATCCTTGAAAAGTGAGAACAAAGCTTCCGCTACCTTGGTAGACTCGGAAGCAAAATGAAGAAGATGGAGAGGCTTTTTGTTCATTACTCTTGGGTTGCACAAATAACATGTATATCATGGAGAAAATCACTCTGCTTGGACTTTTGATAGTAAAAAATGAATAGATATGGTTAAAAAAATTCTTCTTCTTGAGAATGTTGGATAGTAATAATAGTTTGTGACACTAAAGTATCGATACTCGATATTTTAAAATATCGATACTCATCTTAACGATACTTGGGATATCAATACTTGGATACAATACAGTATCGATACAAAATATCGATACTTTTATAACGACACCCATCCGTACTTTGAAGACTTATTTTTCCAATTTTTCGGCGGGACACTGTTCATACCTAGGTACATAGTGCAAAACGTCTCTCGGCAAGGTTTTAATATCGTTCTTTAATTCAAACCAGCCATTACCTGATTTCTACGAGAATATGATCGTTTAGTATTCAGAAGCACGGACTAGAACGCGGGCCAAGGTTCAACCGGGCTTATCTCACAGTTCAGAGGTGAACAAACACTTCATTTCAGGATAATCTCTTACTAAAAGAGGGCTTTGGGAGGAGTTCGATAGAAGCAGAATTTTCGAACACTCTTGTAGGTACTAACGCCTGCGTGAATACTTTATATAATAATTCTGCACTGATAGGTAGTTTTGGTCTATTTCCATGCTATAAGTGTCAATTACCGAATTCATTTTCTTGGTCATTGCTGACGACGTGACACATGGATCGCATTGGACCTCCCCTGAAAAAGAACAACACGGTTTTCAATATCAAGGATCCACACCATTCCGAACTTCTTAATACTGAAGTAAAACCACAAAGCCGATCTTTAATTTAGTGCGTTGAGTAGAAGAAAAGGCGAATAACTGGCTGCGAACAAATATTTAGTACCGCGACGCAATAAAAGTTGATGTTTGAGTTCTCGTAAGGTCAGAAAGGAGTTTTCTCGAGAAACCCGAGGTGGGGCCGTGCATAGTCGAAAACTCTGGGAAAAGTCTTTGACGAACAATGTCGACACTCAACCGGAGACACGACAAGTTTGCCGGGGGAAACACCCGAATTTCTTCAGTTCCTCGACTCTCATTCCTGAAAGTCATCACCTTTTCCGAGTGTGGTCTCCGACTTTTGCTTCCGAGTCTACCAAGGTAGCGGAAGCTTTGTTTCACTTTTCAAGGATGAAAAAAAAAGTTCTCCAAAATCAAAATTTTCACTCGCTTTTTACGTTTTGGACCTTTCTGAACAATTTTGGTTCCGTGTCTGTCATGAATTCCTTGTAACGCGCATAACTATCCGAAGTTATTGTCCGATTTCTATGAAATTTTCAGGGATTGTGCGGGTTGGTGTGTAGACGGTCCCCTATGAGAATCATCATCCTCGGACTGATAGAAGCGACTGCGCATGCGCAAACGTTAATATCCTTCTAACGGCCACAATTTATACATTTTTAGGGAAATGTTTAGGGATGTTACAGATTAACTTGTTTTGATGTTTTGAGATTGACTACTACGCATCGGATTATCTATAGCAGCGGTTCCCAACTGGTGGTCCGCGGACCCCCGGGGGTCCGCGAGGTATGGCTGAGGGGTCCTTAGGATATACAAATTGTTTAGTTCTACAAAAAATAATTCTTAGTTCGGCTTAGTCCCTCCAATCAGAAGGCTCCGTGATTATCCCTCCTCCTACTTACGTACGCGCGTACCATCCCCCGTGTCGTGTGTTCAGTCGGCGTTCTCTCCTACCATAGCCAAGGGGTGCACCTCTCAATACAAGTTTTCGTTCAAATTTCAAACAGTTTTTTCATATGTGTCCTAGAGTATTCATTCAGCTCGCACATATTTTTTGGTCCTTCTACCCGCATGAATCTGCGACCTACAGACGGTGAGTCCGTTCCATTATTATTACTTTTTGTGAACCATTCAACACAAAATGTCGCTGTCCGAGTCCGACAGAAAGAAGCTCATTGGGAAGCGCGCACGTATCAATGCTACCCTCAAACGTATTTCGGGATATCTCAATGCATTCGATTCCTCTATTGGAAATATTCATGATGTTTCGGCTCGATCAGAAGTTTTCGATGGCCTTTGGGCTAAGTACGAAGAAGTTCATGACCTCATCGCGGCCGACGATCCGACCGACAACGACGCGGATTCGTTCGAAACATTATATTTTGCTACTAAATCAAAACTCCAGAGCCTCATTTCTTCTAATCCAAAACCGGTTGAATCAGTCAAATCAGAAAACAATGACGAAACCAATCCATATCGTCATGATCAGTCCGTTTTTCAACTCGAAAAAATGAAGCTTCCCGAATTTGATGGAGACTACAACAAGTGGTTGAACTTTCGAGACACTTTTGTTAGTTTAATTCACGAACCGAAATCAATTCCCGTAATTTTCAAATTTCATCGTCTCAAATCGTTGCTCAAAAACGAACCTTTCGATATTCTACAATCGTTAGAGGTTACGATCGAAAATTACCCTAAAGCTTGGGAACTACTTTGTGCTCGCTACGACAACAACAAGGTCATCATTCAGTCACATATTGCAACTTTGTTCAATTTACCCAAAGTTGATCAGTCGAATTCGAAGTCATTGCGTTCGCTCACTATCGCTTTGAACAAAACATTACGATCTTTAGAATCCCTGAAACTCCCAGTCGACAAATGGGACGCCATTCTAGTACATTTGGCATGTTCGAAATTAGACAGATTTTCGCTACGGGCTTGGGAGGAACATTCGGTCAGTTTCAAGGACTTCAGCTACACAAAATTAGACGAATTTCTCACGTCAAGATGTATTTCACTAGAAGCTGTCGAATCACAAACAACACCTTCTCCCAACACCAGTTCAAGCCCAAAATTGAACGCATCAACCAAAAACACAAATTTCAGACCGAATTCTCGTGACAAGAAGACCTGCATGTTAGCCAGTACTACCACTAACAATTTTCAGTGTTTGTATTGTAGTGATAAGACCCATGCTATTTATCATTGCACTTCATTCAAACAACTGCCCATCGAAAATAAGTGGCAAAAAGTTCGAGAGTTGAAATTGTGTTCAGTTTGTTTGAGAGAAAATCATACGGATGCTAGTATGTGTAAGTTGAAATCGGGATGTCGGTTGTGCGGTCGTGCCCACAACTCGATTTTGCATTTTGAACCTACAACTGAGAGTTCATGTGCCCCTCCGCTGCAAGGTCGTACGGTGTCAACAAACTTAGTAACGTCATCTTCAACCCCTTCACAAGGTCACGCGCTGTCCAGCCCCTCTCAAAATCATGTACACTCACCCTCGTATCCAGTTTCGTCGAGTCTACTTCCGGATTCCTCAATGTCATTCGTCTCGAGCGCGACCAGCTACTCGAGTGAAGTTCTGTTACCTACCGCGGTCGTTGCACTCTCGGACAAAAATGGTTTACGACGAAATGTTCGAATTATTTTGGATTCAGGATCACAATTGAATTTTGTTTCACAAGATGTTGCCAATATGCTCGCATTGCCCAAGAAGAATTCATTCACTCAAATTCTCGGTGTCAATAATGCGCAAACCAACACTGCCGAATTTATCAGCACAAAAATAAATTCTGCGTACAACGATTCATTTTCGCTCAAATTGGATTTTCACATTATTCCAAAAATTTCTATGTATCCCGTTCCCTTCAATTCATTGGATCGTGGATTACTTCAAATTCCGCCTGAAGCTCAAAATCAACTAGCTGATCCAGATTTTTGTAATTCACTACCAGTCCATGGCTTACTCGGAGCTCAAGCATTTTTCGATGTATTTTCCACTCAGAATTTCAGCTTCTTCAAATTGAACAATTTGTATTTCTGCAAGTCCATGTTGGGATGGGTTGTGTCAGGTACTATTCCTCGGAACGTTCATGTTGCTCAACCTAACCGTTGTCTGGTAGCAATATTCAAGGCAACTGAACCAAGTGAGTTCCCGTCTGAGAAATTTGACTTTGAGGATGACCCTGCACAGACACACCCTAAATCTCGATCAAGGGAAGAGTCGATTTCAGAAAAACATTTCTTGAAACTCATTACAGAGATGACAATGGTCGATTCGTTGTTAGCTTACCATTCAAGGCTGACCCCAGTACCCTCGGAGATTCTCGTAGTTTCGCTGAGAAATCGTTCGCCTCTCTTGAACGGAAATTCTCGAAAAATCCAACTCTCAAGACGCAGTATTCAAATTTCATGAAAGAGTATGAAGATCTCTCACACATGTCGATGGTCCCATTCGATCAAATTAATAATCGCCCAAACTACTATTTGCCACATCATCCAGTGTTCAAAAATAGTACGACCACCAGTATTCGTGTAGTCTTCAATGCTAGTCATAAAACTACCAGTGGTAATTCTCTCAATGACATCATGTATGCTGCTCAACCTCGTCAAGACAGTTTATTTTCTATTATTCTTCGTTTTCGCATGTACAAGTATTGTATTTCTGCTGACGTTGCCAAGATGTATAGGCAAGTTATTCTTGATCAGTCCTTATGGGATTACCAACGAATTGTTTGGCGCGAAAATCCTGAAGAACCTCTCAACCATTACCATTTAAAAACCGTGACGTATGGTGAATCAGCAGCTCCATTTTTAGCTACTCGATGTCTGTTGCAACTTGCATATGAACAAAAAGACTCATACCCTCTTGCATCTCAAATTATTGAGCGAGATTTTTTCGTGGACGATTGCATCACTGGGAGTGATTCTTTAGATGAGGCAAAGCTTATCCAACGTCAAGTTTCGTCCATACTGTCACAGGCAGGCATGAATCTCAGAAAATGGTGCTCCAATGATTCTTCAATTTTAAATTCAATCCCCACAGATGATGATCCCCATCACGTGATCAACATTACCGATGACAAGGAATCTGTTAGTGCATTAGGATTGTGCTGGGTTCCGCTTCATGACAACTTGTTTTTCCAACTGAAGAGTTCGTTCCACTCACCGCCTTTCACCAAGCGAGCCATCGTTTCAGATTTGTCGAAGATTTTCGATCCCCTCGGTCTCATCACACCCGTTTTGATAAAGGGCAAAATTTTCGTACAAGAATTGTGGCAGTGTAAGGCTGGTTGGGATGACGTTCTCCCTGAGGAGCTACAGGATAAGTGGCTACGCTTTTCGGCTGAATTGCCTGATCTGAATTCTATCCAAATTCCTAGGCGAGCTAGTTTTTCGTCCTCACTGTTTGAACTTCATGGCTTTTCAGATGCATCACAATCAGCTTTCGGCGCTTGTGTCTACATAAAATCATGGGATGACAATAACGGTCCTCAAATTAGACTTTTAACATCCAAATCACGTGTAGCTCCGCTGAAGACTATCAGTTTACCGAGGCTTGAATTATGTGCAGCCGTTTTATTGGTTCGTCTTGTATCCTCAGTCATCTCTTCCTTACGATGTTCTCCAGCAAATGTCATTTATTGGACTGATTCGCAGATTGTACTCTCTTGGATTTCGAAAGAACCCTGTCAGTACAAAACTTTCGTCAGCAATCGTGTTGCTGAGATCCAATCGCACTCAAATCGTGCTCAGTGGTATCATGTTGACACCAAGTCAAATCCAAGTGATCTTGTCTCTCGAGGCCTTACTCCAAGAGAAATCATTACCAACAATATGTGGTGGCATGGTCCATCGTGGTTGCTTCTACCATCAACGGCTTGGTCGAAAACCGCCGAAATTCTACCTGTAGATCAAGTACCAGATGTAAAACCAGTCAATATACACTCTTCACTACTCCCAAATCCAGCGATTTTGTTATCGAGCTGATTCACAAATATTCGTCTTGGAACAAACTAGTTTCAGTTACTTCATACATCTTGAGGTACATTAACAACCTAAGGACAAAAGCTCCCAAACTCGAAAAACCATTCCAGGTTCCTCCTCTCACTGTTTCTGAACGCAGGGAAGCTACCTACTTCATTTTGAGGAAGGTTCAAGAAACGGAGTTCCCATCCGAAGTGAAATTGTTAGCCAGTGGACGCTCACTTGGCTCTAAAAACAAACTTTTACCACTAAATCCGTTTCATCATACTGAAACTGGGCTGATACTTGTCGGTGGTAGAATAAGTTCAGCTGAATTCTCATATTTCAAGAAACACCCAATTTTGCTCCCTTCGAACCATCACATTTCTCGTTTGATTCTGGTTCACTACCATGAGACACATCTGCACATTGGAGCTCATTCCCTTATTGCCATTGTTCGCAACCGCTATTGGCCATTGAATGGGAAGTCTTTGGCGAGGAGTGTGATACACAGGTGCATGACGTGTTTCAAGGCAAAGCCTCAGTCTCATCATCAAATGATGGCTGATCTCCCGAAAGTTCGTGTCACTCCAGCCAGACCTTTTTTGTCAACTGGTATCGACTTTTGTGGACCATTTTATCTGAAGGCTGAATTTCGAAAAAATGTGAAATATAAGGCGTATGTGGCAGTTTTTATTTGTCTTGTGACAAGAGCCATTCACTTAGAGCTTGTCACAGAACTCACGACCGAAGCATTCCTCGCATCATTCAGGCGTTTCATTTCACGACGAGGATTGTGTAAGGACGTCTACACTGACAACGCCACTAATTTTACTGGCGCCAACAAGGAACTGAAATCCATGTTCTCAAAAGTAAAAACTCGTAGTGATTTGCAGAATTTTGCTGCCAGACATGAAATTCGATGGCATTTCATTCCTCCCGTCGCTCCACACTTCGGAGGTATTTGGGAAGCTGCGGTCAAATCAGCGAAACACCACTTGTTGAGGACAATCGGACAAGCATCCCTCACCTATGAAGAGTTTTCGACATTCCTGTGTCAAGTTGAGGCTTGTCTCAACTCGAGACCTCTCCATCCATCATCCCCTGATCCGAATGATTGTACCACTTTAACTCCAGGGCATTTCCTGATAGGCAGCCCTCTCACACTACCACCTGAAGAAGATTACTCAAAGATTCCAGCTAATCGTCTAAAACGTTGGAATTTTCTCCAGGCAAGACTCCAAGAATTTTGGAAAAAGTGGTCCATGGACTACATAAACACTCAGCAGCAAAGGCCAAAGTGGCTGAAGCCATCAGCAAATCTGACAGTTGGCTCATTGGTCATCATCCGTGAACCGAATTTACCTCCACTCCAATGGAGACTTGGTCGAATCTCGGAAGTACATCCTGGCAAGGATGACCTAGTTCGAACTGCTACAGTCACACTCGCTGACAAGACAACCCTCAAGAGATCAATTGAAAAGTTATGCCCTTTACCCATGGACGAAGAAGATCCACAGTGAAAATTGACTCTGATAGTTTTATTTTAATGCCGTACCTTTGATTTAACTTTGTATGGTGCACACCCTTATACCTGCAATTGCACCTCTCAATACAAGTTTTCGTTCAAATTTCAAACAGTTTTTTCATATGTGTCCTAGAGTATTCATTCAGCTCGCACACAAATTAAATATATATTTGCAGCTTCTGAACGTTGACTTCTGCGTCTGGCTTCATATGACAACTAACGCTAGCACACTCTAGTTTGGCTGTATGTATTTCAGAGATGTCAGTTATTGCTATATTGTTAGTTATTTATTGCTAGTGCTCACAGAGTACTGGAGAAAAGTTAGTGCTAGTGGAGTTTGCTAGTGCTAGTGCGGTCCCTGACCGAGTTGTTTACATGTGTGATTTTGTGCAACATTTTAGTGATTGAAAAGCTTTGTTTTTCACGGAAAGTTAATTACGCGTACGTTATGGACCGTTGGTTAAAATTTGGATCGTTAAAACGGCCTAGGCATACAGACAAAGCACGAGAAAATGCTTTCGATGTTAAAGTTAATAAGTCAGTGACTCTCGAACCGAACTTGCTAGTATCTCTTGAACCCAACTCGTCGGCGTCTCTTGAACCATGAAAAATCTCTGTATTTTCACGAATAAATCCTAAGTTTTATAGCATCAGTTTGATTTATTTTTTCACATATTTTGGTTCTTTTTAGGTAACTTTAGATAGTGGGGGTCCTCGTCATTGATGAAGGGGTCCTTGGAAAAATTTAGTTGGGAACCGCTGATCTATAGAATCGGGTTATAGATACGAGGAAGCTATGTGCCACACCCACTTGGCAGACGTTTTTCGTTTTGAACCGTTCTTATAATAGTTTCAAGTGTTACACTCTTAAATTTTCGAGTGCAGAACAAGCGCGAAAGAGGGGGTACTCAATTCGGGTTGTCGTGGGACGATTTTTTTTTTTTTTTTTTTTTTTTTTTTTTTTTTTTTTTTTGTATGTCCGAGTCGCTTGCATTTCTTTATTCTGGTACCAATCTGTCTGATTCTTTTTGAAATGTGTTCTACCAGTATCCGTGGTGGTCCCATTTCAAACAGATTTCATTTTGCTCAGTTAAAAGTATCGAAACTTTGTGAAAGAAGTTGAAAAACGTGGTTCCCGTTTTCGGGAATATTGGTCCGCATTCACTCTTCTTGCCCTGTGACTTCCGACTGAGTCGATGGAGGACCATTTGTGTATAGTCAAATTGAAGGTCTGATTGTAAGCTTTAAAATGATGTGCTATATGAGGGGGGTTCCGATAACTAAAAGGTGCTGCGGGGGATGAGAAACGGGGAAATTATAGTGGCTTTTAGGTCAGAACCTGCATGAGCCATATCAAACGTGTCTACGAATGCTCATGTATGTGAGTTTTCCTACCAAGTATGAGCGATAATTATAGTACTGTTAGTTAGGTATTCTACCAAGTGGGTGTAGCACATAGCCTCCTCATCACCGATAACATGATTAGGTAATAGAAGACGGCATCGTCAGAACTGCATAGTGCCCTACTAAATATGAGGTATGTAGTACAGTTAGGTGATGAGAGAGTATTCTACCAAGTGGGTGTAGCACATAGCTTCCTACTCATCCATAATATGGTTGGCTATGTAATGGTATAGGAGATTGTCAGAACTGAATAGTGCAGTACCAAATATAAGGTAGGTATATAGTACAATTGGATGATGAGAGGGTATTCCACCAAGTGGGTGTAGCACATAGCTTCCTAGTAATCCATAATATAGTTGGCTATGTAATGGTATAGGAGATTGTCGGAACTGAATAGTGCAGTACCAAATATAAGGTAGGTATATAGTACAATTGGATGATGAGAGGGTATTCCACCAAGTGGGTGTAGCACATAGCTTCCTAGTAATCCATAATATAGTTGGCTATGTAATGGTATAGGAGATTGTCAGAACTGAATAGTGCAATACCAAATATAAGGTAGGTATATAGTACAATTAGGTGATGAGAGGGTACCTATTCCACCAAGAGGGTGTAGCACATAGCTTCCTCCTCATCCATAATATAGTTGGCTATGTAATGGTATAGGAGATTGTCGGAACTGAATAGTGCAGTACCAAATATAAGGTAGGTATATAGTACAATTGGATGATGAGAGGGTATTCCACCAAGTGGGTGTAGCACATAGCTTCCTAGTAATCCATAATATAGTTGGCTATGTAATGGTATAGGAGATTGTCAGAACTGAATAGTGCAATACCAAATATAAGGTAGGTATATAGTACAATTAGGTGATGAGAGGGTACCTATTCCACCAAGTGGGTGTAGCACATAGCTTCCTAGTAATCCATAATATAGTTGGCTATGTAATGGTATAGGAGATTGTCAGAACTGAATAGTGCAGTACCAAATATAAGGTAGGTATATAGTACAATTGGATGATGAGAGGGTATTCCACCAAGTGGGTGTAGCACATAGCTTCCTAGTAATCCATAATATAGTTGGCTATGTAATGGTATAGGAGATTGTCGGAACTGAATAGTGCAGTACCAAATATAAGGTAGGTATATAGTACAATTGGATGATGAGAGGGTATTCCACCAAGTGGGTGTAGCACATAGCTTCCTAGTAATCCATAATATAGTTGGCTATGTAATGGTATAGGAGATTGTCAGAACTGAATAGTGCAATACCAAATATAAGGTAGGTATATAGTACAATTAGGTGATGAGAGGGTACCTATTCCACCAAGAGGGTGTAGCACATAGCTTCCTCCTCATCCATAATATAGTTGGCTATGTAATGGTATAGGAGATTGTCGGAACTGAATAGTGCAATACCAAATATAAGGTAGGTATATAGTACAATTGGATGATGAGAGGGTATTCCACCAAGTGGGTGTAGCACATAGCTTCCTAGTAATCCATAATATAGTTGGCTATGTAATGGTATAGGAGATTGTCGGAACTGAATAGTGCAGTACCAAATATAAGGTAGGTATATAGTACAATTAGGTGATGAGAGGGTATTCCACCAAGCGGGTGTAGCACATAGCTTCCTAGTCATCCATAATATAGTTGGCTATGTAATGGTATAGGAGATTGTCGGAACTGAATAGTGCAGTACCAAATATAAGGTAGGTATATAGTACAATTGGGTGACGAGAGGGTATTCCACCAAGTGGGTGTAGCACATAGCTTCCTAGTAATCCATAATATAGTTGGCTATGTAATGGTATAGGAGATTGTCGGAACTGAATAGTGCAGTACCAAATATAAGGTAGGTATATAGTACAATTAGGTGATGAGAGGGTATTCCACCAAGTGGGTGTAGCATATAGCTTCCTAGTCATCCATAATATGGTTGGCTATGTAATGGCATAGGAGATTGTCAGAACTGTATAGTGCAGTTCCAAATATAAGGTAGGTATATAGTACAATTAGATGATGAGAGGGTACCTAGTCCACCAAGAGGGTGTAGCACATAGCTTCCTCGTCATCCATAATATGGTTGGCTATGTAATGGTATAGGAGATTGTCGGAACTGAATAGTGCAGTACCAAATATAAGGTAGGTGTATAGTACAATAAGGTGATGAGAGGGTATTCCACCAAGTGGGTGTAGCACATAGCTTCCTAGTCATCCATAATATAGTTGGGTAGGTAATGGCATAGGAGATCTTCAGAAGTACATTGTGCTGTACCAAATATGAGGTATACAGTACAGTTAGGTGATGAGAGGGTATTCCACCAAGTGGGTGTAGCACATAGCTACCTAGTCATCCATAATATGGTTGGCTATGTAATGGCATAGGAGATTGTCAGAACTGTATAGTGCAGTTCCAAATATAAGGTAGGTATATAGTACAATTAGATGATGAGAGGGTACCTAGTCCACCAAGAGGGTGTAGCACATAGCTTCCTCGTCATCCATAATATGGTTGGCTATGTAATGGTATAGGAGATTGTCGGAACTGAATAGTGCAGTACCAAATATAAGGTAGGTGTATAGTACAATAAGGTGATGAGAGGGTATTCCACCAAGTGGGTGTAGCACATAGCTTCCTAGTCATCCATAATATGGTTGGCTATGTAATGGCATAGGAGATTGTCGGAACTGTATAGTGCAGTTCCAAATATAAGGTAGGTATATAGTACAATTAGGTGATGAGAGGGTACCTATTCCACCAAGTGGGTGTAGCACATAGCTTCCTAGTCATCCATAATATGGTTGGGTATGTAATGGCATAGGAGATTGTCGGAATTGTATAGTGCAGTTCCAAATATAAGGTAGGTATATAGTACAATTAAGTGATGAGAGGGTACCTATTCCACCAAGAGGGTGTAGCACATAGCTTCCTCGTCATCCATAACATAGTTGGGTAGGAGGGAGGATGCCATATAGGAGATTGTTGGAACTAAATAGTGCAGTACAAAATATGAGGTATATAGTACAGTTAGGTGATGAGAGGGTATTCTACCAAGTGGGTGTAGCACATAGCTTCCTCGCCATCCATAACATAGTTGGGTAGGAGGGAGGATGCCATATAGGAGATTGTTGGAACTGAATAGTGCTGTACAAAATTTGAGGTGTATCGTACAGTTAGGTGATGAGAGGGTATTCTACCAAGTGGGTGTAGCACATAGCCCCCTCACCACCGATAACATGATTAGGTAGGTAATAGTAGAGGACATCGTCAGAACTGCATAGTGCTGTACCAAATATGAATTATATAGTACAGTTAGGTGATGCGAGGGTATTCTACCAAGTGGGTGTAGCACATAGCCCCCTCATCACCGATAACATGATTAGGTAGGTAATAGTAGAGGACATTGTCAGAACTGCATAGTGCAGTACCAAATATGAGGTAGGTATATAGTAAAATTAGGTGATGAGAGGGTTTTCTACCAAGTGGATGTAGCACGTAGCTCCCTCGTCAATCATGTCATGGTTGTGTTGTTGAATTGTGTTGTCAGAACTACCAAGTACCTAGCAATTATGAACAAAGTCGACCAGTTAGGGGATAAGAGAGTAGATTGGTAAGTAGGCAAGTGAACCAAATACCTCCTGAAACTGATCCTAAAATGGAAACTCATCTATATGTATGGAAACTGATCCGGATTACAGAATGTGGTCCACCCTACGGCTTCTGATTCACCTTACTGAAATGATTTACCCGCAGTTTTTCAAACAGTTTTAGTAATACTGTGATTACTAAAACTGTTCGAAAAACTGCGGGTAAATTAATTTCAGATTTATATCGAGGACCACTAAAAAGTGAAAAATAAAAAATAATATATAATGGAAAAATAATAAAATAAAAACCTTTTTAACAAAAAAATGGACCGACCTCAAAAATGATGTCTGTAAACACCAAAAAGGGAAAAATAATTCTCTCAGCAAATACATACTTGATGTAGTAGGTTGTTGGACATAGATATCTAGTCAACAGATGGTATGTTGGAATACCAACAATTATTTTCAGTGTGATTCACACTTGTTGTCACACTCATATCCTCCATCATACGATAGCAGTGACATACTGCCCAATAGTTTTGGAACACTTATATCTACTCGTATTCATGTTTTGTATGGCACGATCGACGCATGTTGTAATACTCACCAGATCATGTGAGTAGTACTTATAAACCACAGCGTATCCAGACAGGTAGGTAGGTACGCATTGAAGTCGCCGCCGTGCCCATCTGTAGACACAAACATCTTATAGATCTTCTACTTACCAACATATTATTCTTTTTCGCAAATATACATACCTCTCATACTACGAACATGCTTCCACACTGAGTATGAATGTAAATAGCTAATTAGGTAACAACGCTTCCGAAGGTATGTAGCTACATTACAATATGTCCACCAATATAATAATAAAGTCCCAAAATACTAGTCACAACCATTCCTAGGGAGGTTCACACTTACTATCGTACTCATATGGCAGCAGAGACGTACTAGGTACCTGATAGTTTGGGGAGCACATTTTAACTCAATGGTAACCAGATCATCGAATAATTTATCGGTAGTAAGTTTGTGTCTACAGATGGGCACGGCGGCGACTTCAATGCGTACCTACCTACCTGTCTGGATACGCTGTGGTTTATAAGTACTACTCACATGATCTGGTGAGTATTACAACATGCGTTGATCGTGCCATACAAAACATGAATACGAGTAGATATAAGTGTTCCAAAACTATTGGGCAGTATGTCACTGCTATCGTATGATGGAGGATATGAGTGTGACAACAAGTGTGAATCACACTGAAAATAATTGTTGGTATTCCAACATACCATCTGTTGACTAGATATCTATGTCCAACAACCTACTACATCAAGTATGTATTTGCTGAGAGAATTATTTTTCCCTTTTTGGTGTTTACAGACATCATTTTTGAGGTCGGTCCATTTTTTTGTTAAAAAGGTTTTTATTTTATTATTTTTCCATTTTATATTATTTTTTGTTACGTTTTCCAGTGGCGTCTCCTCCAGGCAAATATAGCAAACACTGTTTGCCTTACTAGAAATAATAAATAAATAAATACATTTTTTTGTGATTCTCCTGTATTTCCATTTTTAGTTTATTATTTTCAATAATAAGCCTTTGGAATCGAGCAAAATAAGGTACCTGACATGAAGGTATTGTTTGTTTTTTTCATAAATTTAAGATAGGTACCTACCAGTGAATTTTTAGAATCGAATGAGACCACCCAGAGCTTTGTAGGGCAAACTGTTCGTTCCCTATGAGAACTTGAGGTTTTCTTTTGGCATAGTTTTTATTATAGTATGTATTACATGTCAATAATACTGCAGAAATATTAGGTAATACAATATTTCTATATTACAATAATTCAAATTGAAATAGAACTGATGGCACGGGTAAAACTGTAACTAACTCAACAATATAAACAAAACATAAACCTTATCAAATAACAATGTTATTAACATTTATAAAATTATACATTTCTTCCCATACTTCTTGGTTTTGCACAACTCTGTAAATTAACGTACTTAATTGAATGGATTGTCAATTATACTTTGTATTTTGCGAAACATTTGTTCCCTATAATTCACTTCTGTACATTCCATTATTATATGTTCAATACTGCCGTATGGGTTTCCACATTCACATGCAGGATCTTCTCTTCTAATAATCTTACGCAAATACACTGGGCATATTGCGCGGTTTGCTCTTAACCGACACATTATACGGATAAACCTTTTTTCTTTATTATTTTGAACCATGGGAGTCTAATATACGGGTTCAAGTTTTTATAGAACAGACCCCTATCACCATTTTCATACTTTTTTGCCATACTAGAGACTTTTCCGTTTGAATAAATATTGAATAAAATTCTTCTTTTGGCAGTAAATAATCTAGGACGTTACCCTCCTGAGCACTCTTTGCCGCCACATCGACTCGCTCATTGAACGTCAAACCGACGTGTGATCTGACCCACAAAAAGTTCATCTTTCCATTGGCCCTGCAGGTGTCAACGAGCTTAATAACTTCAAGAATTAAATTATTCCTAAATTTTGAAAGATTTGGCGCCGACAATGTTCGTAATGAGCTCAACGAATCTGTGCAGATAACAATATTTTGATCAGCCAGAGAAGGCAGGGAGAGAACGTACTACAGAGCTTGAATCATTCCTATTAACTCGGCTGAGTAGCTGCTAGTTTCAGGAGGAAGTTTAAATCTGAATGTTTCAGCAGATCGTATATCAATGAATGCTGCTCCTACTAATCTGCCGGTCTTGGAACCATCAGTGAAAATCAGTCTGCAGTTATTGGTGTGCCATCTATGTTCGATAAATTCTGTAAAATATCTATTGATAGCCACCCGACCATTCCTTGGAATGAAATGGTGAACATCTATTTTTGTGAACAGAATCGAGTATTTAACGGCAAAAACTGGACTATTACTATTAAATAGGAGGTTGGCACACTTCGGAATTATATTTATGAAGCTCTCCACCAAGGGTGGTATTACCTTATTTATCCAATGTACACTGAAAAAAAAAAAATGGTGAGATAATTCCCTGATTGCATTTAAGGGCGTGCTTTTGTGTACCTGTTGACGTATAACATATTTGTCTGCTAGATATTGTCTTCTAATATCCATTGGCATTTCACCTGTCTCCGCCAACAATACATCAATTGGTGTTGATGTCAGAATGGAAACCTTCCGATTCGATTGAGAAACGAAATGCTTACATACGAGTCTGCAACTTCGCCGCGTCACATTTTCATGTCTGCTTTGGCACATAAACTGAAAAATCGTCACGAAAACTAAGCAAGTCTTGCTCACGCGACCAATAAATAAATAAAATAGACTCACTGTGTTGCGTAGAGAACAATCAACTGTTTTCTTATTTTGATGCTTGGGTACATGAACTAACAACCTTACTTCACTACCTTGTTGTGTAGTGGTTGACATGAAAATGTCCCAATGTGTTGCAGACTCGTATGCAAACATTTAAAATTTTCTTTTAAATTTGAATTTCGGATTCTACATACTTACTTTAACTTATGTTCTCATAGGGAACCATCGGTTGGTTCTAAAGAGCTCTGGGTCAATACTATTTTAAATTGAAGAAAAAACAATACCTTAATATCGAAATTTTCTTCTAATAGCTTTTTCCTCTTCTTTTTTTTTAATTGTTGATAAACGAAAAACTAGTTAATTGTTGGTAGCAATGTAAATTGTTATTCTTGAGTAGGGTGACTTCAGTTTTCTTCAACTTTCAAATTGATGCTGGATTTAAAAAAAAAAAAAAAATGAATCCTCTGGAAGGAGCAACGGAGACCAATATATCCCCCCCCCCCCTAACCCTCACAATTATAATGTACATGTCTTTGAAATATCAAGATTTGATTATGGAACATCCTGACCTGTTGTAGAAAAATGGGCCATAACATGTTTGTATGCTCAATTTCTAATGAAAGAAAAGAAGAATTTCAAATGAATTTCCTGAAGAACGACACTCCTTCAACGAGGCCTCCGTCTGAGCCAAAATAAAATACAAACACGATATTCAGTAAACTCCGTAACGACTTGTAATCACTGCAGTACCGATAGGGCGAAACCTCATCCCCCACTCACCTCATTTCCGAACTTCGTAAAGTACTTTCTCTACCACTCCTGAATGAAATGTGTATTGAATAAACGAAATAGTGCAACATCGCGTGATCATTCGCAAGTGAAACATCGCCGAGTATGAATCGCCCAAGTGGCTAACCCAATTTTAGCTACCTAACCAAAATGTGACTGCTATCGTTTCTTTGGGTTGCTCTCGGTTTCCTTAGCAACCAGATTTATAAACGAAGGAATTCTTTATTTCTTCGAATGGAGAGTGAAGGGTTTATTTCATCTAAATAAACTCAATGGGGAATTTGCCTCACATTTTTTTTTTTTTTTTTTTTTCGAATGAGGGTTTATTTTTATGGAATAAAACCATAGTGAGCTGCTCGAAAACGCATCCAAAAAATTTAGAGAATTTAAGGAAGATGGAAATTTTAAATGTGGTGGCAATGTGTAAGAGGCAGCCATGTTTGAAACGTGACGGATATTCCACCAATCTGACTTCAAAGGAGGTTCTGTGGCGCTTACCACAGAAGCGGAACATACGCGAACTTTCACCTTCCGAGTAGTGCGCACAAGAGTGCGCCACGAACTGGCAGGAAGAACACAGACACCAAATTGACCAAAAGAAACAGTATTACTCACTTTTTTACAACACGAATCTATCTACTAGTTTATCAAGCATTATTATTCTTCAAGATTTGAATCACATTATTCGAGTAGCCATTTCACTGGATCGTTTTGTGTGGCGTGCTAGAACTCTGTCTGTTGTTGCTTTCGCGTCGTTTTTTTTCTTTTTTTTTCGTATGACGTCAACAATACTCCTCGATTTTCGCGGTGTTTTGTAACAGAGGTTCACTTGTTTAGTCATTTTCTCCTACGGTAATTTTTTTCCGTTGGTTATTCCTAGTGTTAAACGTTATTCTAGGGCCCTATAATAGGATTTGCCTTGAAATTCCAGAATCTAAAATTGAGGCAAATTCCCCATTATGAAGCGAAAACATGGTTGGTAGGTGGTGACAACAGCAATGCTGTGTTATTTGCTGGCACTTGATCTATACAAAAATAATGAACCTTTGCACGAATAATTCGCAGCGTTTTTCATTACTGTTTATTCCTCTAAGACTGGCCAAGCTTCATATTCCAAAAGCTTCAAAAATTCGAATACAGCGCGTGTTTGGAAACTATCCTACTATATGTTGGAATTATCACGAAACAATTTGTGTGAAAATTAGAGGCCGAAAGCGAAAAATTAGACTAGAAAACGTGGTCTGGGTTGTTACACTGCCCTGGGTATATCGTCGCTTAAGAGGCAACACCACATAACCAACATTTTGCAACTTTTCAGGAGAGACAAAAAACTGATTTCTAATCAACTGATTGCACATAAGTCCACGTTTTCTTCGTAATTCATTCCTTTTTGGCCCCCAACAACTTGTCAAGAGATTTCATCGATGTGCTAGAGGAAATTTTAAAAAAAGTGCAGTTATGTGGTGTTGCATGAAGAATTTCTGCAGTTATGTTGTGTTGCAGTCAAAAATTTTCAAGTGAATTATACTAGTCAAAACAAATTCTTTAGGACCCACTCATATAAAATTAAGGGAAATAAGAAGGTACCTATTCAGATAAAAAGTAAAAACGCATACAACTTTTTATTAATTAATTAAATAATTCAGTCTTCTAATGCATATTTCACACTTAGTTATTACATAAGGAAGGTTGAGGTAAATTTTAAAAAAAGTCAGGCACCATAGAATAACACGAAATAGTAGGTAGGTAGCTAATTATTATTTTTTTATCAACACAGTCTTTTTGTTTCATGTTGTCTAGGTACATAGCTTAACACAAGAGTTGAAGTAGAACTTCATGTGTACTTATAAGATATTATTTTTATGTAATTATCACAATAAAAAACGAAAATCACAATCGTGGAATAGAAAAAGTTAACAGAATGATGAACTAGGTAACTTATTAAACACAGTCGTTTCACGTAAGGCACTACGTAAATTTACTTGAATTAAAACGATGCTGAAGATTTGACTAGGTATAACTAATCACAAGAGCTGAAACTAGAACAATAAGGAATAGGTTGATAGACTAATTATCACAATCAGAATTCAGAATCCGAGCACTAACTTCTCCGTTTCTTCTCCGTTTTAGCCACAGCCTCTTGACGTTTAACCTGTCTCCTACTTTGTTCCTCGTGTGGAATGTCATCGTAATAACCGTGGGTGTCTGAGGGCAGCAGGGACTTCAGTGACTGCAGGTCGGTCCATTTGTCCTTGGGAATCCTTGGTCTCCTTCGGTACAGCGGCGGGAAATCAAAAGTTGAATTGAGTTCAGTCGTTCTCTTGCGATTTTGCATCTCTTGGTAGTTTTCGTCAAAATTTAGTTTATAAAAAATCCTTCCTTCAGGTGTATATTTAATAGCTCGGAGGTCTACAACAGTAGGGTCTCCAGCAACTCTTCCAGGCCTTATGGAGTGGTAAATTTCGTTTTTCGTAAAGTCCTTGAAGAAAGTGTAGTCTAGGAGCACAGCCCGATAGGGCATTGGACGTTCTCGTGCACGTTGCGAGAGCACTACGTACTGGCTGGGTGTGTAAACATCACAATGCTCCCATTGCCTTTCCACTAGGCTGTGTGCTGAATCACACTCCATTTGGGTATGCCCTTTCTCAAGGTATTTATGTATTATTGTCACTTTTTTTTGGATGCTGAAGTGTAACAATGCGTTCGAGAGGGTGCTATTCCTGTTTTGATGGGTGCACCCATCCGAAAAAATTACAACTGTATCTCGAAAGCATTGGTCCAATAACTCCGAAAGGTAATTAGTTAGGCAGGATGCAAATGTCGAAGCGCAGAGGGAACCTTGCGTCTCATCGAACCAATACATTTTCGAGTCATGGGTGGCCAAATTGTACACAGTGTAGTTGTGCACTACTAACTTGAGCTTATAATAAGCTGCACTCGCCCTGAGCCAAGGACTTGTTTGAACTTTCATTAAGTCCAAAACAATAGTGTGACACACACCATCTTCAGCCATTTTTTTGTCTTTATTTTTTTCCTCTCGAGCCAGCTCCTTCTTTCTCTGGTGAGCTTCATACACTGCAGGCGAGACATGTCCATGCTCAAAGCTTGCACATAGATCACAACGATCTTTCTTAGGGATGAAAATATCCACATTCTTCTTTTTTCTCTGCTGATCAAAAGTGAATCTTGATAAAGGAACTTCCTCCCCACTTTGCTTGCACTTCTGTCTGTACAGATTATACAACTGAGTCCAGGAAGTGATATCAGTCTGAAGATATAACTTGCGGGTGTTTTTCCTGCAGTAGTGCGATGGCATTGTCGGCAATTCATCAAAAAACTTAGACAGAAATTCCCGTCTATCATTCCAGGATTTGGAAGTGAGCCTCTCAACATCATCAGCGGCATCATCGTTTTCAGCTCTAACAAGAACAGCTGCATCCCTTCGATTAATTGGTACATTATTTTTCTCGAAGTTTTCCAACCAGTAACGCACTTCGTTTTCTCTCAAACCCAGGCTAGAAAGGTACATAGTTTTGCATACTGGTACGTATTCTTCGTTGACTTTCAAAAAATATTGGTATGTCTTGCCTCGTTGTTTCCGAAGGTCTCCCTCTTTTGCAAATCTCCGTTTTACTTCACCGGGCTTCACTGTACCACATAGAAACATTTTTTTGGCATCCCTGCTCATCGTTTTCCAAAAATCATCAAACAATTTTTGACGTTCTTGTTGTGTGACTGTATCACACAATCTATCACGCCTTTTTTGGCAAGAGGCCGCGGCACAGGTAGGACCCATTTTTCTCGCTTCCCTCTGAACATCTTGTATTACTTTCTTTGTGCTCTTTCGGTCAGCGCGTCTATACCCTAAGTAAGCTTCGCCTTTTTCCCTTGTTTTTTTGCTTCTTCCCTTGACCATTTCGATGGTTCCGAAACCCTCCTCCTTTTGAGGGAAACTTGATCCCTACATTGGCGAATTTCAGTCACTTCCCTTTGGTCTGTGGGCTCATGGGCTTGAAGTTCAATAATTTCTGTACCATGAACAATTTCAGGTTGGGTTTGGTTGGGAGAAGTTGGGTTAGGAGTGTATGGAGGTACGACCACTGTCAGCAAATTTGGCTCGTCACAGTAGTTGGAGGTCGAGGGAACAGGTAAATCCTTTAAAACTCCATCTACTATCACAGAACATGGGATTATTTCTATATTCGCAGCATTATTACTATAGGGTTTATCCGCTATTACCTTATGTTTACGTGAATTCAGAATCTGCACATCATTGTTTACTCTTAAGAGCTGCTCGATGTCCTCACACGTTACCATGTCCGACGTTTCTGACTCACTTGAAATGCTTGATTCGGGCTGGTATTCGCTGTCTTCGCCTTCACTATCCATTTTACCTACAAAAACCAAGAAAAAGTTTAGATTAGAGCCCTACAATAGAAAGACTGCTGGAAAACCCAATAGGTCATAACCACAAAAGCATCACTCTGAGGAAAATGTATTTTTCTACTTCCTAGCAACAGAAATCTAGGTTGATAATTTCAACTGAAGATAATATAAAGTAAACGCGAAGTACTTACCTATTTGTGATGTGGAAAATATATCAGCAATGCACAAACAGAACTTGTGAAAAAGGAATGACGTATACCGGCGATCTGGCAGCTGTATCACTTATGTGGTGTTGTCTTAACAATTCAATCATGTGGTGTTATCATTTGGGCGATTCTAGCGCGTTCTGTTGGGTATTTCTCAAAATGTGAGGTTACCAGGCTATGCGCCGCGAAAATTCAAATAAGAAAGTGCCATAATCCCATTGTTGCCAAAATGTTGGTTATGTGGTGTTGCCTCTTAAGCGACGATATGCTCGTTGGTTCAAGTTGTCTTGTACTTTCTAACCATTTACGTTGGTATAGCTTTTTCTCCATCATGAAAGGGTGTGTGTCCTTGATGAATTCCACTTAATCTCCTTGGGGTGAGAGTTCATTCTTCGGAACTTTGGGTAATTATTGTCCAAAAACCTCACAGTCGGCAGAGAGAAAAAAACAAGAGCAAAGGGCCTTCACTCAAAAAGGGCCCGAAGGCTTGCAAAGTCTCCTTCCCGCGTCATCAAAGTTGCGGAACTATGTTCGGTTTAGTTTGCGGTCCTGTGTAATCGAGGTCCTTTGTAAAGGCGTTCACAGTTTCTAGACTCCGAGCTTGTTTTTACAACAACTAGTTAGATGGGAAAATGAGGTTGTCCTACAGCGCATTTGGCCAAGCGCGGCGAAGTAGTCTCTCATCTGTGGAGTAGCGAAGACTACATGGTACTCCCTTCCAACTTCATAAATACAATGTACGAGTCACAGAGTACTGGAGACAAGTACGAGTACACAGCAAAAGAGGTTGACTCCACCCCTGTGATGTCATCAATCCTCGAGATGTTGCTTTTTCCTGTGGCGACCCTCCAAGATTTTCTACTTGATGGTTTGAGAAGCATGGAGAAGGGTTGACTGCTGTAGGATGTTGAAGAAGATCAATCGACACACTGATAATAATTGGTCCGGCGTAGATATTTTATGTTATTTTGTACTTGATCAAGGTTGGAATGTATATTATTAGTGAAAATCCAATGCAAGTTAGCCGATTCGTATACTTTTAGCGAATTTTTTAAGAAAATGAAGCTATTGCAATGGCCTCAAAATTGTCAGAATGGACTTTTTCGAAAAATGTTCCGATTAAATCCGTTTTGAAACATTCTGAAATGATCCCTGAAGTTTTTCCCGAAAATCATATATGTACATATATATAAAAAAATAAGTTTTCGCCAATGTGTGTACGTGTGTTTGTGTGTGACAAAATCTTGTGTCGTCTGCCCACCCCTTAGTTACCAACCGATTTTCGTGGTTCTTTTGGTTTATTATTTTCAATAATGAACCTTTGGAATCGACCAAAAAAAAAATTTTTTTCAACCCCCCCTCAAAATTTGTTGGTTTACGTTTCAAGGTACCTACGTAGAATCCAAAAATCGAATAAAAATTTGGCCGTCCGTCCGCCGTCCTCGGCACTTTCCCCACTTAGCATTGACCAATTTTGATGAAATTTGGTATGTAGGCTCCATTTGGGGTCTAGTTGTGCGCGAAAGATTTTGGTTGAAGTAGTTCACTTCTAAGGTTTGAAATTTTTAAAACGCCCTAAATCAAAAAATTTTGATATAAACGTATTTTTTCCATCAATTTAAGATAGTATGGAATTCTTAGAATTTTTTGAGACCACGCGGAGCCCTATTAGAATTTATGGGTTGGACTTACAATAAATTAGAAACACGAACGTGAATCGCAAAAGAGGCCTAATCTCCGTTCAAATGTTAGCCGACCGAAATGCGATCGATGTTTTTCTTCAAGTTGGTTGGTGGTAACAATGGCAAAGCCGTGTTCTTTGCAGACGTGTGATCTATACATATAGAAAAATAATAAACCTTTGTGTAATAATTTGCAGCGTTTTTTTTCTGTTGAGTGTTGTCCAACTTTAATCCAGATCAATCGCATAGGGACGCCCTAGTCTTACTGTGGGACGTCCTAAAAAACGCAGTTTTCTATTGTGTAGTATGGCGATTATGAGCGAATTTCCTGGTAGTAATAAGTTTCCACTGTGCTACAATCCTGTGTACTTACTTCCGAGGGTTGTAGGTTTTCTTTTGCAAAGAACCAGAAGGAGAAAATTTCTCAGTTTCGTGGGTTGTGATTCGACACCCTGACACTTTACCTTGACATTTTTTTAATCCAATACCAAATTTGTTTGATTCTTTTTGAAATGAGCTCTCCCAGAGTTGGTTGTCCCGTTTAAACCGGACTTTATTTTGCTGTGTAAAATTATTTTCGCCTTGATTGGGGCTGTAGAAATGTCTCATTTTCCTGTACCTACTAGTACCTAATGAAACAATGATACAAATTTAATAAAGTTGAGATTATTCGAAAGATAAACAGAGAATATTAACTAATTTGCTCGCTAGTTTACAGAGTGAAATTTGGAAGGAGTCGAAATTCGTTTGCCTTCTTCCGAAGAAAAAAGTTAGTGGAAGTTATTCCTGTAGGGCGCCCTTAGCGCCCACGTTAGGGTCCTCGACTCCAGTTGTTTTCCTTTCATTACACCTTCACCATCGCTGGGAACAATATTTTTATCTCATGTAGCCCGACCGACCGCATCTTCAAGGCCGCCCCCGCATCTCACGGCCACTTGGGTCAAGTGCTATGAAAATAGAAAGGCCTCCAAAGAAGGGTTCTTTCAGTCAAACGAGAATTTTCTCCAGTTGAGGTTTAATCGTGGGTTATCACAGGTTCGTGAGATTACTTTCGTTTTGATATGCTCCAATTTTCGTTTACTGGGTGTCCCCGAACCCCCCCCCCCTGCTAAAATCGTCCGGACGGTGGTAATTTTTTTTTTTTTTTTTGGAATCATGATTTTTTCTAGGGATCTCAAATATAACCACGGTGCGCAATCGTGCGCAACGCACACCAACTTTGTTTTTTGTTTTTTTAATGAGACCCCCATTTTTGGTTTATTATTTTCAATAATGAACCTTTGGAATCGACCAAGAAAAAAAATTTTTAACACCCCCTCAAAATTTGTTGGTTTACATTTCAAGGTACGTTGAATCCAAAAAATCGAATAAAAATTTGGCGGATTTTGATGAAATTTAGTATTTAGGCTCCATTTGAGGTCTAGTGATGTCCCAAAGATTTTGGTTGATGTAGGTCACTTCTAAGGGTTGAAAATAAGGTTTGAAATTTTGAAAACGCCCTAACTCAAAAGATTTTGATATAAAGGTATTGTTTTTCCATCAATTTAAGATAGTATAGAATTTTTAGAATTGTTTGAGACCACTACGAGCCCTGTAGGACAAACCATTCGCTCCCTACGAGAATTTAAGGGTTGGTCTTACGATAAATCAGAAACACGAGTGTGAATCGCAAAAGAGGCCTAATCTCCGTTCAAATTTTAGATGACCGAAATACGATGTTGGTTGGATGTAACAATGGCAAAGACGTGTTCTTTGCAGACGAGTGATCTATATAGAAAAATAATAAACCTTCGTGTGATAATTTGCAGCGTTTTTCCTATTACGCGCAACCCGCTCAGCGTGCGTTCAAAAATGCGCAACTGCGAGGTTGCGTCAAAATGTGCATGTACGAAGTACCCAAGTGTGACACATGATATTCTAGTAATTTTTTTGGTGATGTTAGTTTCTTAATTTGACTGCATTTTGATCAAATTACCGACGAAAAATAAACTTGAAAAAAATAAAATGGTATTTCTACTCATGTTTACTCACCACTAAAATGGTCTTTTTCCGATTATCTTGGAAAAAAGTTTTTAAGTACCTAGATGGTTTTGCCCTTAAAAAGACTATTTCCTTTTTTAAAAATTTTATATTTCGTCGATAATTTGATCAAAATGCAACAATCCCAAATCGATAAGTAAGTCATTTTCTTGGTCCTAGCCCAAACCACCATCCAAATTTGAGAGAATTTGAACCACTAGATTGTGAGAAATTGATGTGTGATGACGCTCCTTTCTGTCTTTTAAATCTGATGATGATTTTATTTATATAACCGCCACTAAGCTACCCCGCACAGAACCTGAAAATTTCGGGAAATCGGACTCTGATTTCGGGTACTCACTTAATTGTAGCCAAGAAAGAATCGGAGCAGGTACAACAATAAAATGCTAAGCCACTGACAGACACCGAACCAAAATTTTTCAGAAATAAATGTATTCCTCAACTTATTTTCAATCTCGCAATCTAACGTGAATTACATGTCTGACAAATGAGGGCTCATTTTCATACCCCTCAATTCAAAGGTTACCATCAATCTCATCAAGGTTCATGAATTATAACAGAAGAACGATATTCTGATTGGATTCTCATTCTATAAGCATTTCGAATCTCAAATCGCAACTGTATATTGAGTGTCACGAGGAGACCGAATACTTCACAAAGAATAAGAAAAATAGCCGGGAACGATGAAAAATGACACCGTCGTAATGTTTAAAAAATTTTAAAAGGACGGTCCTTGACGATACATCAAGTGATTTCATTAGCATACGTTCCTTCCTAATGGACAGGCTGATTGATGAAGGCTCGTTCCCAAGTTTGCCTTGAGCGGGCATCACTCAAACTTGGTCGGTTTTACGCGAAAAACAAACACAATCGAAACTCGAGGCATTCTCTCTGAAAAGCCTGAAAGCCGACTTCATTCCCTTACCTGATCGACAAACTCATGAAACTCGATCCAAGATTGTGATATTCTATTGCAGTAAGATACCTTTTAAAAAAATGTAGAATGGTTTATTATTTTCCATGAATGAACCGAACACATGGGATGGGTTTTGAATATACTAATCCCTATTGTTGAATAAATTAACTTCAATTGTTTGTTGATTCCCGGAAAATCGTGAATAATGGCTTTTTCATCACCAACAATAGTAGTCACTCATCTGTACAGGATCATATAAAGTCATACACGAACTTTCCTGCTGTCAATTTCCAGGTTCGTCTAAAAGTTGAGTAGAGTATTTTATATTCAACAAGAGGACTTAAAAGAGCTTTATAATTTTGCTTATTCCACCGACTACAGATCTTGGATTCTCTCTGTAGTTCACAACAAGGAGAAACACGTTCCCTATTTATTTAATTTTTTTAAAGAAACGACATTATGTTAAAATATCACGTGAGAAGTTCAGTCACAACCAAAAATGTGGCAGCACTGAACGTACTATGGAAGTAACTATTGACACTGCTGCTATTGACGCTGCTGACTATTGCTGTGTCAAGGAAGCTATCTAAAATATTCACGTTCAAACTATTAACTTCATCTAACTATTGCAATAGAAGAAGAAGAAAAGTAATAATTTGCAATAGGAGAAGGTGAAAAAAAGAAGAAAAGGAGTAGTTTTTTTTTCAGGAAAATAATAGGTACAATCTCAGTACAGGAGTAAAACCATGAGATTGCGTGATTACGCCTCAAATCCGGAACTGCCAGCATAACAAAAATTATCTATACAATAATATCTATACACAGGGTGTCCAGCGACATGGAAAACCGAGAATACTCAGGGAATTTTACTCTATCTATCTGCGTCAACAGAATCTGTCTATAACCCCAATTTTGTTGGAGGTGGGGAAAGATACCTGGAAATATCATTGGTAGGATGTTGGGGGTCAGTTATTTCTCATAAAGTACAGAACCAAGGAATAAGGTGAAGAAGATTAATTTCAAACAGGGATCGATGGTGCCTTAGACAGTGGCGCTATCTCTGACGAGGAAATACAACTAACGGACAACAAGGAGAGTTATGAGGGTAAAAAATACCTCGAAGGCGGAGCCCCCACCATTCATTTTTGAAAATAATAAACCCAAAATAAATTAATAATAACAGTATTGGATCTTTCACCAAAATACGCTTGATTTCGAGCCATTTTAACTATAACAACTCATGGCAACACTCTATAACAACACTCATGTCTGTTCAGGGAAATATTCCCAGTGAAACGAATTTTCCAAAGGAAACCAACAGGCTGTAAGAAACCACACGGAAAAACCACACCATAGACAGTGTATAAATACACGAAATCCATGGTAATTATATGAATTTGTTATTATTTTCATTATTAACTAGTTGGTAACAATGAGATCAACAATTTGTTTTTAATGTGCTGCACGAATACAAATTTTCAACTTTCGATAGTACGGAAGCAAAAACTCGTGGATGAAGTCGAGCCTTAATCTCAATACATAAGCACCATCAATACATGTTTATTTCATAAGGACGTGTATACATAAAATAAATTTATGTGAGGTATTAAGGTGTCTCAGTCAGTCGCCGTTCCTTCCTCGTTGCTGGTTAGTCTAGACTCCTACGAACCGGCGTTCGGTTGCCCCTTCCAACCCCCCTGTCTGTAGGAGCTACATTAATTCATTAGTGCATCTATCTAGGGAATTAAAAACTAAAATATTGCCTCAAGATTAATCAAAATCGACCAATAATTGCCAAAGAAAAGTTTTATGCACCGACAAACTGTCAAACTGTCACCGACAAATCTACCATGATTGTATCCACAAGCTGTTTAACAGCATAAATCTATAACAAATCGCCTGCCAGAGATAATTGCTGTAATAGGTATACATTGAGTGTCATGATGAAGAAGCCCAGTGAAAACGAGATACTACATCTAACATGAAGGGTTAATGAATCATTAAGTCAGAACTAGGAAGAGCGGTGGATCATCATCAAGTATTACGAGTAAAACCCTAAGACTTTGAGTTGAGTTCATGTTATTAAAACGCTGGTTTATTATTCCGGGCTTAGTTACCCTTTCTTAGCGGATTAAGCGGCTGAAGAGGTACTCCTGCGAAACGAAGATTGTGCGAATCACGTTGAAGAACCTTCAATAGGTCCAATTTGGTGTATTACAAGCTTGGGTATGAAAAAAGCACATGTAGTTTTCACGAATTCATGGGTATTATATCTAAGTAATAGTCTTATTGGGTGTATTATTGGAACTACAAGCTTGATTATGTATTCTGAATTCATTGAGCATTGGAATTTCAGGTTGTATGACTGACAGGTTTGGATTATCAATGCAAATTTAAAGCAAGGTAAATCAGGTTGGTTTCTACTCTTTGGATATAAAAAGGCTGTGGTTCAACTAGTTCCTTTATGGTTTCCTCCTATCAATCTTTGTTAACAAGCTTCATGAAACAAGTCCAAGTGGCAGGGAGAATTCAGGATTTCCGGAGTAGTGGTAGTGGATTTTTTAAAATGATAACTTTATTGTAATATTACAAATACAGTACAGTTTTCTGAAGTGTCACTTGTTATGGCGGTTCATTTAGGTGTGTAGGTAGTTATTAGACAGCATACTTCAAATTACTTAAATTTAATGATACAGTTACATAAATATATTCGAAAAAACACATAGATTGAGATCAATTCAGACATATTCGAAAATATAGATTAAGACCAAGGTTTAAAAATTTTGAAAAATAATATCTAATAGGTACCTACATTTCATAAAATTTTAATTTTAAAAAATAAAAAAAATTATTAATTTTTAAATAATTATTATTTATTAAATTTATTGAAATTCAAATGTATTATTTATTAAATTTATAAAAATTTATTATTAATTATTAATTATTAATTATAATTATTAATTAAATTATAAATTAATATTAATTTACTATATTATTTTTTCTTATTATTTATTATATGATTATTGTTGTTATTAAATTTATTGAAATGTTATCAAATTTGATTAAAAATAATATTTTCGTAATATGTATTCAGTTTTAACAATAAGTAACAACGATGACACCTCTTTAATAATATAATTACCTAAGTATGCAGATTAACAGTCAGTGGTGGTTTTAAAGGCTCGTCGGTTGGTAGATGGTTCCAGTAAATCGGAAAAATTTGGTTTATAATTTTCAATAAAAGTTTGGAATGGAGCAAGAAAAAAAATGTCCTAACCCCTCTCAAAATGTCATGGTTTACGTTTCAAGGTAGTAGGTACGTATAATTTGAAAATCGAAATAACAGTGATTTATTATTTTTCTGTATAGATCACCCGTCTGCATAGAACGCGGCTTTTCCATCAATACTACCCACTAGCAATAGCATCGCTATCTCAGAATTTTAAGTGCCTTCTTATTCGAAATATCGTTGTTCTTGGTCGCACAACTCAGTACAACACGAAATTTCATTCAAAGAAACGAACAATGATCAAATTTGATCAACTGAAATTTGAACGGATATTAGGCCTATTTCCGTCCGTGAAAAGTCTTATGCGATTCACCCTCGTATTTCTGATTTATTTCAAGTCCAACCCTCCTTAGGGAGTAAGTCATCATAGGGAGCAAACGGTGGATCCTACGGAGCTGTGGGTGGTTTCATTGAACTCTACAAATTCTATTTGAAATTTGTCAAAAAATTTGGAAAAATTCAGCTAGGGCTTTTTGGTAGTTACAACCTTTATTTTGACCCCTTTGAATGACTGACACTAACCAAATGACTAACCAAATTATTACACAATGGTTTATTATTTTTCTATGTAGATCACTCGATCACAAAACAACAACATCCAACATGAGGAAAAACATCGATCGCATTTCGGTCAGCTTTGAACGGAGATTAAGCCTCTTTTGCGATTCACACTCGTGTTTCTGATTTATCGTACGTCCAAACTTTAAATTCTCGTAGTGAGCAAACGGTTTGTCCTACAAAGCTCCGGGTGGTCTCAAAAAATTCTAAAAATTCTATAGAATCTTAAATTGAAGGAAAAAAAATACCTTTATATCAATGTTTTTTGAGTTAGGGCGTTTTCAAAATTTCAAAATTGATTTTGGAACCCTTAGAAGTGACCTACATCAACCAAAATCTTCGGGGCACAACTAGACCCCAAATGGAGCCTACATACCAAATTTCATCAAAATCAATCAATGCTAAGTGGTAAAAGTGCCGCGTACGGCGTACAGCGGACGGACGGCCAAATTTTTATTCGATTTTTGGATTCTATGTACCTTGAAACGTAAACCATCAAATTTTGAGGGGGTGTTAAAAATTTTTTTTTCTTGGTCGATTCCAAAGGTTTATTATTGAAAATAATAAACCAAAATGGAGTATTAAAAAATGGAGTTTTTAAAAAATGGAAATAGATTTCCACGAAAATAATGAGTTACATTTTAGATCGATTTCGACTGTTAGGCATCATCAATAACAAACAATAACTGAAGGTACATCACAGAGAGCATAGCTTATATAGTCACAAGTGAAAGGGAGCTTGAATCCCATTGGTCGAGAAAGTGAAAGTCATACCCAATCAGATTAAAGCAGATAAGTGAAAGGAGAATCCTGTTAGCTCAGAGAAATACCCCCCCCCCCCCTTTACAATGTTACTCTCACCAATGTTTGAGCTTCCTTTCTCTTTGTGTACATTGATTGGCATTTGATGATCCTCCCAGGTCCCTTCATTTCTCTGAGCTAACAGGATTCTCCTTTCACTTATCCGCTTCTATGTGATTGGGTATGACTGTCACTTTCTCGACCAATGAGATTCAAGCTCCCTTTCACTTGTGACTATATAAGCTATGCTCTCTGTGATGTACCTTCAGTTATTGTTTGTTATTGATGATGACCTAACCGTCGAAATCGATTCAACTTGTAACTCATTATTTTCGTGGAAATAGACAACTTTCTACTCAACTCCGTTTGTATCATCGTTGGTATTCCAATAGGATGAAAACCCAAAAAGAACTGATCGACACCTAGAAAAACCTTACATGGTCCCTTATTTCTATTGTGTACTTAATCAACAGCTGGTGAGAACAGTTTTGCAAAGACTGGCACTAGCACACGACCAAAAGATACACATCAAAAGAGATTACGGTTTCACAGCTCATTAGGTCCCCGTTACCTCGGACTTTGAAAACAAAAAACCCCACGTGGTTCCAGGTGTTGGTTTTAAATGAGGAGGGACTCGAAGAAACTGGGATGATTCCTTTCAGAGAAAAGAAAAAAACGTTGCTAGAGAGAAAAAGACCCAAAGCACATTAACTCCTTGAATCCCATCACAATCACCTCCTTGTTAAGGAACCGTGTCCAACCCCATAGTCTTTTATTCGTTGAAACGTTAACTTTACCCCTCAATCGGGCCCTTTTCCGCTTGAGTATCGAAAGAGACCCTTTTCCTCTTTCGCTGATGGAGAGAAGGAAAATTCTCTGCGGAATTAGTTTTACTGTTTCCATTTGCTACAGTTAAAAGAGTTAATAAAATCTCCAAATCGCTATTATTCGGTTCCTTCAAGTTTCTTGGGAATGGGCGAAGATCTTTTCCACCTAGATGGGGAAAGAGCTGGAAGAAGAGCCTCATAGTCGTTCGAGCGAAAGCACCGAAACGCTTATTTTGATGGCTCTCAACTCACAGCAATTGGGCTGGCTGAATATGTCTTCACCATTCCCAAATGAAGTGGAGTTCTGAGGAAACTGTCGGATCTAATCGAATAGATTACGTTATACGCTCGTAACTCCATTATATTGGCATTGTGAACAAATTATGTTGGACACTCTTGAAAACAGTTGCTTGAGGTAAATTGCAGCATTCTTTCCCCTTGGTAAGCCATAAATTAGGGCCAGGGTTTATAATTGGTAAACATTATACCTTGTTTTTGAAGGGCTTTAAATACAGTACAGAGGGGGGATGATTTAACAGCCATAGGGTACTTCTGCCAAGTACAGGAAAACTCAAAAAAAAAAAAATTGTAAAATATAGAAAAGCTTGATTTATTTGTGCTCTCGATAATTCAATCATTTTTGCGCTTAAATGTCCATGTTATTCTCCGTTAGGAAGATATATTGCCCACCCAACTTGGTAGAGGTTTCATACAATTGAGTGAGTTGTGCCAATTCATCATATTATTTCGTTCCCAAGACCTGTGGAAATCACCAATCTCTATTAAAGAACGTTGTGAACAGAGTGGGATCCACGTAATTTATATGCGAGAGGTTTCAAACCATTTTGGAGCTGACAGGCTCTTCTGAAGGGAAAAGCGACCGCCGCCTTCCGCATACTAATATTATGAAAGAGTGTCATTAATTAATCACAGAGTCGGAATAGGACGAGGGAGCATTCGAACGGTAGCTTTCAGAAACGGTTGGAGATCGGCAGGGAGGAAGACGGTAATTGGATCGTAAGCTGGATTAGGTGTTACTCAGATAAAGCCGGTAATTCCCCTACGGGCGCCATCTATGCCGTGTCGTTCTCAAAACACTAACAGCTTGACGGTCTGGAACATATGGGATAGATTCTGACGAGTCCTAGAGCTATCGAAATAAAGATAAACTTTACCGCCGGAGGTGCCCTCTATTGATACACTCGGCGTATGACATATTCCCCCAAACCCGCACCTTGTACGAGTATGTTTGGACAAAATGAAATTCATCATCACATGATGTTTTTAACTGTCTGCAAAAGAATTTTCATACAATTTCCGAGTAAACATCGTGTTCACATATCAAAGTAGGTTTTTTCCGCTAAAAACCACAAATGCTGAACATATTTTTATTTACTTAATGGTCGTCTTTTAATATCAATAATACTCTTTTATGCGTACTAATAACTGTTGACCCCTTTTCCCAACCTCAAGTGAACGTTGAAAGGAATATTAATAAACCTTGAACATTTCAAACTATACATTCTGAGTTCAGAGAGAAGGAATACGTCCAAAATCGGTTAGTAGGAACTCGTTTTAGAAGTAGTTGGTAGAAGCTGGTTCGTAGAAAGTTTGGAAGGGCTCGATTATAAGGAGATCTAAGGAAGGTATGGACTTGAATTAAGTTGATAGGAATTGGTTCATGAAGAGGTTCGTAGGTTCGTTTATTGTGTAAAGGTTGATAGAAACTGCGCTTAATACTTGCGGAATAATTGAGGCAACTTGAATTCTACCAAAGTTTCTACTAGGAAGTTTACAGCTACAATCGGAGTAACCAACAGTTTTGGACCAGTTTCCACTTGACCACAGAAGAGGAGTCGCCAGTTCACCCTTTCCCGGTGCTGATCCGTTATGGCTGTGAGTGATCAGTTCTTCTGTTCTGCCAGAAAAAACGGAATGGAAACAAAGAAAAATCTTATAAACGGAATTCGGAGTCGTATTGTAAATTGAAGAAGGGGGTGTTCTTGGTCGTGTAATGGAGGTTTTATTCAGATAGAATTTTGAATTTTCGGTCTCAAATATAGGATTTTCAAGTCTAATTAGGAATTTTCCAGACCAATTTCGGAAATTTCCAAACCATATTCAAAATTTTCCAATCCATTTTCAGAACTTTCAAATTCAATTTCAGAACTTTCCAAATCAAATTGCCAAGTCAAATTCAGATTTTTCCGAAATAATTTCAGAATTTTCTATTTCAATTTATGGGGGTCTCAGTCAGTCGCCGTTCGTTCCTTGTTCCGGGTCAGTATTTCACAATACTGAAGGCGCGAAAACTTGAAAATTTGTACCTGAATTTTAAATTTTGAAGGATTTTAGAAATTTATTAGTGCATGGGCCTAGGGAATTGAAAAACTGAAAAATTGCCGCTGGAATCATCAGAATCGAACAAAAATTGCCAGAGAAATATGGGAAAATCATGGAAAAAAAACCGTTCATTCAGTCGTTTTTTTCCATTTTCTTTGGCAATTATTGTTCGATTTTGATGATTCCGGCGGCAATATTTCAGTTTTTAAATTCCCAAGGGCCGTGCACTAATGAATCTCTAAAATCCTTTTAAATTTCATATTTAGGTACAATTTTTCAACTTTTTGCACCTTCAAAATCTCGAAATACTAAAAACGAACGGAGACCAACTGAGACCCCCATAAGAATGTTATCAATCTTTGTGTGGTGATATACAGAATTTCCAAGTCAAATGAATCTTTTTCCAAATCAAATTATCTAATTCTTTCCATCAGCATAACAATATATTTCCGTAAAGTACCTAAGCTCACAAAGTAGATGGTCCCCTGTGAATTGGCGATCATCCTTCTACTTCATAGGGAACCAACTTCTCAATTCGTAGGGGACCATCTTCCCAATCTACTTTGTGAGCTTAGGTACTTTACGGAAATATATTGTTATGTTGTGGGAAAGGATTACGTAGGTAATTTGATTTGGAAAAAGTTTAATTTGATTTGGAAAAGAATTAATTTGGTTTTGGAAAAAGATTGATTTTATTTGGAAAAGAATTAATTTGACTTGGAAATGCTATATATCACCACACAGAAAGATTGACCACATTCTGAAATTGAAATGCAAAATTCTGAAATTGTTTTGGAAGAATCTGAATTTGACTTGGAAAATTTCGTATTTGACATAGAAAGTTCTGAAATTGAATTGGATTGTTTTGAAACTGAATTGGAAAATTCTAAATATGGTTTGGAAAATTCTGAATATGGTTTGGAAATTTCCGAAATCGGTCTGGAAAATTTCGAATTAGACTTGGAAAAAATTCAAAATTCTGTACGGATGAAACCTCCATTACACGACCAAGCACTCCCTTCTTCAATTTAAAAGATTTTTCTTTGTTTCCATTCCTTCCGCCGTTTTTCGGGCGGAACAGAAGAACTGATCACTCACAGCCTACGGGCGATTCATCTCCTACAACACCTGGGAAAGTTAAATGAATTGAACCCCGTCTTGATTTATGGAGTAAAACAGAAAGGAGAGGATGAAATCTATTGAATGGCAAAACTAGAGCGGGGGAAACCCATCACCATCACAGGACGAGTTGATGTAAGAGAGCGTTTTTCTCCCGGGAGAGACGCGTTATTTGAACTGGTTCGGTTCAATATACCCATCGCCAGCTCACTTAATGGATCTTTCCAACGCTTTTTTACCTTTTAAATGCTCACTCTTTTGATTCTTCCAGTGAATCGCTGAAGACAATGAAGTTGGAAATTCCATCATTCAAATACAGCAACTGCGTTGCACTGCGCTAACAAGGAAACGCTATTACACCACACAACGGTTTATTATCTTGTCATATCAAGCAAACACTTTTTTTCGAGTTAACTGGATTTTGGTTTATTCTTTTCAATAATAAACCTTTGGAATCGAGCAAGAAAAAACATTTTAACCCCCCCCCCCCCCTCAAAATTTAATGTATTACATTTCAAGGTACGTAAAATCCGAAAATCGAATAAAAACGCTGCAAATTATTACACAATGGTTTATTATTTTTCTATATTGATCACTCGTCTGCAAAGCCACCAACCATCCAACCTGAAGAAAAACATCGATCGCATTTCGGTCAGCTAAAATTTGAACGGAGATTAGGCCTCTTTTGCGATTCACACTCGTGTTTCTGATTTATCGTACATCCAACCTTAAATTCTCTTAGGGAGCGAACGGTTTGTCCTACAGAGCTCCGCGTGGTCTCATAAAATTCTAAAAATTCTAGAGAATTATGCATTTGAAGGAAAAACAATACCTTTATGTCAAAATTTTTTGAGTTAGGGCGTTTTCAAAATTTCAAAATTTATTTTTGAACCCTTAGAAGTGACCTACAACAACCAAAATCTTCGGGGCACAACTAGACCCCGAGTGGAGCCTACCTACCTCATCAATACATACATCATCAAAATCGGTCAATGATTAGTGGGGAAAGTTATTAGGAATTACAACTCCTTCGTATAAGAAAACAACATTTTGTTCCGAAAAAAAATCCATAGCATCACCCTGTATTTCAGCTTCGAAACGCATTCGATCTTTGTGCGAAAATGTGAGCTATAAAGTTGAACTATATCTACCATTCTAATCGTTTTAGTGAAAAACTATGTTATCTGGTGACGTTGAAGATTTTGAAGACCACAACCAGCAACCTGAATAGGAGTCAATCTATAGAAGAAACACCCCCCAACTTTGTTTGGTCTCTTGAATCAGCCCTTTTCGGCTACTAATTTTCAAATCATTCATTTCTAGCCTTTCAAAGACGCGGCGGACACCATAATAAGGACGTGGAGCGACAGTTTCTGTTATGATTAGAAGCCCTTTTGAATGCATCACCGTCATTTCCATCGAGTTGAGAGTTGAAAAGATGGCAAATTTTGCTCTTATTTCCACCCAAAGGTCAAGTTAATAACATGAGTGAAAATTCGACTTTTGATCTAACCTACTTTTTTCCTGATTTGAATGAAATTAAAATAATAAATCTCAGACAGGGTGATGGAAGAAATGGTTTGATTGCCTGAATAGAAGTTTTGAAGTTGTTTTTAGCTTCAATTTTGAGAAATGCTGTTATTTTCGTTAATTTTATACTTAAAGATAATTTATTATTATTATTATTATTGTTTTTTCTTTAATTTATAAATTGTAGTCATCTGAGTGCCTTCTCTCTCCTCATTGTTTCAAGTAAAAAGCTCCTATTTACTCATAGTCTCCCAATACCCACTCCTTCATCGCCCAGCGTGATACGCCCATAGATTTGTTACGGGGAGGGGGAAATTATGAAATAATCCCCATTATGCATTATGAAGGGGGGGGGGGGCAGTCACTATTTTCAACCGCTAAATTACCTCTAGAGGAACAATATTATTGTACAACAATAATAACATTATATTATATTAGGTACCAACAAAAAAATGGTACATGTCACCCACATTTAATCGTAAATGTGTATCTACATTATTAGTGCTACAGGATTTAGACCTTTTGGGATGGGGGAAAGGATTAAACTAATACCAATAACAGACCACCTACTTATTGATGGCCGACAAAATTATTACCTACCATTACTGCATTTAGAGTACCAATCAACATTCAAAACTTGATCCATTCCAATAAGTCATCAGAAAAAAAGTGATGTAGTCAGATAACTTCATCAAGTGAACCAATAATGGGGCAAATCAGTACTGCCAACTTCGCACCCATCATAGGACCTTGACCCCCTTTACTTGATGGTCGAAAAAACAATTACCTACCATTTCTTCATTTAGAGTACCAACCAACATTTAACCCTTGATCCATCCCACTACGTCATCAGAAAAGAGTTATGTGGTCAGATAACTTCATCATGTGAATCAATTATGGGCCAAATCAGGGCTACCAACATCGCACCCATCATAGGACCTTGACATTTTTGTGTTAGTGTGTTGGCAGTATTGTGGCCCCAAGTACCGTATATACTTCTTATGCACCAGTTTTATGTTTGCAGAACCCTGAAGATGTTTTATTTAAAACGAAAGAGGGGTATTTCGGTGGGTCGGAAAATCAGGTTTTTGACCTCCAACTTGGATTCAGCACCATTAAAAACCTCCAAACTCCAACTTTTTGCCCATTGATACTATAACATGTGGTAGAAAAATTAAATAAAGAGACCATACGTTTGAAAAAAAGACGAGCCTCCATGAACGCACACACACTACGCCGCGGGCGTGTGTGTGTAGTATTTTGTAGTATCCAAGGCTACGAGGCGTTCGAGACCGCACGGGATTAGTGGAATGTCTCAATCCAATGTCAGCAAGTTAATACGTCACAACAAGTTACTACGTCACATCATTCAAATCTTCATTTCTCACCCTCAAACCCAAACATTTATGATCAACCATCGCCTCAAGACCACAATGTTAATTTTATGGAAATTTGACATGTTTCTTAATTACCAAAACATCAAATCATCGCAAGAAGATTCCGGACGTGTCAAAATGAACACCAAAATATCGTGGGGTGGTGGTAAAAGTGATCAAGTAAATGTTTTGAGAAAATGAGGTTTAGGTCTCTCTGGATTGAGTAACGAATCAACGTCATATAACAGCTGAGAATTGAAGAAAAACCTGATTTAGTTAGCGGCGATGAGGAAAGCAATGTTATTGGTAAGACGACATTGCTTTGCAAGATGCAATAACCATCTTCGATTTAAATGAGGTGCATTAAAATCTTGAGAGTGGTACAACAATGAACTTCATTCTAGATGGTCTGAACTATTCCGGTATTTTTGGCGCGCAAGAGGACTACTGGATGTTGTTAAAGTTATTGATAACTAGTGAACGAATCAATACCGCTAACAGTAAAGATCAAATTTCAGTATGATTTCATTTTTGACACAGAATGTGTTTTTGCGATGACCTACCGAAAAAAAATCGTCACGAAAAAGCGACAGAAAAAACCGTCACGCGCCTTTTATAATGATTTTCACGTGCAACCAAGCCGTTGGTAAGGAAATAGAACTCCCGCAGTGTTCATTGCACAGAAATTGTTCACCATTCGTTGGAAAGCTCTCAATTTATATAGTATTTTTCTTGTAGTTGCATATTTATTTATATAACATTTATAGGGTTTTAGACCAAATTAAATGTCTAACAATTATTTATTTTATTATTGCCAAAGACTCCACATTTATTATTGTTGTTTTTTATTTAACGGATGACTAGCATCGCAAAAACACATTCTGTGTTCCTATGATTTCATACAGAGTATGGAAAAAGAAATAAACCGGGGGGTGCAGGGGGGCGGAGCCCCCCGCCGAGGCGCAAAGCGCCGAGTTTTTTTATTTTTTTATTTTTTGAAAACCTTATGGGTAAGCCAAGGGTCGATGAATAGTGGATAAAGACGTGATTTGGTACAGCTGCGACTACCGACTACAGCGGGGAGTAGAGCATTATCAAACTGAGTTGAAAAAATAAACAACCACCCCTTCCTTCGATCACTTCAAAAGCCTCTTGTCAAGCAATGACCTATCTCTACTGAAAACAGGAAAAATTTATTAAACTTTATCTTTCAACTACTTACTGCGAAAACCGAGGGACAGGATGATGATGGAAGAAATAGGGGTCTTGTCATGAGTACTTCTGAGTTTAAAAATAATAAAAAAGTCAAAATAAAAGTTTATGATGGCATTTTTTTTTTTTTTTTTTTTTTTTTGAGTTTTAGGTAAACTTTTTTCTATCAGTCCATGTGTTGGCGCACTTTAACAGGCTCTCCTGAACACTTTTGCCAAACGGGCTTGACCACTTATACCTCCAACCTCATGATATGATCTCTGGGTGCTGGAAGTATTCAAATGTACTCCAGGTCTCACTCTAAGTGCAAAATACTTACACGAGAGCTCATAAACTCACTCCGGGTGAGTTTTGGTTCAAAATTGGCCTCAATGAACTCTCGAGGACAGTGTGCGCAAATTAACGCCCCCCCCCCCCCAGCCCCACGATTAGAAGAATTTAGAAAAACTCCAAATGAACTAGATAAATTGTGCCTTTTGAGTACCAAATGTGGAAACCAAAAAATATGTGTTGCAGCAGAGAACCATTTTGTTGAAAAGCAGAACAATTAGCGTTCAAAGACGTCAGTTTTCTTTTACCAGGATGAGACTCAAAAAGCTTCGCTTGGCTATACGGACATAATGTTCTAAACGCCCCTCCTCTTCTTCACCAGCACAACAGCGATGCCATCTGCTTCATTATGTTTCCTACGTTGATTAATTAAATCCCGCACTTGGAATACCGCAGGCTGTTGTCCTTATTCCTCTGAAATCGCCTAATGACATCAACGAGGAAAACTCTCTCTTTAGCGAGAAAGCTATTTATCATTCAGTGGTATCTCCGAGCTAAAAAGCTATCCCACTTCTGATGTCGAAGCCAACTTTCGTCACATTATCACGATCCCAGTAAATTTAGGGTGCGAAAACGCAGCCCGGGATAAATCCCTCTCTTCACGAAAATATCAAGAGCTCTTCGAAGACGGGAAAGATGTCCTTTTTTTGTGTGTACCCCGAAAAGTGTTAAGATTTATCAAACGTTTCTGGAGAGTTGCCGTCTATTCAATATCACTTCCAAGAGTCGAGAGTGATGTTCCCTTTTTAGAAGCAAGGGCAAGGAAGGTCGCATCGCCAGTGAAAATTCACGGCTGAGTCTCGTAACTGAGTAAACTGAAAAGCCTTTGCGCCTTTCGGAAAAAGCAGAAAGACTTTCTTTGTGAAAAAAAAAAAAACTTGGCATACACGACGGTCTTTAAAAGGCCAAGGTCCTACATATGAACTCGTGTGGAGAGTCCTTAACATCCTTTTTCGAGCCGTATCTTGACGTTTCCTCAACGTGTCTTATTTATTCATTCATTTTATGAGTAGGTATGTTGATTTCCATGATGTTCAATCAAAAGAAGAGCAAGTTAACCGGTATGTACGAATCTGGAATAAAATGGCGGCTACCCAGATTGGATTGTTTCCTCCAGTGTGAAGGCAAAGCTGTCATGGACTGATCTGTAATTTTTTGGACCAGTTACCTGGTTCGAAGTTCAAATGGAAAAAGTCTTCAAAAGTAATGGTTTCAGGATGGGCGTTTGAACAGTTTCTCTCAAGTAAACACCATTTGTTGACCAGTTTCCCGACATGATTCTGTGACTATTTGCTCACTAGTCCAAAACCTCACTTTGCTTTTCCCTCAATGACTGCTTTGGACACCTCTCCCAATCCTTCTTCCTTTCCATCCTTCATCACCAGGAGAAAAACAAGTCCAGTACGCGTAGCCGCCATTTTTTAAAATCATTTATCAGTCTTACTGATTGTGTTTATTTATTTTCCAGGTGAGCTGAATAATGGACCAAAACGAATTGTTGACTTTGGTGAGCATTCTGAATGAATTTTTAATCAAGGTTCTGCACGTCACGTTAGAACGTTCATTATTATTCTATGTTCGTAACACATGAATTGAATTTCTATCATCTGTTTTGTTACCAAATCTCCCTTGTTATTTTACATTTCAATGGATGTAGGTAAGCCACGACAACTTTAAAAATACATCCGCCCGCCGTACACCATCTAGACCACTTTTGCTCCTTAACTTTGGCCGAAATTATAGAAATTCTGTATGAGGCTCTAATTGGGGCGCCGTTGTGCTCCGAAACTTAAGTTTTACTTCACTAGTAATTTCTCAGTTGGGAAATTAGGAAACAAACAAAATGCTCCAAAAAAGAAAAATTTTGCAGCCATTTTAAAATAAAATTGGAAAATTAGATATATGAATATTCATATTTAGGAATATCAGCAAATCGAGCTTAGTTTATGGTTCCACAGTCTGAGTATTGTTTCATATTTTTACCTACCCCGATTGCTGTTCACACCTCGCACCATATGATTTCCATTGCTCAAAGAACAAAGAAAAGAAGCGTTTATCTGACGATGGTGAACTGAAGAATGAGTGGTTCAGGGGAAAAAACATGCAATCGTGTGATGAAGGGTCAAAAAAAAAAATTGTTCTTACAGCACCAAAAATGTTTGATCGGGTTGGGGATTATACAGGGCGTAAGCCTAACTGGTCTGCCATACCGCACGAGTCAGATTTACAACTAATTTTCAACTAAAAATTCTTCTTCGAAATTTTTTTCGAGGCTTCGTTTCCGAGTCATTTCAATTTTATGATTTTTTCTCGTGATTTTGACCTTTTCTTAGAGTCAAGATTTGAGACACGAAAAAGCACTTTGGAAAGAGCTCCTGGTCCCAGTGATGCCGTTTGGCACATTCAAAGATTATCACAATATATGAGTACTCAATGAAAAAAATATACTGGCATTAATATTTTGTTGTATCAAAAAACTAATAACCTTCATAACTCAAGGTAAAAAATTGCAATAAAAATATTATTGAAGTAACTTACCCCAAAAAATGTTGAAGAGGATCAAAAGTTTATCCATCTGGCAAGCACTCCAAAAATGTTGGATGACGTATGGGACGGTGTTATTTCATTATCAAGGATGCTTCAACACCTCAAGAACATTGTCAAACAAGAGAAGACTCGATCAAACCTCGCTGGAGCTGAAGAAATCAAAGAATGAAATGAATTTAGTTTGTGTCGATGGGCATCACTGGGCACTAATGGGTTAACTAATGATCAAGTATTGGAACAAAATGAGCTACAATTTGGAATAGGTACTAGACGTGAAGAGGAAGAAAAACCTTCAAACCTATTCTTCGCCATTTCGATAGATCACTGAAAGCTGAGTGTGACAGGAAACAGGATAGCTGTAAAGGATTGACAAAGGAGAGCCGGAGTTGCGGCTGGGAGGGGTCTGACCTTCCAAGCAAAACTTTTCAACGGCGGAAACTCGAGAAAAGAACGGGGCCGAAACCAGGCGATCGCAATAATGAACAAATGACTCCAAGTAAAAGTGGGAAGAGGCGGATGGAGGAAGTGAGGAGGGTCTATTAATCGTCTGTGAAAAAGGTGAGCATGACAAATCGGGAGTTGAAGAAAGAGTGATTAATTCTTAGATAAGGGCGGGGAGAATGAGGGAGAAGAGAAGGACGGATAGAATGGAGGAATTGAAAAGAAGAGTGATAGCTTCACTCAGAAAGAGTTAATGCTTGTAGGCACGCATCAGTCCGAGGTGGTTTTCCCTTCGAACTCCTTCAAGAAATGGATGACCGGCTGTTTGGAGGCTGCGTAAGAAAGGGCGCGATTTTTTATGGCTCGTACCATTTTGGAAGAAGGAAATAAAAAGTCCGGTGGTTCTTTGACTGGGAGAAAGAAGACCTCTTGAAAACGTACAATTTCTCGGGGTTTTCTCTTCAAATCGGCGTACCCGTTAGAGTCGGAGTGTCGACAACCTTCTAAACCTCCACCAACTCAAGCTCACAGATTGCCTTCAATTCCATTTTCCCATTTTTTTAATCCAAAAATACAATAATAATATAGAAGATCCGATGCATAGCAGTTAATATCATAACATCAACCTTTAAGTACATTGTACACCTTAGGGGAGCCTACATTATTGGAAAATGTTTTAAGAGAGATTTAATCTTTTTATTTAATATAAATAGTACTTAACTGTACCGTGACCGAAGAAGAGAAGCCAAGAGGATTATTCGTAGGAAGCAGAGAAATCATGAAATAAAGAAATTGGAGGAAACTGAAAAGCTGGCTGAGGAAAATGAGAATCGACATTTCTTCCGAAATGTCAAATGGTTCAAGAAAGGGTACCAGCCCAGAAAAAATGGTTGCAAGGACAAGAATGGTAGGATCATTGACGATGAAGCCCGGCTAATTCCCAGGTAGACAGAGTACTTCCAGGAATTGCTGAATAAGGAGCCAGTGCAGATAGAGCAATTTGATGAGTTTTGTGGCCCTCAGCTACAAGTGGATGAGCCCTCACTGGGTGAGGTACGAGATGCCATCAGCAAACTGAAAAATTATAAAGCGTCTTGAGAGGATGGGATTGTGGCAGAACTGTTAAAGAATGGAAGAGAAAAATTGGAAAAATCATTGCACTCCCTTATTCTCCTTGTTTGGACCCAAGAGAAAATGTCTGCTGACTGGTGTACCAGTCTGATAGTTCCAATACACAAGAAAGGCGACAAGCTTGACTGCCGTAATTACAGAGGCATCTCGTTGTTGGATGTAGCATATAAAATACTGTCCATTATCCTCCTTCGACGAATCCAGGGCTACACAGAAGAAGCTCTTGGAGGCTACCAATGTGGTTTTCGCACGAATAAAGGAACTCTCGAATTTTCATTCTAAGGCAAGCTGCTGAAAAATTTTTAGAACATAATACCGATTTGCACGTATTGTTTATAGATTATCAACAAGCATTCGATGGTCTTAGCAGAGTAGGGATAATGTACGCGTTGAAGAGAAGCGGGATTCCTAAAAAGCTGATCAGGCTAATCGAAATTACCCTTCAAGGAAGCACTTCGAAGGTTATGGTTGGTGACCGCTGCGGAGAACCCTTTGAGGTAAGCTCGGGCGTCAGACATGGAGATTCGCTGTCAGCCACACCGTTCAACCTATCTCTGCATGAGGTTGTCAAGAATGGAGATAAGAAGGGAACAATTTTCGACAGAACATGGCAGATTCTGGCTTATGCCGATGACATTGCTTTATTGGGGCGAAGTCTGGATGCCCTGCAGGAGGCTTTTGGGGTTTTGCATGAAGGGGGAAAGCCAATGGGTCTGCGAATAAATGAAAGCAAAACTAAATACCTCAAGATATCTCCCCCGAGCCGTGTCCAGCGGGTGCCCAGAAGGGTGGCATTTGGTTCTTATAAGTTTGATAAAGTCAGGTCCTTCACCTATCTGGGGAGCTTGGTCACGAATGGAAACCAAGTACAGGATGAGATATTCTCATGAATAATGGCAGGCAGCCGAGAATTTTATGCCAATATAGAATGCAGAAATTGATGAATTATTAAAACATGAAGACATAGTCCGATCATCAAAGCTGGGCGACCGCACCCGGCGGCAGTGGGGAGTTCGGGAAGCCAGGGGCCACATCGGCCTGTAGTGCTATGTAGTTAGTTAGTTATAAATAGTACTGATTTAAATTCTAACTTGTTGAGTGTATTATGGATGTATATACCCTGTATATTTAATGCCAAATTAATCAATCAAAAAAATAGTTTAGCCCGTTAAAAGGATTTTGGGGGGACTTTTTTTTCAACTTCAAATAAGAATAAAATGGTTTTGCAACCTTGGTAGACTGGGGAGCAATACTTTACCTGCTTATCCAAGAGAATTTTCTACAATTTAAAGTTGATGAAACGGGAATTTTTTTGCTTACCTATGTTTGTATGCCATCATTTTGTACCTGCACAACTTAATATAAGTTGGTAAATTCTTGCGAGTGGAAATGGGTATTACAGTATTTAGTTTTCTGGGCAATAAACCATTAGCCTCAGAAGGTTGAAATTGGGAAGACGTGAATGAATGAGCGTTCCTCTGAGGCACGGCGGTCTCGCGATGGTGAGGGCGGTTTGACCCATTAGACCCAGTGAAGGCCTTTTCCTCGTTCAACACAATACGGTTAATTTCTCTCGGTTTTGTCTCCTTCCAACGGTGGCGAACTGTCCGGTTTTCCGGTCAATTTTACCTTTGGACGCTCAGCTGCTCTCCCTTGGAGCCTTGGAAATCCTTCCTTCGCCCTTCCCTCCGGACACAAAGCTCGTTGGAACTCGGCTATCCGACCCTTTGCAAATCGTTGACCTGAGAAACCTCGGAACATCCCTTCACCAAACTCTTCTTCTTTTGTTGCCATACGAATTCCGAAGCCCTTTGCTCCCAATTCCCAGTTTCACGCGACGTCCCATCACGACTCACTGGTTCAACAACTTTTTTTTGGACAAAATTAATTTATAGTTTTAAAACTTGTATTGTGAATTGCGTGGAGTACGTTCGAAAGAAAATTAATCTTACTCAGTCGGTTTTCCACCTACAAAATCGTTATCCACTTGTTTTACGCTGCCTTTTCTTGACTAGGTACTTGGATCTTGATTAACTAATGCTGTAATTAGTCGCCACTGAGTGGCTCAGCTGATTTCTCAGGATTTGGAAGACACCTTAATGGTGTTACCCCCCCCCCCCCCGACTGTTGATCTAGTAAAAAAAAAAAGATGTCGTGTCTCAGGCTCGTGTGTGTACCCCCCTGTTTGCTTTCGAGTCTACCAAGGTAGCTGAAACTTTGTTTTCACTTTTCAATGTTTGAAAATGGAAGTTCTCCAAAATTGAATTTTCCACTCGCGTTTTACGTATTAGACCTTCCTGAACAATTTTGGTTCCGCGTCTGTCTGTCATGAATTCCTTACTCATCCATGAATTCTATTCATGAATGAATACAATTCTCATCCGATTTCGATGAAATTTTCAGGAATTGTGCGGGTTGGGGGTGGCGATGGTTCCCTATGAATATCATGGCCCCCAACTTGGAAGTATTTTGAGCTCATGCGCAAACGTGAAATCCTTGTAACAGCCATAACTTCTGCATTTTCCAACAATATTCGGGGATTGTGCTGATTGATTGTTGTGAAAGTGGTAGGTACTTAAAGATTACCTAATGTTTTGAGATTAACTACTAGGCATCGGATCATCTACACAATCGAGTTATGGATACGAGGAAGCTCTGTATTTTGGTTTATTATTTTCGATAATGATCCTTTGGAATCGACCAAGAAAAAAATATTTTAACCTCCCCTCAAAATTTGTTGGTTTACGTTTCAAGGTACGTAGAATCCAAATATCGAATAAAAATCTGGCCGTCCGTCCGCCGTCCGCCGTACGCGGCACTTTTCCCATTTAGCATTGATCGATTTTGATGAAATTTGGTATGTAGGCTCCATTTGGGGTCTAATTGTGCCCCGACGATTAAGGTTGATGTAGGACACTTCTAGGGGTTGAAAAATAAGGTTTGAAATTTTGAAAACACCCTAAAGGTGCGATTTCCCTGGCGCGTACAACCCTCTGAAAAGAGAGACAATGTCTCTGTCTATATTTATGTGCAACATCCACTTAGTAGACTTTTCAGGTGTGAAATAATAGGTAGGTATATACATTTCTTAATGTACCTATAAATATGTCATGTTTATACATTAAGAAATGTATATACCTACCTATTATTTCACACCGGAAAAGTCCACTAAGTGGATGTTGCACACAAATATGAGGAGTTTGATTCCAAAAGGTACTAACGACCATTTCTATCGATATTGAGTTAACCTAAAAACCTGAGCAAGTTTTTTAGGGAGGTAGTTCTTCACAAAAATGCTATCGTTTTGAAGCAATTGATAATTTATTCCCTTGAAACACGAGGGTGAATATTCCGTTTAGTTTCAAAAGGTACTGTATCCAGCACAATGGCGGTCTCTTATCCGTTTTGTTTCAAAAAGTCCACTTCGTATGTTTTTAAAAAGTACTATATCCACTTCTTTTGATTCCAAAAAGTACTAAACGCCACGTTTTTTTTATCTAAAAGTACTATATTCATAAACCTGATATTTCAAATCTCGTTCAAAATTGTTTTAAACTGAACTTATTTACCTTTCTTTCCAAAAATATTTATTATAATTTAGAAATATATAAAGAATAACATCATTGGTTTAAAGCACGTTTTTCAGGTCGTTGTGGTTTTTTGCGTTTTTCTCACGTTTGACCAAAATGGATATACTCGTAGTACCTACCTTTCGGAATCAAACTCCTCATATCTACTTCGCATCCATAACCCGATTGTTATAGATGATCCGATGCATAATATTTATTCTCAAAAATTCAACCATTTAAATTTATAGGGAACCAACCAGAGTTTCAACCCCACAATCTGTGAATCGAACGGAAACTATGGACCATAATATGGTCATATTATGATCGTTATTTTTCACCATCTAGTGTCCCGAACCCACAATTCCTGAACATGTCATCGAATTCGGATGGATAATGTGAATTTGGAAAGTAACTACACAGTCAAACTATTTGAAGTTCAACAGAAAGAACGATCTGAAAAGTTGTTCATAATTTCCCAGACGATGAGAATATTGTAAAATCCCTCTTCTGTTCTTGCCAAAAACATGGGTGAGTGATTCTTCCTATCCATCAACAATAGTTCCGCCTCTGCCAGTGAATGGGCAACAACAATAATCTCGCGCAACATTATCGAAACGGGTGGGGGGGACGACCACGCCGCGCCGCGCCGCTGAGAAAACGTTGTTCTACAGCGCGGCGCGGCCGGCGGCTGAGTAGGTACATGACAAAATCGCCAGCCGCCGGCCGCCCTCCGCAGACGCGCCAGGGAAATCGCACCTTAACTCAATAAACTTCTGATATGAAGGTATTGTTTTTCCATCAATTTAAGATAGTATAGAATTTTTAGAATTTTTTGAGACCACGCGGAGCCCTGTAGGACAAACAGTACGCTCCCTACGAGAATTTAAGGGTTGGACTTACGATAAATCAGAAACACGGGTTTGAATCGCAAAAGAGGCCTAATCTCCGTTCGAATTTTATCTCACCGAAATGGAATCGATGTTTTCTTCAAGTTGGTAGGTGGGTAACAATGGCAAAGCCGTGTTCTTTGCAGACGAGTGATCTATATAGAAAAATAATAAACCGTTGTGTAATAGTTTTCAGCGTTTTAAATATTATAGCCTCATCAAGCACATATTCATTTGCATTTCTGTTCACTCCCTTTATACGTTATCCCGACTCAACAGTAGTGATTAGAGCGACCTCTTTTGTAAATTCTACATAGAACCTGTACACACATGGTTGAACCAGTTTTTCTACATGTAGAACCAGTTACACTAGTAGCGATTTATTTTTTCGGGAATAGATTGTTCACTTATCGGAATTCTAACAGATTCTGTCGGTTCACTGGTTACCTTCAGAAGAGCTGAAGCAGTACTTACCAAAGAGGGGGGCTCTCGACAGTGAAATAGGTGGAAACGGTGAGAGAGGAAGCAATTCATAACCTTCCACACTCATTAGCAGAAGCTATATTAGGGAACCTATCTATAACCTTCACTACAGGAGAGGAGGATTCATTCGAATCGAGAACACCTCTTTCTAATTGAAAATTCCAGCTCCCGAAGCTCTTCCCGTCACTACTATTAATAATCCTTCGTTCCCTCAGCCTCGGCGGTGAGAGGCTGCGCTGTCCTGGGATTCGCAAGGAGCACATCTCTCGAAGCGCTGGGAAGCAAATTGGAAAACCTCTGGAATAGATGATCCGGCATTTCTTTGCCCTCTAGACGTTAAGTCCATTCAATTTCAACTGGAGCGAGGCCGGAGGTTGGTTGATGGGCGTCGAGGATGGGAAAGAATTTCTTTTTCAGATTCCCTACTTAAACTCCTCTCTAACCTCCAGCTTGGCTGTGGCGTTTATCAACGTCTGAGCTCATGTTTAAGAGTTTAAACCCGGTTCTGAGATGCCTCGCCCACCAGCTATATTCAGCCAGTTCAAGTCAAATGGGAGCAACGAACTTTGATGATGCTTACTATTTAGATCATGTTTCTCATGTCGAGTATGCATCAATTTTCGTAGAGAAAACATGAATTTTAAAAAGTCCATTCATGCATTACTAGTTAATAAGCAATTTTTTTTAATCTTCGAAGCTAAGGTTAAGAAGATTGAAATATACGAAACACGTCATCGAGAGGACCTTAATACTCCATATTTCCGACTGTCGAGCTCCAGACTCGTTTCGTCTACTTGGGCCCAACTCTCTTCAACAACATCCCAACTAAAATAAGAATGATGAGTGAAAATCAGTTCTCACGTAGTGCACGTCGCGTTTTAATAGAAAGTCCCCTATACCGTACAAACGAATTTTTTGACCTGAAATGGAACAATATGTGGATTGAAATGTAAATATATATATCATCATGAAGCAGAGGAATTTATAAAAGTACTCTAGCTAGCTTCTATAATGTTATAAATGTGCGTATACATTTAGTAGGTGTACATTTTAACTTATTTATTTCAACTCTTAATACTTGTTGACTGTGATACCCTTGTGATGTTTCTGTGATTTTTTGACTA
>CM019180.2:37004798-37056797 GCA_009739505.2 Apolygus lucorum
GAAAGAGGAAAAGGGTCTCTTTCGATACTCAAGCGGAAAAGGGCTCGATTGAGGGGTAAACTTAACGTTTCAACGAATAAAAGACTATGGGGTTGGACACGGTTCCTTAACAAGGAGGTGATTGTGATGGGATTCAAGGAGTTAATGTGCTTTGGGTCTTTTTCTCTCTAGCAACGTTTTTTCTTTTCTCTGAAAGGAATCATCCCAGTTTCTTCGAGTCCCTCCTCATTTAAAACCAACACCTGGAACCACGTGGGGTTTTTTGTTTCAAAGTCCGAGGGTAACGGGGACCTAATGAGCTGTGAAACCGTAATCTCTTTTGATGTGTATCTTTTGGTCGTGTGCTAGTGCCAGTCTTTGCAGAACTGTTCTCACCAGCTGTTGACAAATTACATAATAGAAATAAGGGGGTTTTTCTAGGTATCGATCAGTTCTTTTTGGGTTTTCCTCCTATTGAAATACCAACTATGATAAAAACGGAGTTGAGTAGAACGTTGTCCATTTCCACGAAAATAGTGAGTTACAAGTTAAATCGATTTCGACGGTTAGGTCATCATCAGTAACAAACAATAACTGAAGGTACATCACAGAGAGCACAGCTTATATAATCACAAGTGAAAGGGAGCTTGAATCCATTGGTCGAGAAGGTGAAAGTCATACCCAATCAGATTGAAGCAGATAAGTGAATGGAGAATCCTAAGAGCTCAGAGAAATGAAGGGACCTGGGAGGATCATCAATTGCCAATCAAGGTAGACAAAGTGAAAGGGAGCTCAAACATTGGTGAGGGTAACATTGTAAGGGGGGGATTTCTCTGAGCTAATAGGATTCTCCTTTCACTTATCTGCTTCAATCTGATTGGGTATGACTTTCACTTTCTCGACCAATGGGATTCAAACTCCCTTTCACTTGTGACTATATAAGCTCTGTGATGTACCTTCAGTTATTGTTTGTTATTGATGATGCCTAACAGTCGAAATCGATCTAAAATGTAACTCATTATTTTCGTGGAAATCTATTTCCATTTTTTTAAAACTCCATTTTTTTAATACTCCATTTTTATTAAAATGGTTTTCCACAATCTCATCACGAGTGATTTTATTCGTACCAATTGTGATGTCTGCGTGTGGCCGAGTGAAGGTACTGACCTTCTCGACGCGGGTTTCTGTTTTCTTTGGTCCCTACTCGATAGAAAGAGGTAAAGCCTAGTTGATCTGCATACACTACATCCCTGGCGCGTTATCCGGCTGTTAGGATGAGTGTAGATAACTTTTGCGTAAATTCAAAGTAAATTATTTTAAACAAAATTTTCTATTATTATATAGATTATTGTATAGATAATTCTTATTATACCGTCAGATCGGGATATATGGCGTAATCACCCAATTCCATGGTTTTATTCCTATACCGAAGTTGTACCTATTATTTTCTTGAATAAAACTACTACTTTTTCTTCTCCTTCTCCCATCGCAAATTACTGCTTTTCTTCTTCTTCTATTGCATTAGTTGGACGAAGTTAATAGTTTGAACGCGAATAGTTTACATAGCATCCTTGACACAGCAATAGTCACTCAACTTCCATAGTACGTTCAGTGCTGCCACATTTTCGGTTGTGACTAAACTTCTCAAAAAACATTCAACATTCTTAAATCGTGGTGAAAAGTACACGTGATATTTTAACATAACGATGTTTCTTTAAAAAAAAAAGTAAATAAATAAATAAATAGGGAACGTGTTTCTCTTTGTTGTGAACTACAGAGAGAATTCAAGATCTGTAGTCAGTGGAATAAGCAAAATTATAAAGTTCTTTAAAGTCCTCTTGTTGAATATAAATTACTCTACTCAACTTTTAGACGAACCTGGAAATTGACAGCTGGAGAATTCGTGTATGACTTCCAACACGAAGACCACACCCACGATGACCACTTCCACTTCTTAGATCCTGTACAGATGAGTGACTACTGTTGTTGGTGATGAAAAAGACATTAATCACGATTTACCGCGAATCAACAAACAATTGAAGTTAATTTATTCAACAATGGGGATTAGTATATTCAAAACCCATCCCATGTGTTCGGTTCATTCATGGAAAATAATAAACTATTCCAAATTTTTTTTAAAGGCGGTATCTTACTGTAATAGAATATCACAATCTTGGATCGAGGTTAGTGAGTTTGTCGATCAGGTAAGGGAATGAAGTCGGCTTTCAGGCTTTTCAGAGAGAATGCCTCGAGTTTCGATTGTGTTTGTTTTTCGCGTAAAACCGACCAAGTTTGAGTGATGCCCGCTCAAGGCAAACTTGGGAACGAGCCTTCATCAATCAGCCTGTCCATTAGGAAGGAACGTATGCTAATGAAATCACTTGATGTATCGTCAAGGACCGTCCTTTTAAAATTTTTTAAACATTACGACGGTGTCATTTTTCATCGTTCCCGGCTATTTTTCTTATTCTTTGTGGAATATTCGGTCTCCCCGTGACACTCAATATACAGTTGCGATTTGAGATTCGAAATGCTTATAGAATGAGAGTCCAATCAGAATATCGTTCTTCTGTTGTAATTCATGAACCTTGATGAGATTGATGGTAACCTTTGAATTGAGAGGTATGAAAAAGATCCCTCATTTGTCAGACATGTAATTCACGTTAGATTTCGAGATTGAAAAAAAAATTGAGGAGTAAATTTATTCCTGAACAATCTTGGTTCGGTGTCTGTCAGTGGCTTAGCATTTTATTGTTATCCCTCTTCCAATTCTTTCTTGGCTATAATTAATTGAGTACCCGAAATCAAAGTCCGATTTCCCGAAATTTTCAGGTTCTGTGCGGGTTAGCTTAGTGGCGGATATATAAATTAAATCATCATCAGATTTAACAGACAGAAAGGAGCGTCATTAAACATCAATTTCTCACAAACTGGTGGTTCAAATTCTCACAAATTTGGATGGTGGTTTGGGCTGGGACCAAGAAGATGACTTACTTATCGATTTGGGATAGTTGCATTTTGATCAAATTATCGAGGAAATATAGAATTTTTAAAAAAGGAGATGGTCTTTTTCAAAGGCAAAACCATTTAGATACGTACTTAAAAACTTTTTTCCAAGATAATCGGGAAAAGACCGTTTTAGTAGTGAGTAAACATGAGTAAAAATACCATTTTACTTTTTTTTAAGTTTATTTTTCGTCGGTAATTTGATCAAAATGCAGTCAAATTAAGATACTAAAATCACCATGTGATTGTGTGTGTCACACTTGGGTACGTCGTATATGCACATTTTGACGCAACCTCGCAGTTGCGCATCTTTGAACGCACGCTGAGTGGGTTGCGCGCAATAGAAAAAACGCTACAAATTATCACACAAAGGTTTATTATTTTTCTGTATAGATCACTCGTCTGCAAAGAACACGTCTTTGCTATTGTTACATCCAACCAACATCGTATTTCGGTCATCTAAAATGTGAACGGAGATTAGGCCTCTTTTGCGATTCACATTCGTGTTTCTGATTTATCGTAAGACCAACCCTTAAATTCTCGCAGGGAACGAACGATTTGTCTTACAGGGCTCCTAGTGGTCTCAAACAATTCTAAAAGTTCTATACTATCTTAAACTGATGGAAAAACAATACCTTTATATCAAAATCTTTGAGTTAGGGCGTTTTCAAAATTTCAAACCTTATTTTTCAACCCTTAGAAGTTACCTACATCAACCAAAATCTTTGGGACATCACTAGACCCCAAATTTCATCAAAATCGGTCAATGCTAAGTGGGGAAAGTGCCGCGTACGGCGTACTGCGTTTTTATTCGATTTTGGATTCTGCGTACCTTGAAACGTAAACCAACAAATTTTGAGGGGGTGTTAAACATTTTTTTTCTCGGTCGATTCCAAAGGTTCATTGTTGAAAATAATAAACCGAAAATGGGGTTCTCATTTGAAAAAAACGAAGTTGGTGTGCGTCGCGCAAGATTGCGCACTGTGGTCATATTTGAGATCCTTAGAAAAAATCATGCAGATTCCAAAAAAAAAAAATTACCACCGTCTGTACGATTTTAGCAGTGATTTTACCTGTGATAACCCACGATTAAACCTCAACTGGAGAAAATTCTCGTTTGACTGAAAGTCAGTCAACCCTTCTCCGGAGGCCTTTCTATTTTCATAGCACTTGACCCAAGTGGCCGTGAGATGCGGGGGCGGCCTTGAAGATGCGGTCGGTCGGGCTACATGAGATAAAAATATTGTTCTCAGCGATGGTGAAGGTGTAATGAAAGGAAAACAACTGGAGTCGAGGACCCTAACGTGGGCGCTAAGGGCGCCCTACAGGAATAACTTCCACTAACTTTTTCTTCGGAAGAGGGCAAACGAATTTCGACTCCTTCCAAATTTCACTCTGTAAACTAGCGAGCAAATTAGTTAGTATTCTCTGTTTATATTTCGAATGATCTCAACTTTATTAAATTTGTATGATTGTTTCATTAGGTACTTGTAGGTACAGGAAAATGAGACATTTCTACAGCCCCAATCAAGGCGAAAATAATTTTACACAGCAAAATAAAGTCCGGTTTAAACGGGACAACCAACTCGGGGAGAGCTCATTTCAAAAAGAATTAAACAAATTTGGTATTGGATTAAAAAATGTCAAGGTAAAATGTCAAGTTGTCGAATCACAACTCACGAAACTGTGAAATTTTCTCCTTCTGGTTATTTGCAATAGAAAACCTACAACCCTCGGAAGTAAGTAAACAGGAGCGTTGCACAATGGAAACTTATTACTACCACGAAATTGGGTCATAATCGCCATAGGTACTACACAATAGAAAATTTCGTTTTTTAGGACGTTCCACAGTAAGACTTGGGCGTCCTTATGCGATTGATCTGGGGTAAAGTTGGGCAACACTCAACAGAAAAAAAAAACGCTGCGAATTATTACACAAAGGTTTATTATTTTTCTATATGTAGGTATAGATCACACGACTGCAAATAACACGGCTTTGTCAACGTTACCACCAACCAACTTGAAGAAAAACATCGATCGCATTTCGGTCGGCTAACATTTGAACGGAGAATAGGCCTCTTTTGCGATTCACACTCGTGTTTCTGATTTATCGTACGTCCAACCTTCAAATTCTCGTAGGGAGCGAACGATTTGTACTACAGACCTCCGCGTGGTCTCAAAAAATTCTAAAAATTCTATAGAATCTTAAATTGAAGGGAAAATAATACCTTTGTATCAAAATTTTTTGAGTTACGGCGTTTTCAAAATTTCAAAATTCATTTTTGAACCCTTAGAAATGACTTACATCAACTAAAATCTTCGGTGCAAAACAAGTGCCACGTACGGCAGACGGACGGCCAATTTTTATTCGATTTTTGGATTCTACGTACCTTGAAACGTAAACCAACAAATTTTGAGGGGGGTAAACATTTTTGACGTGATAACGTCTTATAAATTGGTTTACCGGGAGACACTTCAAGAAACTGCGTTACGCTCCGTTACGCTCCCCTTCCCCGGCGCTCACAAAAGCGGGAGCGCCCCGCCCCCCTTCCCTGGCACTCACTCCCCCCCCCCACCCACGGGAAATACCTACTCTGTGCAACTTGACAAAGAATTTTATTTTATCCTTCTTCCTACTATACGAATGAATATTAACATTAAAATTATTTTACCACTCAAAGTCGTTGTCACGTAAAACTTTCGCCCGTATACCGACTTTACAGGCAACAACACAGGGTTTTTTTCTTGGTCGATTCCAAAGGTTCAATATTGAAAATAATAAACCAAAAGAACCACGAAAATCGGTTGATAACTAAGGGCAGGGCAGACGACACAAGATTTTGTCACACACACATTGGCGAAAACTTTTTTTTATATGTATATGTTCATATATGATTTTCGGAAAAAAACTTCAGGGATCGTTTCAGAATGTTTCAAAACGGATTTAATCAAAACATTTTTTCGAAAAAGTCCATTCTGACAATTTTGAGGCCATTGCAATAGCTTCATTTTCTTTGAAAATTCGCTAAAAGTATACGAATCGGCTAACTTGCATTGGATTTTCACTAATAATAAACATTCCAACCTTGATCACATACAAAATAACATAAAATTTCTACGCCTGACCAATTATTATCAGTGTGTTGATTCATCTCCTTCAACATCCTACAGCGGTCAACCCTTCTCCAGCTCCTCAAACCCTCAAGTAGAAAATCTTGGAGGGTCGCCACAGGCAAAAGCAACATCTTGAGGATTGATGAAATCACACGGGTGGAGTCAACCTCTTTTCCTGTGTACTCGTACTTGTCTCCAGTACTCTGTGATTGTAGTACACGATTTATGAAGTTGGAAGAGAGTACCATGTAGTCTTCGCTACTCCACAGATGAAAGACTACTTCGTCGCGCTTGGCCATATGCGCTGTAAGACAACCTCATTTCCCCATCTAACTAGTTGTTGTAAAAACAAGCTCGGAGTCTAGAAACTGTGAACGCCTTTACAAAGGACCTCGATTACACAGGACCGCAAACTAAACCGAACATAGTTCCGCAACTTTGATGACGCGGGAAGGAGACTTTGCAAGCCTTCGGGCCCTTTTTGAGTGAAGGCCCTTTGCTCTTGTTTTTTTCTCTCTGCCGACTGTGAGGTTTTTGGACAATAATTACCCAAAGTTCCGAAGAATGAACTCTCACCCCAAGGAGATTAAGTGGAATTCATCAAGGACACACACCCTTTCATGATGGAGAAAAAGCTATACCAACGTAAATGGTTAGAAAGTACAAGACAACTTGAACCAACGAGCATATACCCAGGGCAGTGTAACAACCCAGACCACGTTTTCTAGTCTAATTTTTCGCTTTCGGCCTCTAATTTTCACACAAATTGTTTCGTGATAATTCCAACATATAGTAGGATAGTTTCCAAACACGCGCTGTATTCGAATTTTTGAAGCTTTTGGAATATGAAGCTTGGCCAGTCTTAGAGGAATAAACAGTAATGAAAAACGCTGCGAATTATTCGTGCAAAGGTTCATTATTTTTGTATAGATCAAGTGCCACCAATAACACAGAGTTTATTCAGATGAAATAAACCCTTCACTCTCCATTCGAAGAAATGAAGAATTCCTTCGTTTATAAATCTGGTTGCTAAGGAAGCGAAACCGAGAGCAAGTTGCTCTGAGCAACCCTAAGAAACGATAGCAGTCACATTTTGGTTAGGTAGCTAACATTTGGTTAGCCACTTGGGCGATTCATACTCGGCGATGTTTCACTTGCGAATGATCACGCGATGTTGCACTATTTCGTTTATTCAATACACATTTCATTCAGGAGTGGTAGAGAAAGTACTTTACGAAGTTCGGAAATGAGGTGAGTGGGGGATGAGGTTTCGCCCTATCGGTAGGTACTGCAGTGATTACAAGTCGTTACGGAGTTTACTGAATATCGTGTTTGTATTTTGTTTTGGCTCAGACGGAGGCCTCGTTGAAAGAGTTTCGTTCTTCAGGAAATTCATTTGAAATTCTTTTGTTTCATTTGAAATTGAGCATACAAACATGTTTAGGGCCCATTTTTCTACAACAGGTCAGGAAGTTTCATTATCAAATCATGATATTTCAAAGACATGTACATTATGATTGTGAGGGTGGGGGGGGGGGATATATTGGTCTCCGTTGCTCCTTCCAGAGGATTCATTTTGCTTCCGAGCCTACCAAGGTAGCGGAAGCTTTGTTATCACTTTTCAAGGACGAAAAAAAAAAGTTCTCCAAAATCATAATTTTCACTCGCGTTTTCCGTTTTAGACCTTTCTGAACAATTTTGCTTCCGAGTCTACCAAGGTAGCGGAAGCTTTGTTATCACTTTTCAAGGACGAAAAAAAAAAGTTCTCCAAAATCATAATTTTCACTCGCGTTTTCCGTTTTAGACCTTTCTGAACAATTTTGGTTCAGTGTCTGTGTGTCTGTCTGTCTGTGTGTCTGTCATGAATTCCTTGTAACGCGCATAACTATACGAAGTTATAGTCCGATTTCGATGAAATTTTCAGGGATTGTGCGGGTTGGTGTGTAGACAGTCCCCTATCAAAATCATCATCCCCGGACTTATAGAAGCGACTGCGCATGCGCAAACGTGAATTCCTTGTAACGGCCATAACTTCTACATTTTCCATCCGATTTCAATGAAATTTTGAGGGATGTTACAGATTAACTTTTTTGATGTTTTGAGATTAGGTACTATGCATCGGATCATCTATACAATCGGGTTATGGATACGAGGAAGCTATGAGCCACACCCACTTGGCAGACGTTTTTTGTTCAGTGTCTGTGTGTCTGTCTGTCTGTCATGAATTCCTTGAACACGCATAACTGTACGAAGTTATTGTCCGATTTCGATGAAATTTTCAGGGATTATGCGGATTAGGTTGTAGATGGTCCCCAATGAAGATCATCACCTTCGGACTGATAGTAGTCACTGCGCATGCGCAAACGTGAATTCCTTCTAACGGCCATAACTTCTACATTTTCCATCCGATTTCAATGAAATTTTCAGGGATGTTACAGATTAACTTGTTTTGATGTTTTGAGATTAACTAGGTACTATGCATCGGATCATCTATACAATCGGGTTATGGATACGAGAAAGCTATGTGCCACACCCACTTGGCAGACTTTTTTTTTTTAATCCAGCATCAATTTGAAAGTTGAAGAAAACTGAAGTCACTCTACTCAAGAATAACTAGTTTTTCGTTTATCAACAATTAAAAAAAGAAGAAGAAAAAGCTATTAGAAGAAAATTTCGATATTAAGGTATTGTTTTTTCTTCAATTTAAAATAGAATAGACCCAGAGCTCTTTAGAACCAACCGATGGTTCCCTATGAGAACATAAGTCAAAAGAAGAAGTAGAATGTAGAAGTAGAAAGTATGTAGAATCCGAAATTTAAATTTAAAAGAAAATTTTAAATGTTTGCATACGAGTCTGCAACACATTGGGACATTTTAAAATGAACATGAATTCATGTCAACCACTACACAACAAGGTAGTGAAGTAAGGTTGTTAGTTCAACCCAAGCATCAAAATAAGAAAACAGTTGATTGTTCTCTACGCAACACAATGAGTCTATTTTATTTATTTATTGGTCGCGTGAGCAAGACTTGCTTAGTTTTCGTAACGATTTTTCAGTTTATGTGCCAAAGCAAAGACATGAAAATGTGACGCGGCGAAGTTGCAGACTCGTATGCAAGCATTTCGTTTCTCAATCGAATCGGAAGGTTTCCATTTTGACATCTACACCAATTGATGTGTTGTTGGCGGAGACAGGTGAAATGCCAATGGATATTAGAAGACAATATCTAGCAGACAAATATGTTATACGTCAACAGGTACACAAAAGCACGCCCTTAAATGCAATCAGGGAATTATCTCACCATTTTGCTTCCGAGTCTACCAAGGTAGCGGAAGCTTTGTTTTCACTTTTCAAGGATGAAGAAAAAAAGTTCTCCAAAATCAACATTTTCACTCGCGTTTTGCCTTTTAGACCTTTCTGAACAATTTTGGTTCCGTGTCTGTGTGTCTGTGTATCCGTGTGTCTGTGTGTCTGTCATGAATTCCTTGTAACGCGCATAACTATACGAAGTTATTGTCCGATTTCGATGAAATTTTCAGGGATTGTGCGGGTTGGTGTGTAGACGGTCCCCTATGAAAATCATCATCCCCGGACTGATAGAAGCGACTGCGCATGCGCAAACGTGAATTCCTTGTAACGGCCATAACTTCTACATTTTCCATCGGATTTCAATGACAATTTCAGAGATGTTACAGATTAGTATTTAGATGGTCCCCTATGAAAATCATTATCCCCGGACTGATAGAAGCGACTGCGCATGCGCAAACGTGAATTTCCTTGTAACGGCCATAACTTCTACATTTTCCATCCGATTTCAATGAAATTTTCAGGGATTATGCGGATTAGATTGTAAATGGTCCCCTATGAAAATCATCACCCCCGGACTGATAGTAGCCGATGCGCATGCGCAAACGTAAAATCCGTGTAACAGCCGTGCGAACGTCAGTATCTCAAATTCTACACTATCAACTGTCAGGCGCCCGTAGCACATTCACAGCGAGTTCCAGCCGTACCAGAAATTTTTTGATTTTTTGAGTAGTGACTCACTTACATTTTTCATCCGAATTTGATGAAATTTTCTAGGATTATCCAGAGTAGCGTGTAGATGGTCCCCTATGAGGGTAGTGAAAGGTACTTAGAGATTGGTGTTTTGAGATTAACTACTATGCATCGGATCATCTATGTAATCGGGTTATGGATACGAGGAATTTTTTTTTTTCCAGTGTACATTGGATAAATAAGGTAATACTACCCTTGGTGGAGAGCTTTATTAATATAATTCCGAAGTGTGCCATTATGAAATCTGAATAATTGTTCTGCACTCGAAAATTTAGGAGTGTAACACTTGAAACTATTATAAGAACGCTTCAAAACGGAAAAAGTCGGAGACCACACTCGGAAAAGGTGATGACTTTCAGGAATGAGAGTCGAGGAACTGAAGAAATTCGGGTGTTTCCCCCGGCAAACTTGTCGTGTCTCCGGTTGAGTGTCGACATTGTTCGTCAAAGACTTTTCCCAGAGTTTTCGACTATGCACGGCCCCACCTCGGGTTTCTCGAGAAAACTCCTTTCTGGCCTTACGAGAACTCAAACATCAACTTTTATTGCGTCGCGGTACTAAATATTTGTTCTCAGCCAGTTATTCGCCTTTTCTTCTACTCAACGCACTAAATTAAAGATTGGCTTTGTGGTTTTACTTCCGTATTAAGAAGTTCGGATTGGTGAGGATCCTTGATATTGAAAACCATGTTGTTCTTTTTCAGGGGAGGTCAGATCCGATCCATGTGTCACGTCGTCAGCAATGACGAAGCAAATGAATTCGGTAATTGACACTTATAGCATGGAAATAGAACAAAACTACCTATCAGTGCAGAATTATTATATAAAGTATTCACGCAGGCGTTAGTACCTACGAGGAGTGTTCGAAAATTCTGCTTCCATCGAACTCCTCCCAAAGCCCTCTTTTAGTAAGAGATTATCCTGAAATGAAGTGTTTGTTCACCTCTGAACTGTGAGATAAGCCCGGTTGAACCTTGGCCCGCGTTCTAGTCCGTGCTTCTGAATACTAAAACGATCATATTCTCGTAGAAATCAGGTAATGGCTGGTTTGAATTAAAGAACGATATTAAAACCTTGCCGAGAGACGTTTTGCACTATGTACCTAGGTATGAACAGTGTCCCGTCGAAAAATTGGAAAAATAAGTCTTCAAAGTACGGATGGGTGTCGTTATAAAAGTATCGATAGTGTATTTTATCCAAGTATCGAATCCAAGTATTGATATCCCAAGTATCGTTAAGCATGAGTATCGATATTTTAAAATATCGAGTATCGATACTTTAGTGTCACAAACTAATATTATTATCCAACATTCACAATTAAAATAATTTTTAAACAATATCTATACATTTTTTACTATCAAAAGTCCAAGCAGAGTGATTTTCTCCATGATATAAACGTTATTTGTGCAACCCAAGAGTAGGTAATGAACAAAAAGCCTCTCCATCTTCTTCATTTTTTGGTTTATTATTTTCAATATTGAACCTTTGGAATAGACCAAGAAAAAAAATTTTCAACACCCCCTCAAAATTTGATGTTTTACTTTCAAGGTACATTGAATTCAAAAATCGAATAAAACGCTGCAAATTATTACACAATGGTTTATTATTTTTCTATATAGATCACTCGTCTACAAAATCACCAACCATCCAATTTGAAGGAAAAAAAAAAAAAAAATCAGAATCACCAACCATCGATCGCATTTCGGTCAGCTCTAATTTGAACGGAGATTAGGCCTCTTTTGCGATTCACGCTCGTGTTTTGATTTATATATATATATTTCAATATAAACCCTTAAATTTTCGTAGGGAGCGAACGGTTTGTCCTACAGAGCTCCGCGTGGTCTCAAAAAATTCTAAAAATTCTATAGAATCCTAAATTGAAGGAAAAACAATACCTTTATATCGAAACTTTTTGAGTTAGGGCGTTTTCAAAATTTCAAAATTGATTTTGAAACCCTTAGAACTGACCTACATGGACCAAAAGCTTCGGGGCACAACTAGACCCCAAATGAAGCCTACATACCAAATTTCATCAAAATCGGTCAATGCTAAGTGGCAAAAGTGCCGCGTACGGCGTACGGCGGACGGACGGCCAAATTTGTATTCGATTTTTGGATTCTACGTACGTTGAAACGTAAACCATCAAATTTTGAGGGGGTGTTAAAATTTTTTTTTTCTTGGTCGATTCCAAAGGTTCATTATTGAAAATAATAAACCAAAATTTGGCCGTATGCGGCACTTTACCCACTTAGCATTGACTGATTTTGATGAAATTTGGTATGTAGGCTCCATTTGGGGTCTAGTTGTACCCCGAAGATTTTGATTGATGTACATCACTTCTAAGGGTTCTAAAGATATTGTTATTGGAAAAAAATAAAGCTTCATATGGAAATTTGATAACTGCTTGCTAAGGAGGTACATCGTCATCTGGCCTGAATATTACTCATTCACTGAGTAGGTAACATTCAGGCCAAATGATGCTGTATCTACATTGGAAGCGCTCGCCCCCATTACAACAACAGCCAGGTATGACATACTCGCTTCTGACTATGGAAAGTTGCTAAGCAACGATCATGAGGATTAGACAATAAGCCATAAATAGTAGACTCACGCGAAAATTGCTTATTGAGTTTATTTGCTATATAGTAGACTACGTATCTTTGACGTGTAGGCGTTATGGAAAACCAAGATCCTGACGGGAAGAAGTTGAGATGAGGTCTTGACACGACAAAGGTCATTTCACTTCTAGGTACCGATAGCACTGGAGGAGGCCCAGTTAAGAAGGCTGAGAGGGGGGAATGTAGGGGTCTCATTTCCCCACTCATTACGTAATTTTTACGTGGTCTCACTCTAAGGAAGGTTAAAATATTCTTTTCTTGGTCGATTCCAATGGTTTGTTATTGAAAATAATAACCAAAATAAAAACTTTTGCATTTCGCGTCTCGCCAGGGGAAACTTGAATGCTTCTCATCCCGTTCAACTCTCAGGTTGGTAATTTGCAGCAGCTCCTCATCGAATGCCGTCACTCAATTTACCTTGAATATCGTTTGTTTTTTAAACATTTTGTGTTTTTGAATGAAGAAATTCCATAATAACCCACCAAAATAATGGTGCGGCGATTTTTACAGCCGCTTGAATTCAATTTGATGTACCATGAAAAGAAGCCGGACGGGAAAGAATGTCGGGAGAGAATACGCTGAGCTCCCCGGGGACTGGAAGAGCTTTGTGACCGTATTTCAGCCCGGCGTCCTTCATCCCGGTTTTTCGTGTCCATTATTAAATTCCGTCTTGGGGAACATGGGACTTCCGAGCTGAGACGGTTTATTCCGCGAGTTGGAACGGAAAAATCGTGCCGACCGAGGGAGCCGTTGAAATGAGCGAATTGTTGTCTATTCGTCTTGAGTTGATTAACTTCGACGAGCTGTGGGGTTTGTAATTCCTTTTATCAACCCTAGAACTGAGCACAGTCGTGTTTTTTGGTCACACGAACGGCACCCTGGGGTCAAAAATGACACCATAACTCACAGCTTCTATTGAAAGTCGAAAAACGCAGCAAATTATTACACAAAGGTTTAATATGTTTCTTTATAGATCACTCGCTTGCAAACCAACCATATTTTCGATTCACAATCGAGATCAATTTGAAGACATTGACGCTTCACACTCAAAATAAACAGCGTTTATGTAGAAACTATATAATAAAAAAAGTAAGTATGTTATATGAAAAAATGTTTAAGATCCATAGGTGGAGTTGGATCTCGTAAGATACCTGGAGGCAGGGGCGGCTACTGATAGGAGCATAGACGCATGTGCACCCCCAGCCAATTGGAAAAAAAAAATGCCAAGTGGGTGTGGCACATAGCTTCCTCGTATCCATAACCCGATTGTATAGATGATCCGATGCATAGTAGTTAATCTCAAAACACCAATCTCTAAGTACCTTTCACTTCCCTCATAGGGGACCATCTACACTATCTACTACAGTACTACAATTTTATTTTACATAGAAACCAAAAAAAACCTCTAGGACCACTCTTGCTTAGTCCCCTTGCTTAGTAGCACACTTTTCCCAACGAATAGTAAGTTTTTAATTACTTTTTCGACGAATGATTTTGGACGTGTCGCACACTGGGAAGAAAATCCGCTAATGTGCTACTCAACAACATAAGGAACAAGACTTGATGAACCACTGTTCTTACCAACTGCACACGCTGGTCATAACGTTCAGAACCTCAACGGTTCGTCTGCTCTCTAACGGACTCAGTTTCAACTATCGTTGATCCACTATCACCCCCAGGTAGATCACTTCAAATTTTATCCCATGGTATATCATTTTTTGGAGATGTACCAGTGTTCTTCCCAGCGTGCGGTGTGATCATCTAGTTGCGCACGAATTACTGTACTTGCTTCTTGGTCGAAACGCTCTCCACCAAGTGCTTCTTTGAAGGGCCTAAACATGTGTTAATCGCATGGGTAATCTGGGATGTAAGGAGGATGTTCTAGTGCGGTCCAGGGAAATTCAGCCAATTTTTGGGTGGTTAAGGCAGCAGTGTGAGTGTAGTGTCAAGCAAGTGCAGACACTTTGGCGCCTTGTTGAGCGATATGACCAGAAGGCTGCAGTAGTACTCAGCATTTATCGTTCGACAGTCATGGAGAGAATCTATCAACAAGATCCCTTCTGAGACAAAAAAAAAAAAAAGGTATCATCACCTTTCCGGCAGACAAGCTAGTTTTGGCCTTCTGATGGCTCAGCTTCTTCCTGGGCAAGACCCAGTATGGAGTGTCCTACTCGTGTGTGTAGTGGTGCACCCAAGTCTCTATTCGTTTCAAAAAAGTCTCTCCTTTAACTTCAATAAGGGCAAGAAGTGTTTGAGAAATTGGAACTCGGACATCAAAGGAGCATTTCGCGGAGAGCGTTTCGGGAACAATCAGCAGGTTCAGAAGTTCGTGCGAAACTGGATGATGACACGTCCGGAATCATTCTTCGAAAAAAGAATTGAAAACTTACGATTCGTTGGGAAGCGTGTATTACCAAACAACGGGACTATAAGCTAGAGTGATCCTAGGTTTTTTTTTTTTTTTTGGTTTCCATGTAAAATAATGTTGTAGTAACTGAAGGCCTGTTTATATTTGAACGATCCTCGTATCATAATATAGGTTCGTGTTTATCAATTTATGTATCATGGTATAGGTATGTATTTGTCAAATTATTTCCCAGAGGCAGCAGTTTTGCAAAGATCCTACCCTAAAACACAGGCTAAGACTAACGTCGGGTTGGAAATCTGAGCAAATCGCATCCCTTTATGTGGTTGTCTTATAGTAAAAATTGTACAATTCTCTTTTGTACAATATTTTTTGTAAAAATTCTGATTTTTCTAATTATTGGAAAAAGGGAGTTGTGCGGCCTTCATTGGGAAATTTTATTACTGATTGCTAAGGATGCAAAACTGAGTACAACTCGAAGAAACGAACAGCGATCGCATTTTGGTCAGCTAAAATTTGAATGGAGATTAGAATATTTTCTCTTTTTCACACTCGTGTTCTTGATTTATGATGAGTCCAACCCTTAAGGGGGTCTCAGTCGGTCGCCGTTTGTTTTTAGTATTTAGCGAAATTGAAGGCGCAAAAAATAAAAAAGTTGTACCTAAATTTGAAATTTTAAAGGATTTTAGAAATTCATTAGTGCACGGTCCTAGGGAGTTAAAAAACCGTTTATTCAGTAGTTTTCCCCATTTTTCTCTGGCAATTAATGTTCGATTTTGATGATTCCATCGGCAATATTTCAATTTTTCCATTCCCTAGAGCCGTGCACTAATGAATTTCTAAACTCCGTTAAAATTTCAAATTTAGGTACAACTTTTCAAGTTTTTGCGCCTTCAATTTTATGAAATACTGAGCCGAAACGAGGAAAGAACGGCGACCGACTGAGACCCCCTTAAGAAGCAAAAATATGGTTGGTAGGTGGTGGCAGTGCCAAATCTGTGTTCTTTGCAGGCGATAGATCGAAACACAAAAAATAATAAACCTTTGTGTAATATTTTTCCGCGTTTTTGACTTCTAATAACTTAAAAAAATAGTTCAACAATTCAGCTTTGTCCATTAATTTATAAATTCAATCTAGTTAATCTGGTGACACCTTGGGGCTCTTGTGGAATTTACAAGATCTTTTCGGTGACACAAGTGACACCATGGTCCATTTAGAGTTAATTTGTTGATGTGTTGAATAAATTCTAGAATATGAATAGCACACATTCAGGTGCTGGAGGTGGTCTGAGAGTAGCTTTGACGAATGGTCTACCAAAAAGTGAAGCCCCTACCGAAGAACTTGAAGGTTTGGAGAGACCCTGGAAAATGTTGATCAGCGGTCGATAGCCGGAGGAACCTCGTGGTAAATCGCTCTCGCCCTTTTTGCAGCCCTTACTCTCTGCCAGAAGGGCTCAAGTCCCTAGCAACCAGGACAAACCTTCAGGAAAACCCCTTCAAACGCCTTTCCAACCCTGATGGGTAACAGCCCGGTAAGGTGATCCCTTGACCACCTAACCATTAGCCCCGGAGGACACCATCGCTCTGCGCTTTAGCCTGTCCGTCACCTGTTATTAATGTCCTTCCACCTACCAACCTTTGATTTTTCTTTTCCTTCCCCCTTTTTTTTCGGGTCTTATCACTGACGGTGGACCTTCACAGCCCTTCTCAATCCACTGGGCGTATTTATTCCCTCTCGCAAATCCTGGATTTCTTCCTCGCAGCGTCAAACCCCGACCTCCGCATCGACTTTTTTCCTCCCGATCTCTCCCAGAGGGAGCTGTTAGGGACCGCCAAACAAAGATTCCCGGAAGGCAAGAAAGGCCCCCGCTGTTATGAATGGCTCGGCTTTTACATTCGCTCTTTTGGGAATCCACAGGTAAGGGTGTCACAAGCCCTCGTTACCTTTTGGCCCCTAAACCCCTGTTTTACGGTGGGAATTCTCTTATTTTCCCCTTTTAACTCCGCCCCCCTTAATCTGTTTTCCTTTTATTGTCTCAACTCTCTCTAAAATTCGAAATATTGTAATGATTCTACGAAATCACGAACGCACACTTGGCAGTACAAACTGAGACTGAAACTTTCATTAAAATATTTCAATTATCATAACCAACTCACCAATGTAACCAAGAATCCCAACACTACCCCCTCCCTTTTCCTTGGTGTTTTTAAGATTTTGCACCCTCACTAATCAAAAAAAAAATCAGCAATAGATACTTCAGAATTAAAAACGAAGATGAATACTCAAATCTCAACAAAATTAGAGCAGGTGTCCCGCAGGGAAGTGTTCTTGGACCCCTCCTTTACTTGCTATATACACATGATGTTCCTCGCACATTGGGAACAACTATAGCCACATTCGCAGACGACACAGCTGTTTTGGCAGTTGCAGACACAGTTGAAACCTCTACAGTAAAGCTACAGGAAGCTACGAATGCTATTGGAGATTGGACTCGGAAATGGCGCCTCAAATAAAACGAAACCAAATCCACTCATGTGAACTTCACCAACAATAAAAAACTTTTTAACAAAAAAACGGACCGACCTCAAAACTGATGATGGCATCCCACTAAAAAGGAAAAAATAATAACGACAATTTATTTAGATAGGTTGGTAGGTAGGTACGCATTGAAGTCGCCGCCGTGCCCATCTGCAGAGACAAACATAAACAAGTAGATTCCACTTCCATCTGGTTAGTGTTACAACATGGGTCGATAGTGCAATACAAAACATGAATGAGAGTGGGTACCTATCATTGAGGTAATGCATGTGTTCCAAAACTATTAGGTAGTACGTCAGTGCTGTCGTATGAAGGAGGATGAGAGAGTGGCAATAAGTGTGAATCCCCGTACGAAATGTTTGGATTCCAACAAGCCATCTCTTGATTAGATAGTATCTAATAGTTATTTATCTAATTATACGTGATCAATCTTTGATTACATAATATCTAATTAATCTTATATTCCATGTATGGCATATTGAATGTAGAATTGTCTAGGTCATGATGTGGGTTTGTGATATGAGTTCATACTCAAATGAACCAGTTAGTGTTACAACATGCGTCGATAGTGCAATACAAAACAGGAGTAGGGGTAGGTAAGTAAGTAAACAACCTTCTCATGTTGAATTTTTATCCAACTGCCATTTTTGGTGACGCAGACGTCTTCAGCTGTTATCAAAGGAAATATTCTTACTGAGATTCACACTTATTGTCACTCTCTCATCCTCCTTCATACGACAGCAGTGACGTACTACCTAATAGTTTTGGAACACATGCATTACCTCAATGATAGGTACCCACTCTCATTCATGTTTTGTATTGCACTATCGACCCATGTTGTAACACTAACCAGATGGAAGTGGAATCTACTTGTTTATGTTTGTCTCTGCAGATGGGCACGGCGGCGACTTCAATGCGTACCTACCTACCAACCTATCTAAATAAATTGTCGTTATTATTTTTTCCTTTTTAGTGGGATGCCATCATCAGTTTTGAGGTCGGTCCGTTTTTTTGTTAAAAGTTTTTTATTTTACTATTTTTGTATTTTAATAATTTTTTTATTTTTTACTTTTTAGTGATTTTTTAAATTTATTTTTAAAATTTAATTTTATAAGTCAGTTGTTTTAATTTTTAATTTATTAATTTTTTCGACTTTAATTATTTTAATTTAACATAACTTACCTACTACCAAGTACTTTTGTTTAAATTTTTAAATCATTCGTTTTAATTTTAACTTATTAATTTTTTCGACTTTTATTATTTAATTTTTTTTTAAATTTTACATAATTTACCTACTACCAAGTACTTTTGTTAAAAGTCGGTATTCTTTGAGTTACCGACTGTTAACCTTTTTTCTACATTTTTCGCTATTTTTCTTATTTAAATCTTTTACTTGTATTTTTTAATTACTAATGGTTTTTAACACAGAATGTGTTTTTGCGATGACCTACCGAAAAAAAAATCGTCACGAAAAAGCGACAGAAAAAACCGTTATTAGTGAGTCCAAAAAATTATTAAACATATTGTTTAGTAATGCATGCATTCCAGGGGACGTCCCATTGGATAAGCATTAAGTCAATTAGAACCTGTTGGTGAGCGAAAAAACACGCATTATTATTTCCCTTCCTCCTGCACCAAACTGTTTCACTCAACGTAAGTGACATGGGGGCGATGATATCCGTAGAGGAGTATCTACACTCAAATCCGCGCAATCCCAAAAATACCATCAAAATCGGATGGAAAATGTAGAAAGTATAGCTCCTACAGGGAATTCACGTTTGCGCATGCGCAGTGGCTATTATCAGTTCCTTGGCAATGCTTTTCATCGGGGACCATCTATATGCCAATTTGCATGATCTCTGAGAATTTTCTTGAAGTTGGATGGAAAATGTGGAAATGATGGCTGCTAGAAGGAAATTATCGTTTGCACATGCGCAGCTGGTATCAGTCCGGGGGCAATGATTTTCATAGAGGACCATCTACACGCCAACTCGTACAATCTCTGAAAATTTCATCGGAATCGGACTAGAACTTCATATTTAGCCAGCTGCAACATGTTTTGGATGATGAGAAGGCTATGTGCTAGACCCACTTGGTAGTCTACTGGAATTTGATGGTTATCGGAAACCCCCTCATAAAGCATCTCATTTTTTGTGAAGCTAAGAATCGGACCTTAAATTTGAATGTACACAAACATGTACACAAAGTCGGGAAACTCGTCTTTCAGTGAAATGTTAAAGTTAATTTCAAAATAATTATTGAGTTCAATATCATTTTTTTTTTTAATTAAAATTTTGCTTCACAATCCACTTTATCTTGAAGAAATAAGCGTTTCACTCTAAATAGGGAGGATGGTCCCCAATGAATGAGAGGGTGGTCCCCCTTGAATTTGTTGAGGGGCGGCAGGCGTCCGAGAATATGCCGGAGGGGACGGGCGGGTGGGTGGTGGTGGTGGGGGGGAGGGACGAGCGGGTGGGTGGCTTCGAAGAGTCGGGCGGGGGGAGAGGATGCGGAACAATCTTCCCGAAAACCACGTTTTTTGAACTATTTTCACAAAATTTCGATACTTTTAACAAAGCAAAATGAAATCTGATTGAAACGGGACCACTATGGATACTTGTAGAACACTTTTCAAGAAGAATCAGGCAGATTGGTGCCCGAATAAGAAATGCTAGTGGTACAAACATACAGAAAAAAAAAAAAAAAAAAAAAAAAAAAAAAAAAAATCGTCGTCCCATGACACACCGAACTGTATACCTCCTTCCTTCGGCGCGGCTTCGCCGCGCATGAAGTCGGTCAAAAAAATTACAAATATGCCACTGATATTGAATCAATGCACAGTCCCATATTCCAACTCAGCTAAGTATCTAGGAATGACACTAGATACGAAGCTGAAGTGGAAAGAACACGTCAAAAAGAAAAACGCTGCAAATTATTACACAACGGTTTATTATTTTTGTATAGATCACTCGTCTACAAAATCACCAACCATCCAATATGAAGAGAAAAAAAAAAAATCAAAATCACCAACCATCGATCGCATTTCGGTCAGCTCTAATTTGAACGGAGATTAGGCCTCTTTTGCGATTCACACTCGTGTTTTGATTTATATATATGTATATATTCAATATAAACCCTTAAATTTCCGTAGGGAGCGAACGGTTTGTCCTACAGAGCTCCGCGTAGTCTCAAAAAATTCTAAAAATTCTATAGAATCTTAAATTGAAGGAAAAACAATACCTTTATATCAAAATTTTTTGAGTTAGGGCGTTTTCAAAATTTCAAAATTGATTTTGGAACCCTTAGGAGTGAACCTACATCAACCAAAAGCTTCGGGGCACAACTAGACCCCAAATGGAGCCTACATACCAAATTTCATCAAAATCGGTCAATGCTAAGTGGCGGACGGACGCCCAAATTTTGGGTTATTTTTTTCAATAATGAACCTTTGGAATCGACCAAGAAAAAATTAATTTTAACCCCCCCCCCCCCCCCCCCCTTCAAAATTTGATGGTTCACGTTTCAAGGTACGTAGAATCCAAAAATCGAATAAAAATTTGGCCGTCCGTCCGCCGTACGCCGTGCGCCGTACGCGGCTCTTTTACCACTTAGCATTGACCGATTTTGATGAAATTTGGTACGTAGGCTCCATTTGGGGTCTAGTTGTGCCCCGAAGCTTTTGGTTGATGTAGGTCACTTCTAAGGGTTCCAAAATCAAGTTTGAAATTTTGAAAACGCCCTAACTCAAAAAATTTGATATAAAGGTATTGTTTTTCCTTCAATTTAAGATTCTATAGAATTTTTAGAATTTTTTGAGACCACGCGGAGCTCTGTAGGACAAACCGTTCGCTCCCTACGAAAATTTAAGGGTTTATATTGAAATATATAAATAAATCAAAACACGAGTGTGAATCGCAAAAGAGGCCTAATCTCCGTTCAAATTAGAGCTGACCAAAATGCGATCGATGGTTGGTGATTTTGATTTTTTTGTTTGTTTTTTTTCTTTTTTTTGATTTTTTTTTCTTTTTGGTTTATTATTTTCAATAATGAACCTTTGGAATCGACCAAGAAAAAAAATTTTTAACACCCCCCTCAAAATTTGATGGTTTACGTTTCAAGGTACGTAGAATCCAAAATCGAATAAAAATTTGGCCGTCCGTCCGCCGTCCGCCGTCCGCCGTACGCCGTACGCCGTACGCCGTACGCGGCACTTTTGCCACTTAGCATTGACCGATTTTGATGAAATTTGGTATGTAGGCTCCATTTGGGGTCTAGTTGTGCCCCGAAGCTTTTGGTTGACGTAGGTCACTCCTAAGGGTTCCAAAATCAATTTTGAAATTTTGAAAACGCCCCAACTCAAAAAATTTTGATATAAAGGTATTGTTTTTCCTTCAAATCAAGATTCTATAGAATTTTTAGCATTTTTTGAGACCACGCGGAGCTCTGTAGGACAAACCGTTCGCTCCCTACGAAAATTTAAGGGTTTATATTGAAATATATATATATAAATCAAAACACGAGTGTGAATCGCAAAAGAGGCCTAATCTCCGTTCAAATTAGAGCTGACCGAAATGCGATCAATGGTTGGTGATTTTGATTTATTTTTTATTATTTTTTTTTTGTTATTTTTTTTATCTATTTTTTTTTTTTTTTTTTCATTCTTCTCTTCATATTGGATGGTTGGTGATTTTGTAGACGAGTGATCTATATAAAAATAATAAACCGTTGTGTAATAATTTGCAGCGTTTTTTCCTTTATATTGGATGGTTGGTGATTTTGTAGACAAGTGATCTATATAGAAAAATAATAAACCATTGTGTAATAATTTGCAGCGTTTTTATTCGATTTTTGGATTCTACGTACCTTGAAACGTAAACCATCAAATTTTGAGGTGGTGTTAAAATTTTTTTTTTTCTTGGTCGATTCCAAAGGTTCATTATTGAAAATAATAAACCAAAAGGAACAGCTAACAATCAAATTCAGAAAACTGTATTGGCTCCTGGGCCGACATTCACAACTTAGCTTACACAACAAAGTGCTGTTATACAGAACAGTACTTATGCCAATAATTGGCATAAGTACTACCTATGGTATACAGCTATGGGGATGCATAGCTAAAAGTAACATGAAAATTATTCAAACGTTCCAAAATAAGATACTGAGGAGTATTTTGAATGCTCCGTGGTACATTCGTAATGATGACCTCCACAAGGACCTCAAAATTGAGACTATTAGCGAGGTAGCAAAAAGATACGCGAGAAACTACGAAAAGAGGCTTCAAGCACACACAAACCCAGAAGCCATCCAGCTTCTGGACAACACTCAAGAAATCCGACGTCTAAAAAGGACCCAAGCCACTGGACCTTGGATACTGAAGTGTAACTTTAATGTAGTGAAAGTCATTGGACTAACACTTGCATGAGAAACGCGTAATATATATGTGAAGTAAATATCTAGATAGTTACGTGATGTATAATACCTCAATTGTAACTAGTTGATATATTGACTAATAAACGCTTAAAAAAACTAATCTAATTCCTCTTCACAAAATAGAGTCCATGAGTTCCACAGACAACCTTGATCCGGCATTTAGGTGCCACGGGATGAGGTCTTGCGTTTGCCCCTCTTGCCAGCGTCCGTTCTGGCTTTTCCACATCTTCTCTCAGGTAACAAAACATCTTTCCATAAATCAACCTTACTCGCTCTCAAGTATTCACTGTGCTCTTCATCCATCCATCGTTCGGGTTGGTACCAGTGACTAGTAAATTCCATTATTCGATTCATGTTTAGTGACTCTGGATTGAATCTATGCCGTTCCTTTCTCCCCTTCCATAGACAATGGTTTTCACGGTTTCTACCGTTCTGAACTTCGCTGTTGCGTGGAATCGCCCTTCCCATTCTACACTTTCCTGTGCCTCTTGATCCAGCTTCCATAGTCTTGAGCACTCCCCTAGATCCATACTCACTCAAGTTTTAAGATGTTGTGTTTATCAATTAACTCACTCAAAGCAGCTACATGTGAGGAGAGTGTATCCACCAACTCATACTCTCAGTGTTTCCAAGCTTTGTCAAAATGTTGTTTACCAGATAAATTGTGAGTGCGGCGTTCCATACATTGGGCAAACAAAACAGTATATACGTGAGCGGATTGCCCAGCATAAGCAGGACTGCCGGAGCACAGGAACGCAGCAAAAGAACACAGCTTTATCTGACCATGTAACAGAGTTTGGTCATGAGTTTAAATTTGAGGAACTGAAAATATTAGACCTCGAGAAGCTCATTGGTCGCCGGCTTTTTAAGGAGATGTGTTACATTCAGTTGACCCCTGGAGCATGTAACTACCGTACTGATGTAAATGGCCTGAGCTCAATTTATGCTAGCATTCTGCAGGAAGTGAAGAAGATAAAATATTGAAACAAACGTCTGTGTCTACCAGTGGATTGTGCCTAGGCTGTGATTTTGGGGTGTGCAATAGAGTTAGTTTAGTTTTGTTTCCAGAGTTTTATTGTTATTTATACTCCTAAAATTTTAAAATTTATTGTTTTGTTATTGTTGAAAGCCTGATGCTATTTATTTATTTTAAAAGGTGAGTTTTTTGTGGTTGCTATTTACGCTTTGTTAACATATCCTATTAAGTTTAAAAGTTGATATTGTTCTAAGTAGTTGAAGGCACTTTGGGATATTACTGATGTAGTGGTTATGACCATAGAGCGTGTGATGCTTGTGATTACAGAGTTGTGTGGTAGTGGTAACTTTTTTAGATCTTTAGTTTTCTATTTTAATGATGAGTTTTGGTTTTTAGTTTTGACAAAGTTTGGAAACACTGAGAGTATGAGTTGGTGGATACACTCTCCTCACATGTAGCTGCTTTGAGTGAGTTAATTGTTTTGTTCTTGTTTCGTATCCATTTGTTGATTAATTAGTAACAAAATTTGTATATCTGTATTGATCTCAATAGGTAATTTGTTTGAACTTGTTATGACTAGTGTATTTCTATTTCTTCCAGCTTCTGTTGCCTGAGTATGCGTATTGTATTTTTCAGGCCCTGATGAAGGAAATAAATTTTCCGAAAGCTCGGTAATAACAGCTGTTTGTTAGATGACCCCATTCCCGATACTTGACAGTTTTTACTCAAGTTTTCATCAAGCCTGGTCATGAACTGCCCTCGTTTCCTCATTCGTTTCCATTGACTATGACTGGGTCTTTTCTTGCCCTGCTTGGCTTCATTCGCTTCTCCCTTCCAGGAGGAAAGGAACTCAGGATCGGAACTGCATCTCTCCTCACCGGGTCCACAACATTCCCTTGTCACGGTGTTCACAAACTCCAATCTCCCTTGTGATTCCAAGAGTTCATCCAATTCCGACGTTTCTCCAACTTCCTCAAATTCGTCTTCCACCTTCCAAATCGACACAATTTTCTTGTCTGTAGGCGTAGCATCGATAACAGCCAAATTTCCCCATAGATTTTCTCCTCCAGCTTTGATCGTGTGTTTTGGGGATTCCACTGAAAGATACGATTCTTCCGCATAGCTCCTCTTACAATGCCCATCACCTACATATTCCAACTCAGGATTCCGACAAAATAGGTACTTTTTTTCTATCACCCACTTTACTCTCACTTGTAACTTCTGTAAATTCAATCTCTTCTTCTATCATGAGATCTCTGGCCGTTTCGGTCTCATTACTTGGCGGGCACTTTATTTTGACTTCCGGTATCAGAATAGTTTCTGTAGTTTCCATCCCTGTATTTTTTTGTTGATCACAGTTTTCCTCGAAACGTAACAATTTTGGTTTCGTGTCCGTCTGTCTGTGTGTCTGTCTGTGTGCCTGTCATGAATTCCTTGTAACGGGCATAACTATACGAAGTTATTGTCCGATTTCTATGGAATTTTCAGGGATTGTGCGGGTTGGTGTGTAGACGGTCCCCTATGAAAATCATCATCCCCGGACTGATAGAAGCGACTGCGCATGCGTAAACGTGAATTCCTTGTAACGGCCATAACTTCAACATTTTACATCCGATTTCTATGAAATTTTCAGGGATTGTGCAGGTTGGTGTGTAGACGGTCCCCTATGAAAATCACCACCTTTGGACTGATAGCAGCCACTGCGCATGCGCAAAAGTGAATTTCCTTGTAACGGCCATAATTTCCACATTTTCTTCCCGATTTCAATGAAATTTTCAGGAATGTTACAGAGTAGTGTTTAGATGGTCCCCTATGAAAATCATAGAGAATAGTTTTTCATAGAGGGATTCATTCATAGAGGGATGGTGCCCTGTGAGAATCTCAAATCCTATTCATTACATTACTAGGCCTCAATAGCTCAGAGGTAGCGCATAGAACTGTCCCCAAGGGGTCCCAGGTTCGAATCCCAGCCGAGGCTAAGTATTTTTTTGATCAAATCACATACATCTACTCACTTAATTTTTCATCCGAATTTGATGAAATTTTCTAGGATTGTCCAGATTAGCGTGTAGATGGTCCCCTATGAGGGTTGTGCAAGGTACTCAGAAATTGGTGTTTTGAGATTAACTGCTATGCATCGTATCATCTATATAATAGGGTTATGGATACAAGGAAGCTATGTGCCACACCCACTTGGCAGACTTTTATATTATGTTGTTAGGTTAAATACTAACTTCAAAGAGTTTTTCCATGTAAATCTCCCGATATGTCGAGTATATAGATAAACTCCTTCCAAAATGATGTTTGTATAGCTTAAAGCGTTTTAACTCACGTATCTACTTCAACAAGATTTTCCAAGTTAGATCTTCCGATACATCGAAATATCGATACATTTTATCCGATATATCATAGGTATCGATATCTCATTGACGATATATCGTTTGATCTGTATATCGATATGTTTCATTCGATATGCCATCCCTAACGAAGTGGGAGAAGAGGAGAAGAGGTTCCATATGAAGCTCTCTATTTTTCGAATGTGAAGGCAGTATGGTGTGGCAGGTAGAACCTACCAATGGTTGGTAGGTAAAAAAAAAAAAAAAAAACGGTGCAAATCATTGCCCAAAGGTTTATTATTCTCTGTATAGATCACCCTTCTGTGTAGATCCCTCCCTGCCAACCGTAGGTGCCTACTACCTACTAGGGCGTTTTTGAAAATTTCAACCCTTCATTTCCATTTGGCTGGTGGTTGGGTTTGAAATTTTCAAAAACGCCCTAGTAGGTAGTAGGCACCTACGGTTGGCAGGGAGGGATCTACACAGAAGGGTGATCTATACAGAGAATAATAAACCTTTGGGCAATGATTTGCAGCGTTTTAGATGAGAGACTTTTTTATTCAAACAGCAGCTTTTTTGTTCTTTATTTAAGTATTAATGGTAGGATTTGAGATACCTACGGTTGGCGGGGAGGGATCTATACAGAAGGGTGATCTATACAGAAAATAATAAACCTTTGGGCAATGATTTGCAGCATTTTTTCTTTCATAACAAAATTATGTGTACATTACTTCAAAATCAAAATGTCTACCTGTATTTTTTTTTTTGAGCTCTCTGAACCACTTTGTCATCTTTTCGTCGGTCTGTTCACGTCTTCCCACAATTCTGAATTTTACAAATTTTCTCAATTTCGAGAAACAGGAAGTGTGACATTTTTATTCGCACAGTCGCCGAGGTGGTAAGGAAAGTGGTGTCGCGCGGTGGGTTAATTTCAATGAAGGTTTATCAAAGAATTGAAGGCGGAAGAAAGAAATAGAGGAGTTTCTCATAGAGGAGGTTATAAGTGAGTGAGGGGGGAGGGGGTGATTAGTTGATGGAAGTGAGGGGAGGAGTGAGGTGGAGTGGGGGAGGAGTGAGGTGGAGTGGGGGAGGAGTGAAGTGGAGTGGGGTGGAGGTTAATGGAGTGGGGGCGTTCTAGCTTTAAAACTCTTAACAATGCAGTCAATTACCGTAAATGAACTATCCCAGTAGACCCCCCAACTCACGTTCGTAGTTTTCCTTTAACGCTATTACCAGCCTGATCACCCCCCTTCCTCGTCACTCCCCCTCCCTCATCACTCGGCCGTCAATTTCACTTTTTCTCCTATTGATTCCGCGTTCAAGCGTCATCACAATTACAAACGACGACGCGTGACGAATCGTACAAAAAAAAAAAAAAAATACTCCGAGGACGTCAATTGTCGAGGGACGACAGAGGAAGTGGTGGTGAGGAGGGGGGTGTTGTCATTCACTCCCTCCCCCCCTTTCAGGCTCTCGCCATCCATTCACCAATTTCACCCCCTCCACCTCCGTTATATTCAAAACTCGATTACGCGCCTCCGCCGCCTCCAGTGCCTCCCCCTCCGATCCAACTCCTCCCCGCCCCATCCAACTCCTCCCTCACCATCCTGCTCAACTTGCTCCACTTCACCACACAACTGGTTCTTGATTGGGTGAGAACCTCTTTTTGTCGCCACTGTCGCCGATTTTAGCAAATTTAAAAAAAGTAAAGCTTTTGCGACCTCAAAATTTTGAAAAAAAAAACCCTATACCTAGGTATATACTCCTTCTTCAGAACATTCCTTATTTATAACCCAGTGACTAAGGATAACCCAATGAAGCAAAAAATCTGTACGAGATGGAGCTAAATGGCTACCAGATTTGGATTCAGCGCACCAAAATACATAAAAATCAGTCATAATATTCGAGGCAGTTGAAACATTTTTTTTCGTGTACCTGTGTTATCGGTTTCTCCGTGTGGGCGTGACGAGTAGGTAGGCACCAACTCACATTCAACAGTCAGAAATTTCTCAAACTTACTTGTTTTCTATCCTACTTAGGTGAGATCTACTTGGATAATCCTGTCTGAAATTCATTGAATTTTCATTTTGGCAACTTCTTTGTACGATAGGTACAATAATTGTACCTTATTGCAATAATTGTGCAATTATTGCATCGATCTGAAATTTGCAGAGTATCTACCTATCTAGGAACCTCATTTCACTCATTTTCTCAGTAGGTTTCATTTGATTTGGAAAAAGTTTCATTTGACTTGGAAGAGGTTTCATTTGGCTTGGAAATGCTATAAAAATATAACAAACCATTGTCTAATAATTTGCAGCTTTTTTTTTTTTTATTTTGTTTTGTTTTGTCTCTTTGGGTCCAACCACCTGCCTATTTGCGAATATTCATTACTCACGTAACATTTGTCGTGTGAGGTGAATAATAATCCATCTTCGGATTATAATTTCTCGAGCACAAACAACCGATATCGGCAGGTGAATCATTCAAATCATTCGGCGGGGGAAATCACTTCCACCCGCGAATCCGATAAAACCGATCTTCCTCCCGTCGCTACCAAATTGATTCGCGGCCTTTGACCCGCAAAGCCCACACAGACGTCGGGAGATAACTATTGATTGCCAGGTAATTAGATGTGACGGTGGGTTGGAGGTGGAGGGGGGGGGGGGAAGATAATTTTCCGGCCCGTCGAGTCACGCGTGGGAGGAGGTCTTGGAAATCGGACGATTCCGCATCGCGCAGCTTTCCGCCTCCGCGCACACTCGCGCACATACTGAAAGCGCGCGGACGAATTGAATAGCTCGTCATTTTCATCGACGCCCACGGGGGGGGGGGGGGTTGATTCGTCAAAAGAACGAGACCCCCCCTCGGATTTCATCAACAGTCGATTTGCTAGGAATATGAACGATGATGTCGCCGACGTCTTCATTTCAGACCATCAAAGCGTCGTTTGGTCGACCATCTAAACTCATCGATATCGACGAGTCTTGTTGAATTATTACGACTATTAATTTCATCAAATTAATTTCTAAATATCAACTTAAATCACGAGAACTCAATAAGTTTCATTATTGAAAATCTGAAAATTATTCAAAAACAGTTGATTATCAACTAGGGATGTCCGATACTTCAAAAGTATCGATATAATATATTATCGATGCATCTAGAACGTATCAAAAGATATCGATACTTTTTGATACTTTCACAAAAATGTGTGAAAATGTCGTTTATGGTTCTCTCTATCAGTGTGACATCTCTCCATCACGAGGATAATAATTAATATAGAATGAACAAAACAATAAATCACTCATTTTGTTATTTAAAACTTATTTTTGTTTAGGCACTTGTTTTCGTATTGTACTTGTTTGGGTTAACATTTTGGTAGTCCTTCGTCGATTATGGAGGACAGCAGGTTATCATAGAACTGGAGGTGGTGGCACATCATCTTTGTTTAATTTGTTGAAGTTTGTTGGTCTCCCAACAATCTACGTGGAGATAGAGGTTCTGTCAAGTAAGTACCTTCATGTCGTAGGTGTTAAACAGATGAATGAATGAATGAATGAGATTTTATTCTTCAAAATATATTTACAACATGTTAAAATAAGATAAAATGCATACTATTCACAATCTGTAATATAATCGCTTATACATGTTATTGGAATGTACCCCATAACCATAGGACGAAGTCCTGTGCGACTGGGGGAGTTGAAAATAAATAATTTCTTAGTTTGAGTAAATGGAAAAATTAAAATGAAAAAAAAAAAAAAAGTGAGATAAAATGTGAGATCGGATAAAAGACAGATAAAATGAGAGTATCGCCTCCGATACTGGAAAAAAAGTATCGATACTACGATATATGTATATCAGGGGAAAAAAGTATCGATATGTATCGATACTTTTTTCAAAAAGTATCGATACTTTTGGGACATCCCTATTATCAACGTCAGGTAGGAAATCTGAGCAAATCTCGTTCCTTTATGCGTTTTTCTTACTGTAAAAATTGTACAAAATAAGCCAATAAACGAATATCTAGCTATCTGTCTATCTATTAGCGAATTTTCCAAAAAAATGAAGCTATTGAGATGAACTCAAAATTTTTAGGATGGACCAATTTGAAATTTTGGTTCTGAGTCTACCTAGGAAGCGGAAGTATTGTTTTCACTCTTCAAGGTTACCTAGAAAAAAAGATGCAAATCATTATGTATGATAAGATTTATCATTTTTCTATACAGGGTGTAACACCTATGTTCCTGCCGTAGCCTAGGGATTGATTCTACAACTAATTTGTGACTTTTTTTAACCGCCTTAAAATCCGACTTTTTTTACTTTTAAGATGTATTTCGTGTTTTCGACCGTGTATCGACCGTGTTTTCGACCGTTCCTATTTTCTTGAAAAAAATGAATTTCATGTATTTTGGCCCCCTGAAAACGAAAATGACAAGGAAAAGTCCCTAAATTACATAGTTTGACCGATAATCCCTAATTTGTGCCCTTATCATATATGATAGAACGTGGTTAAGCAGCCGGGACGATGATTTCATATGTGATATAATGCGAGTAAAATGGTTGAAAGAAATACGTATGACCAAATAGGTTTTTCGCACACTGCTATTTAAAAATCACATTTATAATGCTATAAGAAAGCATAAATGCTCATTTGGAGTTTCTATCGCCTATTTAGAAACTTAGTAGGATTATGGACAAAAATCTAGTGATATATTATACATAGACATTTTTCAAAGAATTTATTACGAAAATTTGTATGTATGTAATTTAAAAAAAAAGGCCTGCAGGCGGCAATAAATTGTCCTCTTATCATTGGCCAGACTATAGACAAGAATAGTTGAAGAGTAAACAATAAGTAGACAATTTTTGACAAGGTGGCTTCGGCTTCATGGGACATCTCCACTTCTTCTGACAGCCCCATGACGATTTCTTGAAATTCATTTGGCAGAGGAGGGTCCATAATGAATATGGCAAAAAGTCATCAGGCTGGTCTAACTCAGCATCATCATAATCTAATTCATCCAGACCTAATAAATCATCTTCATCCTCATCTTCTCTTCCAATTGGTATTTCAAGGAATTTTTGTAGTTCATCATACTAGCTGAAAAGCCTACTAAAAGCAGGCAAAAACGATTCCTCCGACTCTCCCCGCCACCCACTCCCTCCGATTCCTCAGACTCTCCCACGACCACTCTAACTCGTTGGGGTTTTATGTAATTAATACGGTTGGGGTTTTTATGTGATTAGATTCTTTTGGTTCCATCTCTGTCCACATATATGAAGTGGTTAGGAACCATTTCTGAAATATAGTAGAGATACCTGATGTGAAATTTATGCTGACGTCAAATACAATTTATAAAATCATCAATAACACGAAATAAAATGATATTAAAAAAACATCATATGCAGCAAGTGGCTTGTAACACGTTGGAACGAGATGGTAATGCAGTGGAGAAGTCCACGTTCTATCATAATATGATTCTATGATAATATGATTCTAACATGAATATGATTCTATCATAATATGATAGAACGTGGACTTCTCCACTGCATTACCATCTCGTTCCAACGTGTTACAAGCTACTTCACATATTATATGAAATTCCCCCAGGTCCTCCTCCTTCACGTTCTATCTTATGAGATATCAAAGCAAAAGCGCAGTTACCATAAACACTGGAAACTTGATCGATTAGTTCTTTTCACATTTCATTTCTACATATCTTGAGACAGCACGCAGTATTTTTTCAGCCGAAAATCTTCAAAAATGTTGTTATAAGAGGCACAGCAAAACAACACTTCTCAGGCGTGTTGTCCACTCGTGATTACTGCTGATTTGAAGGAGGTTATAACCTTACAGGAGGTTTTATGGATATTCTTTGATTCTTACGAGATCTAGCGGTTGTTGACTAAGGTAAAAATACCATCAAGAGCTCGAGAAGACCACCAGAATGCTCTTGAGCCTCGTTTAAAGTTCCATATCATATATGATAGCTGGTGCAGTTAAGGGTTAAATTGTGAATAACTCCTTCAATTTACTAGACAAACTCAAATTGGGCGATACCGTTGGAAAGAGCATTGAATTTCCTACCTCCCTGAGGGAGAACCAAAGTTTTTGAAATAGGCGAAAGGGGTGAAAAATGAACTTGAAGAGGAAAAATGGTCAAATCTTGAAAATTTCAACATTTTTCAAACGCTCATAAGTCTCTGTTTTCCGGTAGCAGGTAGTGGGATAAGATAGTATAGAATTTTTTGAGACCACGCGGAGCTCTGTAGGACAAACCGTTCGCTCCCTACGAGAATTTAAGGGTTGGACGTACAATAAATCAGAAACACGAGTGTGAATCGCAAAAGAAGCCTAATCTCCGTTCGAATTGAAGCTGACCGAAATGCGATCGATGTTTTTCTTCACGTTGGATGGTTGTTGGCTTTTCAGACGGGTGATCTATATAGAAAAATAAAAAATAAAAGTGTAATAATTTGCAGCGTTTTGTGATTCACACTCGTAATTCAGTTTTATCGAAGGAAAACTCTTAGGGAAATGTCCTCGTAGGGAGCGAACGGTTTGTACTGCAGAGCTCCGGGTGGTCTCAAAAATTTTTAAAAATTCAATACTATTTAAAATTGGTAAAAAACGAGACCTTTATTTCGAGAGTTTTCGAGCTAGGGCACTCTTGAAAATTTCAATCCTCAATTTTCACCCCTTAAAAGTGATCTACATCAACCAAAAGCTTCGGGGCACAACTAGACCCCAAATGGAGCCCACATACCAAATTTGAATCAAATCGGTCCAGTGTTACTAAGAAAAGTGCCGCGTACGGCGGACGGACGGCCAACTTTTTATTCGATTTTCGGATTCTACGTACCTTGAAACGTAAAACATCAAATTTTGAGGGGGGGTTGAATTTTTTTTTCTAGCTCGAATCCAAAGGCAATATAAAAATTATAAACCAAAATATGAAGAAAAAAAATGTTCTTTTACATTCAGTACTGATACAGATTTCTTAGGGTAGTTTCACGTCGTTAGACGCTATAAAAATGTTGGATGTCAAAGAAAATATTATTCAACGACGAGAAAACATTGTTGAATACAAGAGTTTCCGTCAAAGGGGAAAGCCACATTTCATTTTATTCTCAATATCACAGGATATGTGCTCGAGGATGACTGGGTTGCTGACGACAGATTTATGCAGGACTCTCCTCACCGGGAGAAGATGGTATACCGCGCTCCATCGAGTGTGAAATGAGGGCAACACATCCTCCCAAGATCAAATAAGGGAACAGGAGAACGGTTTCTCTTTCATTCAGACTCGCCCTTTTTTCCCCCTCAATTTCCAACACCGGATTTTTTTTTTAACCCATCCATCCCGAAGGGAGGGAGGTTGAACCATCAAACTGGGCTTAACCGGCCTACTATCTACCCTTTTATTCGGGGTTTCATTATTTTTCATTCGAATCCTGTCGAAATCCGGGGGAAATCACTCAGAGGTGAATAGAAAGCTCAGGTCGTTGCTCCGGAAAGCCACTGACGCAACCACAAAGCGCTGTAAATTATAATAGATTAGAGTTGAATATAATTTTCATTAAATTAAATGAATATTATTAATATGATGTTACGTGGAAAGACTGAGGGGAGGGAAGAAGGACAGTGGATGAAAAAAAAACCAAAGGAGACTTCTTCTTTAATAATTAAAGAATTATTCTTGAAGTCCAGTAAATAAAATGTATTCATAATTTAAAAAAAGGGTGAACAAGATTTCAACAGGTTTTTCAACAGGGTGAACAAGATCATTGTCTATTCCTGAAGAAGAAAAAGGGTTTACTAAAAATCGTAACTTTGGACCGTTTGTAAATTTCAACCCCCCTCAACCAACACCAACCGTCTTTCCAGATGCCTAAAAGGGAAGATAAAAACTCCAATGCGGACAAATGAAAGAGATTATGGACGCAGAGCGTAATTACGAAGACGATTGAGAGAAAGAATATTCTGTACAAAATAGTAGCGCGAACGCTGAGCGTGTTTTTTGAAGTAATTTATTGCCAAACGATCTGAAAGTGGGGAAACTGCGCAATATTTCATTTTGAAAGCGCGATTGGGAATGGATCATGAAAATCGGGTGAGCAGAATCCGGGAAAAAGGTACCTGATGTTTCCCCTGTGTAGGGCGGGAGGGTCCCTTTATATTCTTAAAAGTGGTACTGAGCGCGAATATGTGGTGATTTGCTTGGAGACCTTGGAAACAAAGAGTAGTTCTACTCAGGTCAAGATCAGTAGGCTCACAAGGTGGTTGCCAAAGATCAACTTGGAACGGGAAGTTCCTGAAGGAAATTCAGATTAGAAGGCTCGTCGCCATTGCATGACTAAAAGGTATAATGGCCCAAAGCGCCAGGGCGACGAGGAGGGGGTTGTTGGGACTGCAGACCCCTCTGGCAGGGAGTTAGTTACTAATTAAGACACTCGCTAATTGGGGGCGCCACCTAATTGGACGCCCTCCTAAGTGATGGAGGTGTTCGACGCGGTCGTGCTTCGAAGGGCGAGTCCGATGTCGCCGCGTTCAACATCAGAAGTGGGATTAAAGTGAAACTGTACGCTTTTACAAACCTCTTAGTGGTTCCGAAAGATTTAGAAAGGAAATATCTGGAAAATTTTCAAAGAATGCCATAACTAGATCAAGCTCAGAATATTGAAGTTAGTTGAGAAGTCTCCAGAAGATTGAAGAACTTTGCATTCACTGCAAAAGAAATCTAAGGGTATCAAGTGGTAGGAAATAACCTCTTTCTTCACAATTTTCAAGTCCCAAAATCCAAAAACTACATTTGATTGATTTTCAGCCGCATTACCTACTCAGCATAACTACCTATGCACAGTATTGTACAGTGCCCAAAATAAAGTTGGTTTCTATCTATTTTCAATTCTACAAGCTAATTCCAACAAAATGTGTAATTTAAAAATTTTTTGTTTCATCTCTTTGTTTTTTTTAAAAGATTTTTCGTATAAAAAATGTCCTCCAAAATCAAAATTTCCACTTGCTTTTTGCGTTTTAGAGCTTCCCGAACAATTTTGGTTCCGTGTCTGTCTGTCTGTCTGTCTGTCTGTCTGTCTGTCGGTCTGTCGGTCTGTCTGTCTGTCTGTGGTCAATCCTTGTCCCGGGCAAAACTATACTAACCTGTGGTCCGATTTTGATGAAATTTTCAGGGATTGTGCGGGTTAGGTCCTAGACGGTCCCCTATAAATTTCAGCACCTTCGGATCAGCTGAGTGAGCTCCAAGGCCATTTTCTCTCCTGTTGAACGCAGGAAGCTGAAATTTGAGAGGCAGGGTCAATGGAGAATGCTGAAGGTGCCTGAGTGGTCACTGATCAGCTGAGTGAGCTCCAAGGCCATTTCCTCTCCTGTTTTTCGCCAACTGATTCTATACGTCCATGTTACAATGAGTGAGGAAGCTATACTGCCCACCCAACTTGGCAGACGTTTTTTTTTTAAGATTTTTTGTATTTAAAACTGCCATGACTCCCATTATTTACCAAATGAATTCAAATTTGAGGAGACGTTGAAAAATGCGTTAAATTCCAAACTACCTCAGTGCAAAACCGAAATCTTTTAGAATTAAAAGATTTAAAATAAATTGATCATAAAAGCGAAAGTTCTAAATGTTTTTGAAATTTGACTTTTTATCCAAGTTTTTATTTTGAATCCCTGCCCGTTTCGATTGGTGCACTTCAGAAAAAAGCATTACTCAGTCAACTTTCCTACGGTTCATCGTTTTCAGGGGTACTACTACAAAATTTGAGGATGGTTTACTGTTCAATTAGCAAAAATTGAGAATTTGTCATCACTCGATTTTCGCTGAAATGTTACAGGTATGTAAGTATATTTAGTTGCATATTATGTACAGTTACTGTAATACTGACATCTACTGTAGATGTCAGAAAATCAATTGGACGAAGTGTTAGAATTTCGGGAATTCAACATTTTGAAAAAAGAGGTTATTTTCCTCAACTTGGTACTCTTGGATTTCTTTGGAAGTGTGTGCAGACCCCTTCGACCTTCGAACTAGACTTATTGGATGATTGCACATACCTGAGAAGTATGGAAGTGGCATTGGATGAACGGTTGATGCGAGCAGTCCAGGTAGACTTATAGGAAGAACCAATGAGATAGATGAACCCTTCATTCCAATACTCAAGTGTGGCTACCTTTTTAAAAGTCTTTCTGATCGGAAATTCCCGCAACTATAATTGACCAGATTTTTAGTCAAACCATATTGTGGTAAACCACTATTTATAATAGTATTTTCGCAATAAAAATAACGAAGTAAGTCCTGGCAAAATAGGAGGAGCCTTCCCCTTCAGGGTAGGAAGGGGGTTGCCTCGAGTGGGGACTCACCCCCTCTCGCTACCCCTTCGTTATAAGGGCGTACTCTGGCCCTTGAGGCACCATTCAATTCAAAATTTTCCTAGCCTTCAGCCCAGTTACAAACCGCCTATTCTGCCAGTATCTTTATCGAAGTGTTTTCCTGAAAAAGTTGAAGTTTTTTCTTTCAAGATTTTCCCAAGTCAAATCTTCGCTTAATCTAAATCTTATAACAATGCTTACTACCCTTTTGATCAAAATTCCCACATTACTATTTACTGAAAGGAAATGCTGACGTCCTTTGGGTTCTGATCGCTATCCGACCAGTAGATAGTAATTTGCTCAAGTAAATTCAATTTTAAACAAGTTGTGAGGTTGAAATGAGACGTCATTAAGTCAGTTCCCATCAACCTTACAACTTGTTCTTTCCAACTACGAAATTGACTACCGGCAATTGAATTGAGACGTCTTCGAGTCAGTTCCTGTCAACGGCTGGTAGTTAACTAGTAGTAGCTCCAAATTGGAATGATGCCGTCACTTGACTGCTCGCTACCAATTTGGATGCATTGATATCTAGTCAGTAAAATCGTGCAGGGTAGTAAGTAGTCCAGTAGGGGGAGGAGTAACAACATTGTTCTGAGTCAAATTGTGTTCCCTTGGAGTCAGAACACATATTAACAGTCTCACAGTCGTTACAAACGTTGCTATTTCGTGAGTTGGCGTGGAAAATATCAGCATAGATGAGGGAGATTGAGGGGGGGGGGAGGGTATTGATGATTATGACTTCAGACATAGTTGATCGAGAAGATATACTTAACAAAGAATAGTATATTCAGAATGTTCAGTATATTCCAGAATAGTATATTCCAGTACATTTAAAATTTTTTCCATTTAATAATTTTTGCAACTACAAATTCTGCAAATATTCACTTTACTCTTTAAGGAATTTTTACTGAGTACCCTACATAGAACCAAAAGAATAACATAGAAGTCTTTATTTGATTGTGAATGTAATGTTCAATACGATTAAATACGACTGTATTCAATACTTTTGTATTGAACCTCTGTAATAAGTATTCATGCATCGAGGTGGAAACACCACTCATCAACGAGTGGATTTTATAACGATCAGTTATACTTAGTGCCTCGTCGGTGTAGAAGAGAAACTTCCACAAACTCTTTCAAGCGTCCATGGTCTGGAACTACTTACTAAGTAAGATGTGCTCCACTACCTTTAGTTCTGGGATGTTAGTATCAATCAATGCCATCAACGCCGAGTTAAGGATGAATACTTCAGCGCTGCGGACGGGTAAATCACCCAAGTGACGAACCACCTGTTTACCTCGCTTCAGGTGCTCATGTCATATCAAACATCCGTCAGCCTGAATTACAGGTCCCTCTAGCCCGCACTGTAACCGTCCGTGGTTCAACTGCGCGTAATATAATTACATGATGTGCTCTAGCGCAACGATATATTCGATGTGCTGTCTTAGCACAATTACCTAACCTGAGGCAAACCTTCACCACTGACCATAATTTGCGGATTACTTATCCATACGATTATCTCGGCAGAATCGACGTTCATCGATCCCACTTATGCTACAAATAACGCATATCTGGAACCACCTTTGGATATTACTTTCCTCAATCAACATTGTTGTACCAATTGATGACACTATTAGAAAGAAAAATCGCGTTCTGCGTTCTACAAAAGTTTTCGAGAAAATTGAACTTTTAAGTAGGTAGTTATTATGAATTATGAGTTCCTTGTGAACAGTTTGCACTTACTGGCCTTACCAAAATATTTTTTTTATATTATCACAAACGAATCTTTTCAAACATGGTTTTTTTGCCCTCAATGTTGACACATTTGTCCTCAAGAATTCCATAATATGGAATTCTTGAATATTATTATGTTGACATCTGCAGTTCCTAATGTTGACAACCATTTAAATATTGAAAAAGGTGATGTCAACTTTAGGAACCGAATGTCAACATTGGGATCAGACGGTGTCAACTTAAGGTTTCACTACTTCAAATTTTTAAAAAATCAAAAGTGATATACTACAAAATGATTTAGGGCGGGATTCGTAGACAAGGCTTGAATGGGAGCGAGAATCGAATGTGCGTATTCATAGTTGATTGAGACGGCCCACTTAAGTGTTGTGGTCGCCTGAGTGCACACTGAGTCTTTGGGGACACTTAGGGGCTACTCAACACATTTTCACCTTAAGTTGGCAGCCTTGGTGGGGATATTTCCCTGTTTCATGGATATTTTGGGTAAAAAGCACGGGGAAATTACTCTCTCGTATTCTGCACTGATCGTGAGTTGTAACCTTGTCGCCGGTTCTCTGTGGTTATAACAGTAATGAAAAGTTTCTTATTGCATTTTCGTTGCTGTAACCATTAGTTTTGAATTATTAGCAGTGATGAATCAATCAAATTGAAGTCTGTTCAATTATACAAAGGTGCTGACAAAAAACAAAAAAAAACCACAAACGCAAAATGTGTGTTTGTGTTGTTTTTTTTTCAAATCAAATCGTGCTTAAGCAGCTGTCTGCGCGCAAAATTTATATAGGCTACCCCACTTCAACCTTGTACCAAAGTTTTCGGGCAATATGCCAGTAAATCAAACGAAAGTTGATCAAAAAGCTCTAAAACGAAAATTTTGAACTTGGAGGACCCACACTTCATGTCCTTTTGAACAACCTCAAAGCTTCCTTATCTTCGACAGGGAAGCAGCAAAAATATTGTAAAAACAGCAACAAACACGTAACAAACAGTCACGTATATTTCAGACCGACTTTCCAAACTCAACAACAACTTTTTAGAATCAACAACTCGTAACCATTAACAAACACACATGCTAAATTGTGTGGGTTTACCACACTACCCCCCCTCTCGTTTTGGCCCGTCCGCGGGCTTCACATCTGCCCTTGATAGTCTGTTTGCGTGGAGCAATCTTCTTTTCCTCCCCATCTTCACCTGGAACAACACGTCACTCTTCTTTTGTGACACAACCCATGGTCCTGTCCACTGTGGCTGAAGTTTGGGGCACTTACCACGTACCCGTTTTGGATCGTGTACCCACACCCAGTCTCCTTCTTTGAATGGAGGCTGCTTGGCTCTACGATCGAAAAACTCCTTTTGTGCTCTCATCTTCAATCCAGCATTCTTTTGAGCAAAATCCCGTACTTTTGCAAGATTGGTCCTAAGCTGGAGAGCGTAAGATGTGGTTAGCATCGATGGGTTTGTCGCAGGAGGTCTCACAAGGGTATCTGGAAGGTGTAGGTCCCTTCCAAAGAGAAGTTGTGCGGGCGAGTAACCAGTGGTAGCATGGGGAGCGGACCGATATGCCAGAAGAAAAAGCGGAAGTTTGTCATCCCAGTTTGCTTGGTGTTCATCCACAAAAATTGCTAGGAACTTGGTGATCGAACGGTTCATTCTTTCCACCAATCCTGCAGACTGAGGATGAAGAGGAGTAGTTCGGGTCCTTCGTGCTCCCAAAATAGTGGTAACCTCCTCCATGAGCTTTGCTTCAAAATTCCGGCCCTGATCAGTGTGGATTTCCCATGGCACACCATTCCGGCTGAAAACATGCTCAACTAGAGCAGATGCTACCGTATGTGCCTCTTGATTAGGAACTGGAATCGCCTCAGGCCATTTGGTGAAATAGTCCACAGCAACTAGTACGTAACGGTTTCCTCTCGTGGATACGGGAAAAGGGCCAAGAATATCCAAGCCCATCCGTTCAAAAGGCCCGCCTACTGTAGTTTGTTGGAGTGGTGCTGGAAATCGTCTACTTGGACCTTTGGTTTTCTGGCATTGCTCGCAGGTTTTACACCAAGCTTTGACATCATTGGTCATTCCTGGCCAAAAGTAGGTCAACCTCACTTTAGCCAACGTTTTCCAAAACCCAAAGTGTCCACCACTGGGACTGCTGTGGCATTCGGTCAAGACGTGTTCAACTTGAGCTGGAGGTACTACCCATTGCATTCGAAATCCTCCGCTTGAGTCTTCCCATTTGTGGTACAATTGATCATCAATTACGTCAAGAGATTCCCAACGAGCCATGAACTGACGGACAAAAGGGTTTAAACTCGCTATTTCCGAAGGTGCTGGCTTCCTTCCACTCCGTATTAACTCAATAGTAGCTTTGATGTTTACGTCATGGGCTTGAGATTGATTTCTACTGCTGGGAGGGCAAAACTGTAGGGCACTGACTTCATTTTCAACTTCCTCTCGCTTGTTGCAGTACTTACAAGCTTTTTCACAGGGCCTCCGTGATAACCCATCGGCATTAGCATGCCTCTTCCCTGCTCTATGGATAATCGTACAGTCGTAGGTCTGTAGAGTCTCCAACCATCTTGCTAATTGGCCTTCTGGGTTGCGAAGAGTGGTAAGCCAAGTAAGAGCAGCGTGGTCAGTCCTCAGCGTAAAATGAGTTCCATAAAGGTATTGATGGAATTGCCCCACACTACATACAGCTGCCAAAAGTTCTCTTCTTGTTGCGCAGTAGTTTTGTTCTGATTTGCTCAAGGCTTTACTGAAATAAGCCACTACCTTTTCTAAACCATCAACTTCTTGTGACAAACGGCCCCAATCGTATGGGCGCTGGCATCACAGTCGAGGATGAATGGTTTTTGTAAATCAGGGTACGTTAAAACTGGGGCTGTGGTCATAGCTGTTTTTCAACGTTGTGAAGCTTTCTTGGCAGGCATTTGTCCAAACAAATGGAGTGTAGGCTTCAGTCAATCGATAGAGAGGGCGAGCAATTTCCGAAAATCCTTTTACAAACCGTCTGTAGTAGGAACACATACCCAAGAAGGAACGTACTTGCTTTTTGTCTACGGGTATTGGCCATTCTTTCACCGCCTTTGTTTTTATTGGGTCTGTACGAATGCCTTCCCCCGAGATGATGTGCCCAAGGTAATTCGTTTCTCTAGCAAAGAAATTGCATTTGTTGGGTCGTATTTGAAGCCCTGCATTTGCCAACCGTTCCAATACCAGATCAAGTTTCTTGAGGACTTCGTCAAAACCTGATCCATAGACAATGATGTCGTCAAGATAGACCAATGCTAGATCTGTTGGTATAACGATTTCCATCAAGCGTTGGAAAGTTGCAGGAGCATTGCAAAGTCCAAAGGGTAACACTTTAAACTGCCATAGACCCTTTTGATACAATGTGAATGCAGTTTTCTCTCTATCTTCATCCTTCAACGCCACTTGCCAGTATCCACTGCGAAGATCCAGTGTGCAGAACCAACTGGACCCCCCTAGAGTATCAAGAAGGCCTTGGACACATGGTAAGGCGTATGAATCCTTTTTCGTGACAGCATTGAGTTTTCTGTAATCGATACAAAAACGTGTCGTTCCATCCTTTTTAGGCACAAGTACGATTGGAGATGCCCAGGGACTTTTTGATGGCTCGATCACATCTTGTTCAATCATGTCCTGCAGCATTTTGTCCACTTCCTTTAATTGCGCAAAAGGAATTCGCCTTGGGGCCTGTTTGATTGGGTAAGCATTACCAGTGTCAATAGCATGTTCTACTACATTCGTTCTACCCAGACATTGTCCTGAATCTGCAAAAATGTGCTTGTACTTCAAAAATACGGCTTTAGGAATGTTCAGCTGTGCTTGTAGTTTCTCCAGCACATCCAATCCCAAAATTCCTTTGTCCCTTATGCTGACTATGAGAAAATTGTGAGTTACAAATTTCCTCCCAATCCTCGCTTCCATACGGCATTCTCCTAATACCTTGATTTTTCCTTCACCAGCAGTGTAAAGAGATGTACAGGAAGAAGGTGAACAGCAAAGATTGAAAGTTTTGAGTACATCAGGTCTCACAATTGACACGGTTGCACCTGTGTCAACCAAAAATGAACACAATTTACCATTCAAATGGACATCCACAAACAGAGCCTCTCTTCCCGTCCTAGTAGCATTGATAAATAAGGTTGGACCGCTTCTAACGTTCTCGGCTGAGGCATGGTCCTCTGCCTTAGCCTGATTCAGTTTTCCGGAATATTGACTGCATTAACTTTTGGTTCATGGGGGCATCTTGCGCGAATATGACCAGTGGCGTTACATCCCCAGCATCTAACTTGCTCCAGTGATGGTTTTGCAGTTGACACACTACGAGGTTTTAACCCTTCAACCATTTGAGCCTTGGCAAGTGCTTCCTTGACTGTTAAGGGGGTAGCCATTGTCAGAGTACGGCTTAGATCTTGGTCTTTTATTGCCTGAATGAACGCTCGCACTCCTGCCCTATCTCTATAACCCTTGGTCTCTTCAGGAAATGCTCCACGGACCAATCTTTCAATTTCGGTAGCTAGATCAGCAAGTTCTTCGTTTTCCCCTTGACGTTTATCTTCTAACGCCATTTGCAGTTTGAACGCTTGATTCCGCTGTCCAAATCTACTGGATAGGGCTTGTACTAAATGAGTGTAATTAGTCCTCTCACCTTCTGGCATATCAGTTAGGACAGTTAGAGCTGGTCCTCTCAACATACTTGCTAGCTTCTTACCTTTCCTTGCATCCGTCCATTCATTCGCTTCAGAAGTTACTTCTAAATGGACCATGTACTCCTCCCAAGACAACTTTCCGTCATAGGGCATCAGGCTCCCTTCATGTGCGAGAAGGTCACGACGTGGCTCATGTTCTTCTCTTTGTAGTTCAGGGCATTGTCTGTCATGAGAGGACTCATTTTGTTGGGAACACTGAGGTCGACTTATTCGAGACAGCTGTTGATGGATACCTTCAAGAAGATTTCCATAGTTGTAACTCGTTGTGTCAGTGTAGGAGCTCTGACAGGACGTACGGAGTCTGAAGTCGCAGATGAAGAGCGAGAATGAGTTGTAGTTGGCCGATTACTACGTGCACTTGCTCGTGTTTGGGGCATGATGTACTCTCTTCTTCCTCCAAACTTTAGACGGGCCCCCAGTTGTAAAAACAGCAACAAACACGTAACAAAACAGTCACGTATATTTCAGACCGACTTTCCAAACTCAACAACAACTTTTTAGAATCAACAACTCGTAACCATTAACAAACACACATGCTAAATTGTGTGGGTTTACCACAATATAGTGCTATCAGTGTTGCGTTTTTGAAATTACAGGTGAAGCGCTAAAAAACTTCTCTGAAAATACATTGACGAACAAAAAGTAGTGGTAGGTTTAAGCTGTCCTAGGGAAATGTCCAAGGAGGGTGGAAAACCCTTATAATCTGAGAGTGGTTAGATCCTCTTCATTACTCGTATTTCAGGAGTGCGAGGTTGAATAGGACACTTTAATGTCTGTTGCCTAACTGCACCTAAGGGACGCCCGTCTCAACTCTTGACTTCGCTGTCTGAGCCATTTCCCTCACAGCTATGTTCCCTCTTTTTGTGAATAGGGTCGGGGAGCTTTTATAACGCTTTTCAACCGTAAGGGGCGGTGGTGTCCTACTTCGGCCCTTCAAGAGACCTTGAAAACGAAAAGTTCCGCCTCCCCCCTCTCGGTTATTAGCGAAGCGGAACTAACTGACTTATATATTTGTTTGGAAGTTTTGAAAATGTTTGAGAGAAAACCTCTATTTTCCATTCGCTACTTACTAGAGAGCGTTCTATTCATAGCACTTACATTCAACTCGGAAATTTTATTCGTAAATCCGAAAAACCCACCACTTTCAAAAAGCTATTCGTCAACCTTTTAATAGGTAAACCTTCTTTAAATACATACAGCAGTTTCTAACTATAAGCACTACTGGAGAAATTTCAATGTAGTTGAGATGTGATTTCTCATTCATCGGTTAATGTTTTTAAAAGGATTATCTCTCTTGATATCTGAATTATGTTCGCTATGAATATTTGAAACATATTACGCTCTACTGGCTGATTTTAAAACATTCATAGTTGGTAGAGTTCGTCTCAAAAAGGGAAATTTGATTCGGATAGGCTTTCAGACATGTTACTACAATAGACATCACAATATCAATCATAGAATAGGCAAAGAGTTGAAGCGAGTAGACTAGACAACATTCAAGTACATTTAGGAAACATATAAAGAAGGACATTATGTGCATTTTTGCCAGGGAATCGTGGTAGGATCAAATTTCATCGAGACAAAATTTTGGGAATTATGGAGGCAGGGAGGTGCCATGATTTTCCTCGCCGGTGAATTCCTCAAGTCAAGAAAAAATTCAAAAAAATAATTTGGGTTGCTGAGAACTGAAAATTACATATTGATCAACTTGAAGATCTGCCTCGATTGTCGAGAAATTGAATCCAAGTTGACTTCATCATTCCAATTTTTGCCCCACGAAGCTTAATAATTAAGCTAATTATTAATAATTATTAATTAATTATAATCAATATAATTATAATTATAATTAATTAATAATAATAATAATTAATAATTATACTGCAATTATTGCAGTATACGCCTCAAAGCTGATTCTGACATAGAGAGCATAAAGCGTTTTTTCATCTGACCACTACTTCAAGTTGAATATTTTTTGTATTTTTTTACAATTTGCATTATAATGTTTCATCTTCATGTCGCGTAGGATTTTCATCATTTACCCCCCAAGGTTACTAGTCAAGAAATGCAACAAGAACTCTTCAAATACTTTTATTGTCTTAAAACATCTTCAAAATTTTGAATTAGGTACTTGTCGTACTTTAAATCGATAAGGGTCGAATTAAATTAATGTTGAATATGGAAAAAAACTAGCTGGGGGCAAATCTAACATATTTATAACTGAAGAAGTTGGGAGGCCATGAAATGGTTGCTCAAGGCCATAAGCATGCCTCCTGAGCGACTGCCAGTGTTCGGATCTTCAACCTTTTTAGGTCGCCATCATCCGATCCCAGACATAACTAGTTCTTACAGCTTGGAAACTTAATGGAATGAGTCAGCCTGCTGGTGCTGAACTGGAACCCGTTTCCCGCTCAATAGGTACATGTTATTTGGAATCGGTCTAGACACACTATTCTTCGTATAATTTGCTATAAATGTTTATCCAAAAGACAAGAAGAACTTATCCATCAGCTATCACAGATGATGGCCCAATGGGAAATTTCTAAGCCTCTCATCCATTCCACCAGACTCGTAGTTCAAATGAAGAGTTTACCCTTGATAGTTTCAAGAAGTTTATAGAAGAATGTGGCATTACAACCTCTCCGTATCGTTTTCTACAAAGGGACTTGTGGAGAGAATGTGATCTGAAGATTTTCCTGATTCTCTACCCACACTTCAGTGGATGATGGAAACCATGCTTGGAAGCTAAACCATCTGAATAGATCATAATCTTCAAGGACTCTCTAAACCACAAGGCATTCAGATGTGGTGCTCGTTTGCTAGCTGATGATAATTGTGGTGAACCCTCAGCACTTCCACGAATCTACTTTCTAGAGTGAAGCCTATCGCATGGACATGAAGAAAGCCTTTGATTGTTAACATTACTAGTTAATCTTAGAGTTGAAAGCAGAGAGCTACAAATACAACAATGTAACGCCTTACAACCAACGAGTTCTTTATAATCTTTTAAAAAAGATAGTGTTTTTATATAATTTTGTGGTGTCAATACAACGCGGAACAAATTTGATTACTTAGCACGTTCATGTGTAGTACGGGAATTAGGTCCTCTTGCCTCTAGTAGGAGGAATCTGCCTTAGACTCTCAAACCACATATAGGCAAAATTCACGTACTATTTATCCCTTCGCGATCGAGTTTTTAATTCAATTCAGCTGACCGCAGTTTCTCCTCCGGAAACTGCTTGGGTTTCCCAATATATTCCTACATATACCCCCATGCGGTGTACAGATAATGGGATAGAAGGATAAACACCTCGATATAATCCGCGTTGAATAGGGTTGCAGGTAGGGAGTCGGAAGGAAGGTATTACCAGGGGGTAGGGAATAATCTGAAATGGAGATCCCCCAGAGAATGTCCGGCGTTCTAAATGAGATTAACTGGAGCGATTCAGAGACGGATAATATTATACCGGAGCAACAATATTGACTAGGAGACGGGAACGCGTGACAACGATTTATACGGAATATCCCTTTTAGGGACCTTCAGTTTAAAACTGAACCAAGGTTATATAAACTTGTCTTCGTATTTTCATTTATTATTCACAATGATGAACCTTTAGAGATGCTAGAGGGAAAGATGGTAGCTTCAGAAATCTCACAACTTCTTTGAAGCATTACGATAACAAACTAGTTTTTCGCGCTGAAAATAGTTAATTATGCGGGAAAACCACTTTTGGTTTATTATTCTCAATAATGAACCTTTAGAATCTACCAAGAAAAACGCTGCAAATTATTACACAATGGTTTATTATTTTTCTATATAATCGTCTATAAAGCCACCAACCATCCAACATGAAGAGAAACATCGATGGCATTTCGGTCAGCTTTAATTTGAACGGAGATTAGGCCTCTTTTGCGATTCACACTCGTGTTTCTGATTTATCGGACGATTATTATTTTTATGGTTTATTATTTTATTATTTATTATTATTATTTTAATGGTTTATTATTTTTCTATATAATCGTCTATAAAGCCACGGAGATTAGACCTCTTTTGCGATTCACACTCGTGTTTCTGATTTATCGTACGTTTATTATTTTTATGGTTTATTGGTTTTTAATGGTTTATTATTTTTCTATACAATCGTCTATAAAGCCACCAACCATCCAACATGAAGAAAAATACTTGGAAAATGTCACCCCACGCATATTTAAGAAAAACCTCTTTTTTGGCCGGTTATTTGCCCATAACTTCTATACGAATTAAGCGATCGGAATAGTTCGACGTTAGGACCAACTAGACCCCAAATGGAGTCTATGTGCGAAAGATCGGGTTTTTTAGACCGATTCTAAGGCCTTTTATGGCCCGGACGGCGAACGGCGGACGGCGGACGGACATTTGGCAAATTTGGCAAATTTGGATTCTACGCACCTTGAAACGTAAAGTGACAAAGTTTGAGGGGGGGTTATAAAAATTTTTTGCGATACGATCACATAGGCTTATTATTAGAAATAATAAACCAAAATGGAACACCCTCACCGCCACTCGCAAGATGTGTTGGTTTATTTTTCAAGGTACGTAGAATCCGAAAATCGAATAAAAATTTTGCCGTACGTCCGCCGCTTTTTCTTTAGTTACCATGAACCTACTTTGATGAAATTTGATACATGGGCTCCTTTGGCTTTTGGTTGTGCCCCGAAGCTTTTGGTTGATGTTGGTCACTTGTAAGGGTTCAAAAATAAGGGCTGACGTTTTCAAAACGCCCTAGCTCAAAAACTTTTGATATTTGTTTTTTTCTAGATCAAATAGTATCGAATTTTTAGAATCGAATGAGACCACCCTGAGCTCTATAGGACTAACCATTCGCTCCCTATGAGAACTTAAGGGTTGGACTCACGATAAACCAGAAACACGAATGTGAATCGCGAAAGAGGCTAATTTCCGTTCGAATTTTTGCTGGCCAAAACGCGATCGCAATTCGTTTCTTCGAATGAAATTTTCTAATGAAGGAACCACAACTCTTTATTGCTCGAAATTAAACTTGCAATGGCAAAGCAGTGATCTTTTCAGGCGAGTGATCTGCACAGAAAAATAATAAATAAAATCTTTGTGTAATAATCTGCTGCTTTTTTGGTTTTTTGGTGGTGGTGGTGGTTTATTTTTAATGATGAACCGTTAGAACAGAATTCTTCCACCATTCGACGTCCGCCGTTCGCAGCATGCAAGGTAATTTACTAAAAATTAAACTTGATTTTGAAATCAAGTACCAAAATTTAGGTACTACGAAAGTACCTAAAGCATGAAAAAAACATGAACTCAAGTTGATTTTTATTTTTGAGAATTTGCAGGTAGGTGATATTTAACTTGTCATTCTGACTACACATGAATGGAAATTGAAATCTGTTGTGAACCTTTGAATGATATTTGGATGCTCATTTCGCATGGGGTCTGTTTTAAACACTATTTTAAACGGAATTTAAAAGAAACGTTTTTAAAGTAACCCGTTTAATCGAAAATGTTTTTGAAATGGTGCTTAAAAAATGTGTTTAAAACGTTTGTTTTTATTAACATGGAACATGTTCTAGCCGTGAGCTAACTGGCCAAAATGGTCACGGAATTCGTAGTGTGACTACGAAAAAGCAACCCTCCTATTTTGCAATGATTTCCACTTACAACCAAGTCCTTGCTACGGAACTTTATCTTCGTCATTCGTGTTCGTAGAAAAATCGTTCACCATTCGTTGGAAACCCCTAGATATATGCAAAAATGATATATTCCCAAAACCACTGTAATTATGGAAGAAATTGAGATATACCACTGAGTTAAAAGAAATGTTAACAACATTTGCGGCAAGAGCTTTGTTACACGTCGACAAACAATAAATTATTGAGAAAGCATAAATTATTATAGAAGATTTCAAGATTGTAGCGAAGATTTTTAGGTATAATGTAAAAACATGTTCCATGTTTTTGACATTTTATGTCTTTACTATGGCACATAAGTGAAACGCTGCAAATTATTACACAATGGTTTATTGTTTTCTATATAGATCACTCGTCTACAAAATCACCAACCATCCAATATGAAGAGAAGAAAAAAAAAATCAAAAAAAAAAAAAAAAAAAATCAAAATCACCAACCATCGATCGCATTTCGGTCAGCTCTAATTTGAACGGAGATTAGGCCTCTTTTGCGATTCACACTCTTGTTTTGATTTATATATATATATATTTCAATATAAACCCTTAAATTTTCGTAGGGAGCGAACGGTTAGTCCTACAGAGCTCCGCGTGGTCTCAAAAAATTCTAAAAATTCTATAGAATCTTAAATTGAAAGAAAAACAATACCTTTATATCAAAATTTTTTGAGTTAGGGCGTTTTCAAAATTTCAAAATTGATTTTGGAACCCTTAGAAGTGACCTACATCAACCAAAATCTTCGGGGCACAACTAGACCCCAAATGGATCCTACACATCAAATTTCATCAAAATCGGTCAATGCTAAGTGGCAAAAGTGCCGCGTACGGCCGTACGGCGGATGGACGGCCAAATTTTTATTCGATTTTTGGATTCTACGTACCTTGAAACGTAAATCATCAAATTTTGAGGTGGTGGTAAAATTTTTTTTTCTTGGTCGATTCCAAAGGTTCATTATTGAAAATAATAAACCAAAATCGTCACGCGGGGATCGTCACGCGGGGAGCGTTATGAGGGGAGCGTTACGAGGGGAGCGTTACTCGGAAATTTCCGATGATTTTCACGTACAACCAATCGTTCCTAGGGAAAACTAACTTCCTCATTTTCCACCCCACAAAAATCGTTCACCACTCATTGGAAAGCTCTCAATTTATTAAACATAAGACATAAAATGTCTCTCGTGGTTGCGTACTTGTACGAAAGCTGTATCCACCGTTTGTGTTTTTTTTTTTCAAGTTTCTACCTAGATACTCACCCAAGACGTAGTAGGTAAGTGTCAAAATTGCAATATTGGTTGTGATCATGTGTTGTGAAAAAATAATGCGTTCAATTTATTTATAATATAGCCGTAGGCCTTAAGTAGATAGTATCTATATAGTATTATTTAAAATACAGTTTTTGTTATTTTCCTGGTTTTTAGATGAGTACCTTCATTTAATTTCTGGATTTCTCAAATATTTTTGTTGAAGAATTGGCCACATATTACATTTATAGTTACCTCATACGTACAATTTTTCAAGTTCTCCAATCTACCTTCATGATAAATTAAGGAAGTTAAAGATAAGGCTACTTTCAACCACAAGGTTAGCGTACTACTATTAAGTACCAACATAATCACATTGTTCTAAACATCCCCTCCGCATCAAACAGCTTGATAGATGCGCCATAGCCCCATGACAAGGTAATTGACCTACATAACCAATGTTTGCTTATAGACTAAAGGACTAACAACGAGGCATTTGTCAGCGACAGGTAATTGAACCCGAAGTTTACATACTGTAATATTGTATGCCGGGCATTGTCGCTGTGAACAGTTTACGCTTAGGTTGCGTGGAGCATTCATTACCGATATTACTCGTAAGTTTCGTTGTTTATAAACACTAATGCCGTGTCATCAGTAGTGTTCATAAAATGAACGAGCGAGGAAATATTTCACAATTATCAAATGAAAATGGAATCTCTAAAAATGGAAGGGTGATCTATACAGAAAATAATACACCTTTGGGCAATGATTTGCAGCGTTTTCGTTTATGTGCCAAGGTAAAGACATAAAATGTCAGAAAACGTAAAGCAATTTCGTGGAGCATCGATTTCTCCTGATACAAAGTACTGATTCTGTACAACTTCGGATGGTAGTGGCGAACAATAAGAGCCATAGCACGAGTGGATAATCGAGAAAACATCAACCTAATCTTGATTGTGTGGACTAACACTATCTTAAATCATGTCAATCAAATTTCGATCAATTCTATCTACGAGAAATAGCTACTTATAGCGCTCACCTACCTTGGCAGACTTTTTGAAAAATATTCAACTTATTCCTCTTTGTGTTCTGCTATTGAAAAGTAGGTTTACCTCCTAAATATGTGCAAAAAATGAATCAAAACACTCGACAACATATCGTAAAGTTAAATAATAAAGTGAAAATTGCTCTTTGGTTAATTTACCGAAAAAAATAAACAGTAGTCTCGTGGCAATCGTTGTGTCTACATAAATTTCCGTGAACATTGAAGGAAAGAATTACATTTGATGTGAGGGAAACCTTTTAAATTCGCCCAACGGATTTGAGGCTGAGAGAGTAAAAACATTCGATGCGACAGAGTTTTATTTGTCTGTTTTTATCGTCACTTTGAGAGCTCGGAGGAATATCAAACTAGGTAGTTCAACCGAAAATTGTCATTTCCGCTCTGTTTTGTTAACTTTCATTTTAACTTTTGAGGTTTGAGCTACAGCCATTGAATTTTTATTTCATTATGACGGACTTTGTCACCAGCTGGTAGCTGGCATTGAATGATTCAAATTTCACCTACTATGGTATTGTTGTGCGGTGACTGCACTAATGATACTTTCGTATTTGTGTTAATATAATCCTTCGAGACAGCTGAGGACTAATAAAACCCAAAATTCTACCCTACTGCCTCAGACTAGGGGTGTGTCGGTACAGGGTTTTCCCTGGAACGGTTCCAACGGTTACAGAGAAAAAGATGTAACCGTTCCAAATTAC
>CM019180.2:37056897-37092776 GCA_009739505.2 Apolygus lucorum
TTGTACGTAGAATCCAAAAATCGAATAAAAATTTGGCGGCCCGTCCTCCGTACGCGACACTTTCCTCAGTTAGCATTGACCAATTTTGATGAAATTCGGTATGTGGGCTCCCTTTGAAGTCTAGTTGTGCCCCACAGCTTTTAGTTGATGTAGGTCACTTCTAAGGGTTGAAAAATAAGGGTTAAAATGTTGAAAACGCCCTAACTCAAACAATTTAGGTGTAAAGGTATTGTTTTCACATCAATTTAAGATAGTATTGAATTTTTGAATTGTTAGAGACCTCAGGGAGCCCTGTAGGACAAATCGTTCGCTCCCTACGTGAACTTGAGGATTGGACTTACGATAAATCAGAAACATGGGTGTGAGTCGCAAGAGAGGCCTAATCTCCGTTCAAATTTTTGCTGAACGAAATCTTCATGTTGGTTGGTGATAACAATGGCAAAGCCGTGTTCTTTGCAGACGAGTGATCTATATAGAAAAATAGCGGGTAGCGGGAGCATTGTTTTCACCTTCCAAGGTTGAAAAAAAAATGTTCTTCAGAATCAACATTGCCCAAAGTTTTTACACACCCAATTTTATGTTTCAAACCTTCCTGAACAATTTAGTTTTCATGTCTGTCCGTCCGTGTGTCTGTCATAAAATCCTTGTAAAGGACAAAAAACTATACGAATTCCGATTTCGATGAAATTGTCTGAGGCTTGTAGACGGAATGAGCAGTGCAAGGTACTTAGAGATTGACGTTTTCAGATTAGCTACAATGCATTAAACAATCTATGCAAAGTTTACTCGAGCACGTTTACCTATGGGCTGGAAATTGAACAGAGCGTAACAATATTTGGAGCTTGAAAACAACCAAATTGGCTATATTAATAATTCGATACACACGCCGAGGGAAACACAAACACTATCGAACACATTTAATTACAATACACATTGTCGCATTCTGTGGTCCCAGAAAGATAAACATTCAGTTTCAATTAACAACGAACTCACTTCTCTCTATTTATTATTAACTTCGTTCAATTACAAATGCTACATTCCTTTTCTATTTTGTTCACAGAGAGGAAGAAGTCCCACATTTTGGTTTATTATTTTCAATAATGAACCTTTAGAATCGACCAAGAAAATTTTTGTTTTAACCCCCCCCCCCCACAAAATTTGTTGGTTTACGTTTCAAGGTACGGAGAATCCAAAAATCACTTCGCATCGACCGATTTTGATGAAATTTGGTATGTGGGCTTCATTTGGGGTCTAGTTGTGCCCAGAAGATTTTGGTTGATGTAGGTCACTTCTAAGGGTTGAAAAATAAGGTTTAAAATTTTGAAAACGCCCTAACTCGAATAATTTTGATATAAAGGTATTGTTTTTCCATCAATTTAAAATAGTATTGAATTTTCAGAATTTTTAGAGACCACGCGGAGCTCTGTAGGACAAACTTCGCTCCCTACGCGAACTTAAGGGTTGGACTTACGATAAATCAGAAACACGAGTGTGAATCTCAAAAGAAGCCTAATCTCCGTTCAAATTTTAGCTGACTGAAACGCGATCGATGTTTTTCTTCAAGTTGGTTGGTGGTAACAATGGCGAATCCGTGTTCTCTGCAGACGAGTGATCTATATAGAAAAATAATAAACCTTTGTGTAATAATTTGCAGCGTTTTTTCACTCTATACCGATGGTAGGGAAGCTTTAGATTCGTACAGTAGGTCAACAAGATTTGGGTGATCCAATATCAAGCTTTTCATCCGTATTTTGTGAATTTTGTGAATCTAAAAATTATTCTCTAATTAAGGATCTCAATGCTTACGACCGGAATTTATGTGTGCGCACGCGCAAAAGCAGTTTTTTCGAAATGTCAGGCTGATTTTTCTCGAATATCAAGATCGGCTAGATAAAGCCTCACCATCACCCGATCAGTAGGAGCCGCAAATAAGAGCACAGTGTTTAAACAGCCAGGTTTATTATTCACACTTATTCTTTCAAAAGAATTTTGTTACTATATTCAGGTATTTTAGAGAGTTACTTGAAGTAACATTGTATTCTTTTTCTAATTTCTGAGATCAATACATTTTGAATGCTTCCTGCTACCTCAAACCCTGTTGTGAGGTAGATGGGTTTCAATATTCAGAAAGCCCAAGTTCCTACTAAAAGGGGTAAAATCTTTCAAGACGGGTTCGCTAAGCAGCTCCTCGACAACTTGAATATTCGTAAACGTTCATAGGATTCCGTTTGCGTTAGCGGAGCTTTTAGATGTGCATTAGGGGTACCCGTCAACCGGTTAACCAGTATCTGTGTTTCAAGCGGAATAAAATATGTTGACACCACAAAGTAGGGGTACTTTTTATCCTACTAGTTGTTATCTTGACGACGATGCAACGTCACCGAGGAACGATGTAGCTTTTTCCTCCCAAAGAAAGATTAGAACTGAAAAATTCACGTTTCGCTCGGGGGAGTCGATCTTTTCCATAATTAGTTCCTACCATATTGTCACGCAGTGTTCAAAATCAACTTTATTTTGACAGAAAGTACTTAACAGCAAAATATTGTTCTCCAGGTGTTGTGGGTGCCCTCATATAACAAAATTTGGTTCTTGGTTGCAAAGGAAGCCACAACAGAGAAACATGAAACATGAAATCGAAGAAAGAAAAAAGACTGCATTTGAACAGACGAATTTGAAATGGAATTTGGCCCATTTCCTTTGTGATTTTCACTCATGTTTCTGTTTTATCATTCTTCGCAACTTAGTCCTTATAAGGATCACGCAAATTGTTTTTTCATTATTATCAGTGGTTTATTCCAGAATGACCAGTTTCTTCTTTTTTTAAAATTATTTTCTACAAGATCACTTTATGACTCCTTTTAAACGACTATTTTTGCCATTATTTGTTGTTATAACTGTTTATTTATCAACAATTGTTGAATAAATTTATGTATAATGACAATAAAAAGCATATTGATATTGAGTGATCGGTTAGTCCTACAGAGTTTTAAAATCTTCAAACCCTAATTTTCATCCCTTTGGAGTGACTGACAATAATCGAAAGCTTCGGGGCTAAAATAAGACTCAAAAGAGCCCATATTCCAAGTTTCATAAAAATTGGTCCATGGTACCTATCGAAGGAGAGTCCGCATATGGCGGAAGTACGAAATTTGAAGGTATTCGTTTCAGAGAAGAATCAAAAAATATAATACAAATTTTTCATTTTTAAGAAATTTGGTATATTAGTTCCATTTGGTGTCTAGTTTTGCCCCGAAGCTATTGTCAGTTACGTCTGAGGAGTACAAAGAGGGACCATAATTTTTACAGGTTCCATCCGAATTCGACAGAATTTTCAGGAATTGTGCAGGTTGACGTGTAGATGGTCCCCTACGAGAGTAGCTCAAGGCACTCAGTGATTGGTGTTTTGAGATTAGCTACTATGCATCGGATCATCTATACAATCGGGTCATGGGCATCTATGTGCCACACCTACTTGGCAGACCCTTCTTACACGTATTTAAAACCACGTGAAATTCATCTGTGAACCCTCTAATGTGTATCTTCCTTACAAAACCTATCTTACTGTTTGTATGGTGCTACTCCATAATATGCTACTCCATAATAATGCTCTGCATAATAACATGCTGTTTATTTTATATTGCATTTTAGAACGTGATAGCTTGAAAGCTGAAAGTAAACTTTTAATTCTCCATGAAAAGAACTACTGGAATGCTTGCACCGCTAAACAATATATGTGCTGTTTCCCATTTTGGCGTATCACACTCTCAAAAGGTACTAGAGTCGAATACAGCGGAGTTTTGTTGTCAATTGATTGTTAAATCGAGTAGGAGTTCCAGTAACAGCTTCCCGGATAGACTGCATTAAAACCCAATAGAACAGCGACGGAAAGTGGGGATCGTCGCTCGGAATCACAACGGAAAACGCCGAGCCGAGGCGTCTGCAACCCAATTTAACTCAACCGACGAGGGCCTGTTTGCGGGAACAAGCGGCACATCAAATAATTATCTGAGAGAAACTACGTATAGGCGGTTTACAGGTTTCCGGCGCCAGGAACCAACGGCCAAATATCGATGTCTCTCTCCGTTCCAGAGGTAGAGTTGATTGGTTCGCCTCTTTCTCTAATCAATCTAATCATCGGAGGCTTTGAAACTAAAACAAAAGCCCAACCCCATCCATGGCCAGCCCCAGCTTCCGTAGGGTCACGTGACCAGTGAATGAACGCTTAGTAGCCATGCAACCATAAGCCGAGATTTACAAAAAGATTTCTGGTCTCCTAGGGCCTGAAACTTAACGACGGCTAGACAGTTATAACAATAATCTATTCCAAAACACAATAAAATTGTTATTTGTTGAAAAATGTGAAGCGAATATTGTAGAAATACGCTTAAGTGAAAAATGAGACAAACACCCAGTGAATGAACGAAGTTTTCCAGTGAATGAACAGGGGTATTTTCCAGTGAATGAACACACAGGTTGAACGGCTTGAACTTCTAGTTAACTTTTAATTGTTATAAAAAATAAGGCACAAATGCCAAGGAACAGTGGAACAAGGAACATAAATTACATATTCAGCCAACGATTATTCAGTCTTCAGATAGTTAAATTAGATATCACAATATTAGGTATAAAAATTAATTATCACATTTGAACGGACCATTTCCAGTGTAGTCAGTACACTTGTCGTGCCACCACAATTCACACTGGCAGCACTGTACCCAGTCAGTAACTGGTGGCTCTTCATATCGTTCATCACACCCCGGGCAAATGAATTCAGCAGCTGATGACGTGGACGGTTGGGTCATTTTCTTCCTGGATCTTTGGTTTCTTGGTGCAGGTCCTTTTTAGGACGTCCCACAGTAAGACTTGGGCGTCCTTATGCGATCGATCTGGGTTAAAGTTGGACAACACTTAACAGAAAAAAAATAACCACACAGTAATCCGTTTTAGACCATTCTGAATCCAAATCCGCGAAAAAAAAACCATAGGTGTATGTCTGTGTGTGTGTGTGTAACAAAATCTTGTGTACTCTGCACAGGCCTTAGTTCTCAACCGATTTTCCTGGTTCTTTTTTTGTTCGTCGCGGAAAACTATCTAGTTGTGCACTACGTCGCCGGAATTTCGAATTTTGCCTTTTAAGGGGGGGAAAGGGGGGATTAATGCTAGAAAAACGTGTGTTTTTGGGTATAATCTTGTGTACTCTGCCCAGGCCTTAGTTCTCAAACGATTTTCGTGGTTCTTTTTTCGTTTGACGCGAAATACTATCTAGTTGTGCACTACGGCGCCGGAATTTTGGATTTCGCTTTTTAAGAGGGGGAAAGGGGGGGTTAATGATTAAAAACGTGCGTTTGCGTGCGTAATCTTGTAAACTCTGCCCAGGCCTCAATTTCCAACCGATTTGCGTGTTTCTTTTTTTGTTTGACTCAAATAACTTCCGAGTTGTACATGATTTTACCAGAGTACCAAAATTCGCAAGGGGAGGGGGTGAGTGGGGGGATAATATTCACAAAATATCCGATTTTTCAATATTTCGGTTCCTTTACTGCTTACTAATTGTACCCAAGCTTTGTAAGTACACAATACTGTGATTGATTCCTTCTCACTTCCCCTGCAAATTTCGTATAAATTCTTGAAACCTTTTGGTCCCAAGACCTTCCCCGTTTTCGGGCACGTTTCGCATCCTGTTTCGTCGCAATTCAACACTCTGCGACCATCTTCAAAAATATCGGAGCAGTTGTTGTTGGCCATGCATTCTTTCAGTTCTGCGAACCACCTTCGCAAACTTTCTTCAGTAACACAAGCTCGGGCCTTGGAGATGACTTCAGCATTCATTTTGTGGATTTCAGGATGCCTCCTCAGGAATAATGACAACCACTTGCTCCCAGGTTTGTCATCTGTAAACGGGTTAGGACGAGGACATTCCTTCAAGACTTGCTGAATGGAATCTTTAACATCTTCCCCACACAGTGGAAATCCAATTTTTGCTTTTTTGAGTATCCATTCGGACACATCTCGCTCCTCCTCTTCAGTCAAAATTGTGACTGGTCCCATCCTTCTTTGTTGGGGAACCTTACCGTGAATTTTGTTAAAAAGTGTTCCTTTGGGAATGCCATAATCTTTACTCGCTTTACTCAAAGAAAGCTTACCCTCTTTGATGAGTCCAAGAGCCTTTTCGAGGGATTCTTGAGAGTACTGGAACCTCTTGTAGGTACTTACTCTTGAAGGATCTAGGAGAGATGGAGGTGGGGAATCTTCCCGTTCTGACGAATATTCATAGCTTCTCTTACGACGCGACATCTGGAAAATATTCAGTTTCAGTCATACTTCACTAATACTTACTCAAAATTATGTTCCACAGAATAATAATACCGTATTAAACTTTCAACAATAACAAAATAAAAGTTTCAAACTTGGAGTTGATACGTGTTCATTCACTGGGAAAGAGACTACTGACTAGGTACCAATGAATGAACACCCGAGTTCGCTCAACCAAATACCCCGTTCATTTACTGGTAAAAGGCGTTTTATAGCTTTAAGACCATGTTTTTCAAGTTCCGTGATATTTTTTCTAATTAAATTGATCAAAACATTGCAAAATAGAGGGATGAACCATTTTACCAGTAAATGAACGGCCGTTCATTAACTGGGTTACTCGGCTTCCAGCAACCCAGTGAATGAACACCAATAATTCCTGAATGCGGCATATTTTAGGCAATGCAACTGCATGTTTAAGTAAAAGAACTCCTAAATAATGAACTAGAATGAAGAAAAATCAAATAAACCTCAGGATTACTATAAAAAAGTGAAGTAACTGGACGCAAGTCTTACACTCACCTTGTTTTGAGAGGCTTCCACCAGAGGACTGACCGGGAAACAAGAAGTTTACGATTGAACAGGTTGCAATCCACAATTGAAGTTCGCAGTGCCCTCTCTGATTGATTAATCTAACTAGTGGATTCCTAGAAATCATCGCAAGAGCGCGTTGAGCCTTAATATGCGATATTTTCCAAGCAGTGTTCATTCACTGGGGGTCGTTCATTCACTGGTCACGTGACCCTATGTTCAGATGGGTCCCTCTTTGTTTCCGATGTCGTGCAAAGCTGCTTTTTATCCCCTCACAGTTTAGTTTCCTATTGAGCGTGTTTTAGCCGTTGACGAATTTTCCATTGAGTTCAGAGGAATTCACGCTGTACTGTCGTGTATTGAAAACAATATTTCAGGTTTCTGGAATTCACTGGTTGCGTTAAATATTCGGGTTGTTAACACATCAAGTTAGGAGCTTGATTCCAAAAGGTACTATATCCATTTTGGTCAAACGAGAGAAAAAGACGAAAAACCACAGCGACCTGTAAAACGAGCTACAAACCAACGATGTTATTTTTTATACATCTCTAAATTATGACAAATATTTTTAGAAGAAAGGTAAATTAGTTCAAAGTTTAAAATAATTTTGAACGAGATTTGAAATATCAGATTTATGGATATAGTACTTTTTGAAATCAAACGAAGAGGATAATTGTAGTACTTTTGAAAACAAACGAAGTGAATAAAGTAAAGAAACAAAAACGGATAAGAGTACGTCATTGTGCTGGATATAGTACCTTTTTAATTGAAACGGAATATTCACCCTCGTTTTTCAAGGGAATAAATTATCATTTGCTCCAAAACGATCGCATTTTTGTGAAGAACTACCGCCCTAAAACCCTGGGAAAGAGTTAACTCAATTTCGATGAAAATGGTCTTAGTACCTTTTCGAATCAAACTCCTCAAGTGTCAGTACAAAAGTTATTTTGTACGCGTGCGCTACAGTTTTTGTGACTTCGTCAGTTTCCTATGTTTCTGAGTTATGTAGCCCGAAGTCACTCAGACCGTAGTTGGTAGTGCCACCCAAACCAATTCTGAGTCAAAAGTTCCTGATTTCTTTCTATTCATTCACTCCACTGTGCAGTTCTGTTCGATATGCAATATGAAACTAGTTGAGCACTTTTTGGGAAGGTGCGCCCTCCTGCTTGGTTTAATGAATACATTTTCGAGGAAGCAAAGCTGTCGACTTATGAAGTTATCGATTTTCTGCACTGATTGACTACTTCAAAGTAGCGTGGTCCTACTGAAAATTACTGGTGACAGAATTTAATTTCAACTAGCGTTTGTGAGTTCAGTAATCAGAAATATTTAGCGATATTATTTAGTAATGCGGGGGTGTTCCTGATTTTTTAAATAAATTTTTAATGGGAAGTAGACCTCATCCCGCCAGGGCGGGACCCCCAGCGGACTGTGACGTCATTAACATTCGAAACTATGAAAAATCATGGAAAAAGATCCACTCATCCAAAAAGAGCACGACTGGTGTCAAAATTCTCAGAATGAGGTCTAGTTTAGATTGAAAATAACAATAAACAGTTTTTCTGACCCATACGCACACCCCATTATTAGGAAATATTAAAAATCCATCAGTTACCAGCAATGGTTTAAAAAAATTAAATTTGTGCACATTGTTAAACTTTAATTCTGATAGTTGAAAATATTATTAATAATTTAATAATATTGATAATATAATATATTATCAATATTATTAAATTATTAATAGGTACCATAAAAGCCAAGATAGCCGAACCCGTGAAAAAGCGCAACGAGATGAAGAACTTGATTGTTTGGTACAATAAATATATATTATATATTTATTGTACCAAACAATCAAGTTCTTCATCTCGTTGCGCTTTTTCACGGGTTCGGCTATCTTGGCTTTTATGGTACCTATTGTACTTATACACCTAGGCCACCTCCCGTCAAACGGGTTTTCCAAGCCGTAATATGTATTTGTTTGTATTTTCATGGTCAACTATACGCTTTATCTTTATATCTCTCCATCTAATTTATTCACTTCTTTCATCCAGTCATGACAGAAAACTCATCATGATGAAAATAAAAATCACTGCCATCATGATTTGATAGTTTTTAGCGAATTTTCAAAAAAAAAATGATGTTACTGCGATGCCCTCAAAATTTTGAGAAAGGACTTTTTCGAGAAAAAAATTTTCACTGAAATCATCCGTTTTGGAACATTCTGAAACGATCCCTGAAGTTTTTCCGAAAATCATATGTGTTATAGTAATATACAGGGTGTCTACAATTTGGATGGACCAAACTTCAAGGATCGATTCTACAACCAATTTCCAACAAAAAATGTCTCTTAGCAATTTTTTCTTAACCCACTCAAAATTCTTTTTTTTCCACTTTAAAGTTTTTATTCGTATTTTCGACCTTGCAGCACTAAAATGGTCATAACTCCCTTATTTCTCATGCTACTTCAAATCTGAGTACACCGTTGGACAGAGCGTTAAATTTCCTATCCATTTAGTGGGAAACCCAGTTTCTTAAAGCCATTTGTAGAAGCAAAAAAATTAATCAAAGTCAAGATTTATAATTTTTTTCGAAAATCGACATTTTTCAGGCTAACGATTCCCCGGTAAAAAACACCGCTATCGTGGTGCACTCAACGGTCAAAACTACCCCAAGATCTCACCTTTCCAACGGTATGTCAGTTTCAGGGTCCAAGAGGAAAGTTTCTTTGAAAAAATTGAGTTTTATGCGAAAAAACGTGCTTCTTTAGGCATATTCCTCTAGAGAGTCGACCAAGTATTATTGCCTTCACTTTTCAAGGATTGCAATAAAAAGTCAACTAAATTAAATTTCCTCTCGAATTTTACTTTTTGGACCTTCCTGAACAATTTTGGTACCGTGTCTGTCCATCTGACAGTCGGTCTGTCTGTCTGAAAGTCCTTGCAGATGGCAAAAGCAATACGAAGCTGCTGTCCGATTTCGATGTAATTTTCGGCGATGTTCTCCATGTAAATCAAAGTCAACGCATTAAATTTTCAAAATCAAATTCAAAAATTTTAATTTTTTTTTGGAAATTACCATTTTTTAGGTTTAATGCTTATTTAAGGTATAAGTTGAGCTATCGTGGGCCAATATAAAATATTAGTGTCAATGAAACTCTTCAAGTTATTCTTCTGCTACAAAAATCAATTTCATGATATTTATTCTAATTAAACGAAAAACTGATTCTTAACGTAGAAACGATGTGATCGCGGGGTAGTTTTGGCCGTTGAGTGGCCCCGCGATAGCGCTACTTATTACGGGCAAACAAAAAAACAATTTTGGGAGGGGGTTAACTTTTTTTCTTGCTCGATTCCAACGGCTTGTTATTGAAAATAATAAACCAAAAAATGGTAAGTAATTTCTAAAAAATTAAAATCTTTGAATTTGATTTTGAAAATTTAATGCGTTGACTTTGATTTACATGGAGAACATCGCCGAAAATTACATCGAAATCGGACAGTAGCTTCGTATTGCTTTTGCCATCAGCAAGGACTTTCAGACAGAGAGACCGACTGTCAGATGGACAGACACGGTACCAAAATTGTTCAGGAAGGTCCAAAAAGTAAAATTCGAGAGGAAATTTAATTTAGTTGACTTTTTATTGCAATCCTTGAAAAGTGAAGGCAATAATACTTGGTCGACTCTCTAGAGGAATATGCCTAAAGAAGCACGTTTTTTCGCATAAAACTCAATTTTTTCAAAGAAACTTTCCTCTTGGACCCTGAAATTGACATATCGTTGGAAAGGTGAGATCTTGGGGTAGTTTTGACCGTTGAGTGCACCACGATAGCGGTGTTTTTCACAGGGGAATCGTTAGCCTAAAAAATGTCGATTTTCGAAAAAAATTATAAATCTTGACTTTGATTAATTTTTTCGCTTTTACAAATGGCTTAAAGAAACTGGGTTTCCCACTAAATGGATAGGAAATTTAACGCTCTGTCCAACAGTGTACTCAGATTTGAAGTAGCATGAGAATTAAGGGAGTTATGACCATTTTAGTGCTGCAAGGTCGAAAATACGAATAAAAACTTTAAAGTGAAAAAAAAAGAATTTTGAGTGGGTTAAGAAAAAATTGCTAGGAGACATTTTTTGTCGCAAATTAGTTGTAGAATCGATCCTTGAAGTTTGGTCCATCCAAATGGTAGACACCCTGTATAATAGGTATATCTAACATACGTATATAATCTAATGTAAATATTATATCATAGTAAGATATGGTATATTCGGAATCAGCATCAATTTCTGATACAGATGCACTTTCCAAAAATTAAAAAAGTGTACATTTATATACAGTTTCTACTAAAGAGTTCTACAGTTTTGCGATCCATACTTAAAGTTTGGTTGTTTTTAAATACTCTAAACTGTTACCTCAGTTGTATTTTACACCTAATTCAACAAATTGCGGACTATATAAACTGTATCTCACATGAATAAGACCCAGCCCCTGTGTATTATATATTTTTTCAAACATCAAGTCTAGTTTAGTCAACTAAACCCACTTATCTGGGTATTGTCGAAATCTACTAGACAAAAAATACACTCAATTATAATATAATTGAGTGTATTTTCTGTGTATATTTCGATATCTGGGGATACAACGCACGTTTTCATCATATAAATATATTCAAATTATATATCTATTTAGATGATGAAAACGTGCGTGTATTTGTTGTACCCAGACAAGCTCTAGCCTTGAGGATACTTTATGAGTTTGTGGAGACGAGTAGAACATAAATATAGACTCCTAACATCTTCAAAGCATACCCGGTGCATAAAGTAAGTTGGTATGGTATACTGAAAATCGAAAAACCTAGAATCGTGTTAAAAAAAAACTTCCTAAATGAAATTAGAACACCATTGTTCCTTTTCTTAACCATACCTTCAACAGAAAGATTTCCTTGAAAATTTGCTCATTAATTCATGTTGCCTGAATGTACATTTTTCTCAACTCGTCTCACTAGTGAGCAGGTTCGCCAGATCTTGTTTATTACTGACAAAAATTGAACTTTTAAAATAAAACAAGAAAGAAAGTCTCAGTTTGAGAATTTCCAATACAAAGAATAGGCTTTTTTTCATCCAGATCAGAGAGATCATCCAGAGTTCTATTGTACCACCTGTTCGCGTAAAACTAATCAGAATCTGCGATTTCGCTACTTCGCCTACTCCGACTCGCCTCTCAACCATTTACTCATGAAAAGTTCCAGATCCACCTCTCATAAAATGGACTAACTCTTTCTTTCACCAGTTTACGATATTTCACTAATTATTTTATTGTACTATTACAAGAGAACTGAACAGCGATAAAGATAGTATAATCGACTATGGAAATTTTGTTTCCTATTTACATTTTGGCTTCCAAAACATGATCAAATCGATGAACCATCTATAGATTTGATGAGTTTTTCCCGTAAAAATCAGTTTTTTAAAAATAAATTCAAGTCCACCTATTTACTAAAGTATTGTTACAATATAGTCATTGTTTTCGCTTTACTAATCATAATTATCACATTAAATTAACAAGTATCAATATTTATGCCTAAGTTTTTTTTTTCATTTTCTAAAAGATATTCTTATTTTGTTTCAGGTATGTAAATCTTTAGCAGTGCCATTTGGTATGGTAAGTCAGAACAAGAGTTTTGTATTGTATTGTAACCAAATTTCATCAAAATCGACCCTTGGTAACTAAGGAAAGATTATTTTTATTCGATTTTCGGATTCTACGTACCTTGAAACGTAAATCATCAAATTTTGAGAAGGGGTTATAAAAAAATTGTAAATACAAAAGCGAGATTTAGATCTCGTTGGTGAGTCAGTGATTCCGACTACCGTTTCATAATTTACTCCCCTTTACATGCAAATACAGGGTGTCCAGCGACCTGGAAAACCGGGAATACTCGGGGAATTTCACTCTACTGAAAAAATCAGGGAATACTCACGGAATTTAATTTTTTCTTCGAAAAACCCTGGAAAAAGGCCTAGCGCCAAACCTTTCAGTGGGAAGTTCTGGCAGTCTGAGGGGAAATAGTTTTAGTACGGAAAAATACTCGCACATGAAAATTTGACTTTTGAAATTTGACTTTCAATTTGATTCCGTGAAACTAGCCATAATAGATTGGATGTGTCCTCCTACGCAAAATGTAGGCTGTTTCCATATTTTTTAAACTTGAGTTTTTTATTTTAAACTTGAAAAACTGCAAGAACCTCTGGTTGGAATTGGAAGTGGGTTGCTTAGTAAATTCTGATTCTGAGTAATGTGAAAAAACAAGCAGAACGAGATTCAAAAACGAACAAATAATAGTGGGTGGTGGTGCAAACTAAGATATTCTTTTCAAGTTCAACCTCCAATGTTGCGTTGTATTATGAACGATGTTTGTTGCCTTGGGTAGTCTTTGGAAGAAGATGAACACTTGCTCAATTCCATCAAAGCTGAGGTTTTCCTCTTGGAAGATGATATTTTCTACGCTTAAAAAGGACAACCGATATCTGGAAACGCCAAAAGCTTGCTTCTCCTGACAACGGTAAGGTTTCTACGTAAAAAAAAATCTCTTTGGGTTCGAGAGTAGATACTTGTAAAAGGGAACGGCAAGTACAAAACTATTCTATTGTTACTGATGGAGTACGTGAGGTGCCAATCATCCCTCGACGTGTAACAGTCAACAGGTATACAATCATGACAGTTATCTCCGTTCAATAAAATTGAAAGAAACAGAAAGAGAGGAAATATAACTAAGAATCGAGCGACGGAATAGCATCACCAAGGCGCTCCCTAGTTTCGCCTTCCAACCGCCCCACCACCTCGAACCACTCACCAAGAACAACCCCACAGAATTAATTAACGTTACAATCAAAGGTCTCGGAGTTCTATAGTAGGGGGCTTCATTTCAATGAGACCACTCGACTCTTCTCCAGCGCTCAAAAAACTGCTGGCGCTTTCTGCCGTCTTTTTCGTATAACAGTCCAAGGTAGGCTAATATTGTATTTAAATTTCTAGCTCTCCTTTCACCTTTGGCGCCCCACCAGCTCTTCCCCTCTGTCAATTTCACTCCATTTCCATTCTTTCTGAGCGGCGACGATAGAATGAAATCCCCCTTCCCCTCCTGAACGACGCCTACATTTTCTTCTCTTGCCGCTCCACCTTAAACCGGATTGTGATATTACGCTCTTTTTTGCCTGGGAATTTCATCTTTTTTTTTCTTCTTACAAAGTTCTGTGGTGGAAAATGGGGAAAACAGTGGATTACATCAAGGAAAGATTAAATTTCCGCTTCGCATAATTGTATACTCGTTTATGGAAGACTTCCTCATCAACGAAATGGTAATTTATGTAACTTTGGTTAATAACCTACAGGCTAGTTGTACTGAGCTCTTCCAAGACTGTACTCCTCCAAGTGTCAGGTACTTCTAAGGGCACCCTGAATCTAGAAGTGTTGGAATGAAAAGTAAAAGAGATTAGGTACAGGTTGAGTTGGCAGTTGGGCTTCCTCTCACAAAATAAAAACGCCGCAAATTATTACACAATGGTTTTTTTCTATATAGATCACTCGTCTGCAAAACCACCAACCATCCAACATGAAGAAAAACATCGATCGCATTTCGGTCTGCTTCAATTTGAACAGAGATTAGACCTCTTTTGCGATTCACACCGTGTTTCTGATTTATATTACGTAAAACCCTTAAATTCTCGTAGGGAGCGAACAGTTTGTCCCACAGGGCTCCACGTGGTCTCAAAAAATTCTATACTATCTTAAATTGATGGAAAAACAATACATTTATATCAAAATTTTTTGAGTTAGGGCGTTTTCAAAATATCAAAATTCCATTTTGGACCCTTAGAAGTGGCCTACATCAACCATAATCTTCAGGGTACAACTAGACCTCAAATGGAGCCTACATACCAAATTTCATCAAAATCGGTCAATGCTAAGTGGGGAAAATGCCGCGTACGGCGGACGGACGGCCAAATTTTCATTCGATTGTTGGATTTTACGTACCTTGAAACGTAAACCAACAAATTTAGAGGGGGTGTTAAAATTGTTCATTCTTGGTCGATTCCAAAGGTTCATTATTGAAAATAATAAACCAAAATTTGGTATAAAAAATACTTGACTGCCTACATTATTATAGAGCAGTACCACTGATGAATATTTCAAGACTACTTGATTTCAGAACCCGAATAAGGAATGCCAATCTTTTTTTCGTTCGCTCGAATGGAATTCGATTTCTTAGTGCTCCTAAAAATCAAATAAAATAAAAGCACCCACAACTTGGGGAAACGGTGTTCAGGTTGTAGGAGGTTTTTGTCAGAATAAACTTGATTGTTAACCCTTGGTAACCTTAACTTGGTAAGTACTATTAATTGAAAACGCTGCAAATTATTACACAATGGTTTATTATTTTTCTATAGATCACTCGTCTGCGAAGCCACCAACCATCCAACATGAAGAAAAACATAGATCGCATTTCGGTCAGCTAAAATTTAAACGGAGATTAGGCCTCTTTTGCGATTCACACTCGTGTTTCTGATTGATCGTACGTAAAACCTTCAAATTCTCGTAGGGAGCGAACGGTTTGTCCCACAGAGCTCCGCATGTTCTCGAAAAATTCTAAAAATTCTATAGAATCTTAAATTTTAGGAAAAAAAATACCTTTATATCAAAATTTTTTGAGTTAGGGCGTTTTCAAAATTTCAAAATTCATTTTGGAACCCTTAGAACTGACCTACATCAACCAAAATCTTCGGGCACAACTAGACCCCAAATGGAGCCTACATACCAAATTTCATCAAAATCGGTCAATGCTAAGTGGGGAAAGTGCCGCGTACGGCGGACGGCGGGCGGACGGCCAAATTTTTATTCGATTTTTGGATTCTACGTACCTTGAAACGTAAACCATCGAATTTTGAGGGGGTGTTGAAATTTTTTTTTTCTTGGTCGATTCCAAAGGTTTATTATTGAAAATAATAAACCAAAACAGTGTTCTTCCAATACGGGCGATTACCGGAAAAAAATAAAACGTGCAATAACTTGCAGCGTTTTCGTTCTAGAGAGAGTGGCCGAAAGAGACGATTTTGTTTGACTTCCTGCGCAAATACAGCTTTCTTATCATCGTTACCTAGCGAGATAGCAAAATAAGTCAATTCTGAATTTTGAGTAAATTGCAAAAGTCCAAAGTTACTTACTTTCTTCTTAGTTTGTTATCCTAAGCTCGTTGGGGGTACGTTTCCACAACGCTGTTGCCGCTATCTCAAACCATGGTCCGTTCTTTGAGAGAACTCATACTCTATGCATGAGCGCCGTTTTACCTTTGAGCCAACTTCAACCGACATCCCGCCCTAGGGATCGACACTGATTAACCCGTCCCACAACTTGCGCGTTCATAAGCTATAATGAACATTAACTTTTCACGACCCAATCTACCGGTTCTTGACCGCCTTGTTCAACATCCATACCCTAGCTCTTGATTAACCCTAGTACGAAATTTTTTATTGTTCCCTCTTTTCTGTCTGAGCAATTAATTTGCATGTGCAGTTGCTCGTCAGGAAGTGAACTAATTGGACGATACTCTTGGTGGAAAAAATACGTTGGTGTCGAAAAGAAATGGAGAATTGCTTCCCTTTGAAATGCAAAAACCACTGGAAAATCCGCGGAGTAAATTCTGTATAGTCACCACTTTAGGATGTTGATGGGGGGGGGGGGGGGGAGTGACATTTTCGTCCTAGATCATAATCACAGAGCTTCAACCCATGTGGCAGATATTGTTTCAGAGATTTGTCTCTTACACACAGAACAGTTCGTGTCACCGCTTCATTGAGATCTAATAAGCCCATTATTCGATAAGCAGAGCCACCACACAAGAATCTCGGTTCCAATTGAGCATATGAAAATTTCGGATATGAATTGACGGTTGAATGCGTCAAACCTTTTGCGGTCGTATGGCATGTGTGACATGTTATGCCATTGTTAGTCTGGACGTCATCCATTGACTATGTTGAATGGCTAGTGGACGTATGACATGTGTGACATGCACTTGTTATCAGCTCGATTTAGACGTAGGGCATGTGTGACATGCAACCGCCTTTATCCTCAATTACTTATTCCTAAGAACTTCTAAGTACATTCTGAGCGGTTTTCACTTATCTGAGATACTTAGGCAACAAAATGCTCCAATAATTCGGGCGGCAAAACTTTTTCCGCTCCAAATGAATAAATTGCCTAATGGGAAACTCGTTGCAGCTGAGAATGTTGCAGTCGTCATTTTTTCTTAGTTCTGGGGGTCATTCCAAAATTTTCGACACACAAAACAATGCGTTTTTTTCTGATGCTGTTGAACGCAGGAAGCTGAAATTTGAGAGGCAGGGTCAATCGATACATACTTCTTTACATCATCAAAGTTGATGATCACTGATCAGCTGAGTGAGCTCCAAGGCCATTTCCTCTCCTGTTGAACGCAGGAACCTGAAATTTGAGAGGGCGGGTCAATGGAGAATGCTGAAGGCGCCTGAGTGGTCATTGATCAGCTGAGTGAGCTCATCATTTAAATTGCCATCATAAGACATATCCATGTACAGATGTATCTGCATGCAGTGTAGATTTTTCAACAGTTTTATCGAATCAGTCAATCAAATATTGCCTGAACCTTCGTATTTTGGCTTATTTTATCCTAATATTTGTTTTCACGAGTTTGCTACATGCTGACGAAGTTCGAATAATTTATTTTATTTTATTTCAAACACGCCGGTCTTGGGCATTTTTTAATTTTCAAATAGTTTTTACGAGTTTTATTACTTTTAATGCTCTTCATTTTATTTGACATAGTTCATAATAACGGTTTGACGGATGAATCGGCGATCAATACAGTGGTTCCAAACCGATTCCCCTCTCGTTCGTGTTGAATTTTCTACCCGAATACCCACTCGAACAAGGATCGTCCCACACCCCACAGTAGGGGGTATACCCATACTTACTCTTGTCTTATCAAATGGAAAATGCCGGTCCTGACCATGGTGCACTCGTCACGTTCTAAATAATTTTCTAACACAGCAATTGGATTGAGGCAGTTGAAATTTTTGCAGCGTACATATAAGATAAGTAGCAAAATTTGATCGAAATATGAAAGAATTCCACCGATCAGAACCCATGAAAACGGTCCATTAAAAAAATAGTGAAAGCGAGTGTCAAATCTTATCTCATTTTCAAGAGTAAAATAGTAATAATTTTAGATGAGTTACGAAAAAAATAACTTGATTGTAGGGTTCAGCCATTCATCAAAATTACAAATCAGTCGGGGAAATTTGAAAATTTGACTCAATTTGGAACACTAACAATATTTGTAAAAGTGTTCGGAAATTCGATTTAAGTAACATAACGAACAGGCTAACTAATCATCGCAGAATAAGCTTCGTCCTAGGAAGCCAATGGGAGCTTGCAAGAGACACATGCCATACGACCTCAACGCTTGATTCACCTTGTCTGCCTTGCGTCCTCAAAAGGTTAATGGAAGAAAAATAGAGTGAAACTCTTTTTTTACTATATGAACTTGGCTCTTTTGCAGTGTATGAACTCTACCATTACATCCCTTAAGTTCTCATTCACCCATCTGTTCTTTGGCAGGCAGACAGACTTTCCATTGCTGCTACATTGCAAAAATTCGATTTACCACCTAAGAGGATTGTAAGTGACAGACTGTCGTCAGATCTGACGACTTTATACTTTAAAACATTATTATTTTGTTCATACATCTATTGGTGAATTCGAGTCGTATGGTTATGGTTTTGAATACCATGGGATTCGGTGTTAGCGGAGGAAAGACTTATTTACTAGAGATTTTGAGAAATGGAGTGAAAATATGAGTAAGGAATGAGATGGAGCGGAATGAGAATTTAGAAGTAGAGTTGAAAGCATAATAAGTAGAAAGTTTCCACACGTAGAGAAGGAGGAAGAGGAAAGAGAATTTTTTAGGCTGAGGGCTCTACTAAGTTCAACAACCTTGCACAAGTGGAAATTTTGATGTGGTGGATACAAATACGTTTTTGACTATCGTTTCAATAAAAAGCTTAGGTGGAGAGTTTTCTTTCAAACGGGCTTATATCAATTTTTCACACTTTTTGTTTTTTCGGTGATTCTGATTCTTAGCGATAAGGCCTATCACCTCACGAGTTGAATTCCTTCCGAAACGGTTTGTATCCCGCTTTAAAAGTTTGCTAGAAATTGAGTTTGCCCCATTAGTATTCAGATTAGTATTTAGATGGTCCCCTATGAAAACCACCACCTTCGGACTGATAGTAGCCACTGCGCATGCGCAAACGTGAATTTCCTTGTAACGGCCATACCTTCTACACTTTCCGTCCGCTTTCAATGAAATTTTCAGGGATGTTACAAATTAGTATTTAGATGGTCACCTACGAAAATCATCACCTACGGACTGATAGTAGCCGATGCGCATGCGCGAACGTGAATTCCTTGTAACAGCCATAACTTCCACATTTTCTACCCAATTTCGATGACATTTTCAGGGATTACGCGGATTAGGTTGTAGATGGCCCAATGAAAATCAAGGCCTTAAAATTTATAGTAGCCTCTGGGCATGCGCAAACGTAAAATCCTTGTAACAGTCGTGCATTTGTCGCCCAACCAATTCTTTCCCCGAGAAATTTCACGTGTGTGACGTGATAATCTCAAATCCTATACATCCCGTCACCAGGCCCCAATAGTTCAGAGGTAGCGCATTGGACTCCCATCCAGGAGTCCCGGGTTCGACTCCCAGCCAAGCTGAGAAATTTATTGATCCAATCACTACTCACTTAAGTACATTTTTCATCCGAATTTGATGAAATTTTCTAGGATTGTCCAGATTAGCGTGCAGATGGTCCCCTATGAGGGTAAGTGAAAGATACTTAAAGATTGGTGTTCTGAGACTAACTACTATGCATCGGATCATCTATATAATCGGGTTATTTTTTTATTCGAGTGTCGGATTTTACATATCTTGAAATTAAATTTGAACCATCAAATTTTGAGGGGGCTCGAATATTTTTTCTTGCTCGTTTCCGAAAGTTCATCAGTGAAAATAATGCGTAAACAAATGAAAGACAATCAAAATTAGATTTTTCTTCACACAACCAAAAACTCGCTTTTTTTCAAAGTGGATCATTTCCATCGTTTTTCATATAATGTCCTTATATCCAGATAAGATATGGAAGTGTCAAAACCGCATCTTCCTCAGAACGCATGCCAACATTTCAAAATTTGCTCTTACAATAAAAAGTTCTATCAACAAACAATTTGGAAAATTTAGGAACCCTAGAAACTTCCTCCGCCATGAAATTAGTTTTTATAAATTTCCCACAAAACATTCCAAGTGGATATAAGCCCGTTTGAAAGAAAAATCCTCACGTAGTGTGGGAGCATCAGCGGTGGTCGCTTGATTATTTCGGTGTACGTAGGTTCTCTAATTTGGCACTTTTGGTAAAATTGGGTACACTTTTCGAATTCGAAGACTTTTTTTTAGAGTGAAACTGATTTATAGTACACCTTCTTACAGACTTCTTCATTTTCTCTAAGAGTTGAAATTGGGTTTTGTTGGAAGACACTTTCTTTATGCTAAACATCTTATCTTGAAATATTGCTAGAAGCATACCTAAGATACAGTATGTAAAACGATTTTGTATACAGATGAGTTAATGTTAACTGTTGCGTTATAATTCGTATAGCTTCTTGAACTGATCCCATCCTCTTTGAGAGTAAAGCAACTTAATCTCGAGGCATATTTTCGTACATGAGAAGCGCCATCCAGCTCAAATTCCCTTAATAGTCTCAAGTTCTACACAAATCAGCTTGACAACTCACTAGAAGACCAGTAAGAGGCTGTGAGCCCTCGAAATTGCTTTTCCACCAAGCAAGCAGCTCTTCAAGCTTCTTCTCAAGGGTAAGAAAAACCCTTTCTCCTATCTTTACGGGCGGTTTTAAATTTCATAGCTTGTTGAAGATTCACGATGCGTAGAATTACACAGCCTTGGAAACCCCTCACCGATGGTAGCTAGGGGAAAACATCTCGACCCGAAAGCGGGGTGCAAGCTCTGTTGCTCATAACCGCCGCCACTAATTTCGCCTCCCAGTATCTCCCTCGCGCGCTAATAATTAATTAAACTAAGTTTTAAAGGGCTGAGGGGATGTGCCCTTTCCCTTCTTACCCTCAGAATGGGTGCCCCGAAGCTGGAACTAAGTTGAACGGGGGGCCGATAGTCCTGGGGTTCACATGGTTCAAGATTAGATCTTTTCAGAGTTTGGTCTTGGGATTACTTCTGCCCTCCCTGCTTCTAACTGGGTCGCGGTGCATTTCTCTTGAAAATTTCTCCGGTAGTTTTAAAGCACCCGGCTGGGGTTACGATTCTGTAACAGAAGTACCTCTGGTAGTTATCTCCAAGCACATCGATCGGCTCGCTCCGAAAGTTGGCGAGGTATCTCGTATGCGAGGATCGTACTAAAACCGACTCATTTTTACTTTCGACATCTTTATATTCTGGGTTCATGATGAAAGAAAACCCATGAAAGGAAACTACACCCGCCTCTTCTATCGATGTTCCAGACGATATGTATATCAACATACTCTTCCCTCAACACAGCATCAATAACGTAACCTATTCAGTACCGTTATTTAGTTGTTGCAGGGAACCCCTCCTCTCTCCTTTCCGCCAGCGAAATGAAGTTATTATTGCACTATTGTCATATCCATTTCTTTATTAATATGCCGAATATCCCTGATTCAGATCATCATTACCCGACAAAATGATGTAGGCACTACTGATCCTTGACAGAATAAATTGAGTCGCCACTGAAGCCACTAAAGAAACAAGTATTTCTGCGAGACCATGGCATGCCGTCACTGACACCCTAATGCTGGGGATTACGACACTGGCAACTCTGAGGCAGATGGATGTAACCTCAAGGAAAGACAGAATGGTAGCGCTTGCCATTTGACGCAGATAATGCGTACATCCACGGGCCAGTCGGTGATGGTGCTGTTGGAGCCATAGAGCTGCTCAGTCAAAAACTATATAATCAAATACTATATAATCGGTCATTTGTTGGAGGCTTTGTGCGCTAGCAATTCTACGGTCGACTCCCATTTGCTGTTGGTGAGCTTGAAGTCCTCAGTCTACTAGTTATTCTAGGTTTTTTTCCCCTTATTTATTGACATTGTATTGTGGAGCTGCTCAGTCAAATACCACCCAGTTATTCTAGGTGGTATTTGACTGAGCAGCTCCACAATACAATGTCAATAAAGAAGGGAAAAAAAACCTAGAATAACTAGTAGACTGAGGACTTCAAGCCCACCAACAGCAAATGGGAGTCGACCGTAGAATTGCTAGGGCACGAAGCCTCCAATAAATGACCGATAGAGCTGGATTGATGAGATCACGCGAAACCAAAGCTAGCACAGCTAGTATCAGGAACCCTTCAGCAAAATTACGGGGATGAAGGGTGTTGGGAATGGTGACAATTTATTCTGGTTCTCAACAACAGGATTGTGGAGGAAGAGGCAGAGGTTTCGGCAACATTCAGTTATGCCGAATGGGGTGTCAAATTCCTGAAACATCCACACATGTACTCCAAATTTGCTCATCCATGGTAAGACCTAGGACATTCCACCGTAACTCTACCCTGATCCTATTTGATGGCTATATTCGTCGTCAAGGATGGTTTAAGTGACTTGAGTCGTACTTTAACCCAGGACAACGAAGTTGTCGTCCTGATCTTTCGATGGTAACACTAAGAGGAGCCCTCATTATTGTATATCACGGAGGTCTTTGACTCTGGACAGACATCAGTGCTGCCAAAATGCAGAAATAATTTGAAGTTGACTTTATGTCTGTTGACGAATAAAGATGATTGTGTTGTGATCAGCGACCTCTTCGCATTTCTGTCCATTCGCTTCCTTAGCTCAGTGGTAACGAGCTCCGACTCAGAAGTGTAAATATAGTTTAGTCGGACGATAGGAGATCGATCCCCGGTCGAGGGAAGTTAATTTTTGATGATTCAACAATTGGATCAAAGATTACTTGACGCGTGATATGGTATGTGAAACAGTATTGTTCCGCTGGATGTAGACAATGGAGTTAATTAACGAGAATAATCTGATAATCTAATAATAATCTGATAAGGAAAATAATCTGGAGTTAATTAACGAGAATAATCTGTGTACTCGTATACCACCCCTGGAAACAGTACGTTTCGTTTGAATACCTACTCTTTGATGGAGACCAACCCAAAGACAAGGGATGATGAATAGATACAAGTTGAATAAGGGAGAGTTAGATGGATATATTATCCTATAAGCAATGAGGCTTCTATATATATGGATTGGAGTGGGGGGAGAGAATTATCAATAACCTATTGAATCATCGGATTTGAACCACAATAGTAAGATAATTTTTTTTGACTTGTTTTATTGGACCAAGTTACAACTTACAAGCAACATTTTTCTGTAATTTAGGGGGTCTCAGTCGGTCGCCGTTCGTTCTTAATATTTCGCAAAATTGAAGGCGCAGAAACTTGAAAAGTTATACCTAAATTTGAAATTTTGAAATATTTTAGAAGTTTATTAGTGCACGGCCTTAGGGAATCGACAAACTGAAATATTGCCTCTGGAATCATCTAAATCTAACCATAATTGCCAAAGAAAAATGAAAAAACTACTGAATAAACTTTTTTTTTCATGGTTTTCCCATATTGCTCAGGCATTTATTGTTCGATTTGGATGATTCCAGCGGCAATCTTTCAGTTTTGGTTTATTATTTTCAATAATAAGCCTTTGGAATCGAGCAAGAAAAAAAAAATTTTAACCCCCCCTCAAAATTTGATGTTTTACGTTTCAAGGTACGTAGAATCCGAAAATCGAATAAAACAACTTCCGTCCGTCCGCCGTACGCCGTACGCGGCACTTTTCTTAGCAACACTGGACCGATTTGGTTCAAATTTGGTATATGGGCTCCATTTGGGGTCTAGTTGTGCCGCGAAGCTTTTGGTTGGTGTAGGTCACTTCTAAGGGGTGAAAATTAAGGGTTGAAATTTTCAAGAGTGCCCTAGCTCGAAAACTCTCGAAATAAAGGTATCGTTTTTTCACCAATTTTAAATAGTACAGAATTTTTAAAAATTTTTGAGACCACCCGGAGCTCTGTAGGACAAACCGTTCGGTCCCTACGAGTATTTGAAGGTTTTCCTTCGATAAAACAGAATCATGAGCGTGAATCGCAAAAGAGGTCTAATCGCCGTTCAAATTTTATCTGACTAAAATGCGATCGCTGTTCATTTCTTCGATTTGTATACAGTTTTGCCTTCTGCGTAACCAGTAATCAAATTTCCATAATATGGAATTATATTATCAATTATATTATCAAGCTTTCTATTTTTCGAATCGAATGTGAAGCGTTTAGTTCTTTCTAATAAACTTGATTGTGAAGGTGTGAAGCCATTATAGTGTGGTAGGTAGTACCTACCAATAGTTGGTAGGTAAAACAATGTTTGTAGGTAAAAAACGCTGCAAATCATTGCTCACTGATCAGATCACTGATCAGCTGAGTGAGCTCCGAAGCCATTTTCAATGCTATTGAATGGAAGTGCTCTTCCAGGCGTCTCCAGCATTCGAGGATATCTTCTTCACTCTTCAGATCACTGATCAGCTGAGTGAGCTCCGAAGCCATTTTCAATGCTATTGAATGGAAGTGCTCTTCCAGGCGTCTCCAGCATTCGAAGATATCTTCTTCACTCTTCAGATCACTGATAAGCTGAGTGAGCTCCGAAGTAATTTTCAATCCTATTGAACGCAGGAAGCTGAAATTTGAGAGGGAAGGTCAAGGGAGAATACAGATGGTGGTAGGTGCTATTGATGGAGAACCAGTGATCTATACAGAAGGGTGATCTATACAGAAAATAATAAACCTTTGAGCAATGATTTGCAGCGTTTTATATTCCCAAGGCCCCTGCACTAATGAATTTGTAAAATCCTTGAAAATTTCAAGTTTAGCTACATTTTATAGGAATAATATCACTGAATTAACGGGTTTTCCCATTTTTCAGGCAATTATAGTTAAATTTATATAGTTCAACTTTTTAAGTTTTTGCGCCTTCGATTTCGTGTAATACTGACCCGGAACGAGGACAGAACGGCGACCGACTGTGACCCTCTTAAGATATTTTACTTAGTTCTTATTGTCCTGAAATTTGAGCTTCATGATGCTCACACTAAGTGAATTAGATCGTGTGGCTTGGTTCTCTTAAGTCTTCCCAGCAGATCTTCTGTGTTGAGTAGATGGACGACATTCTCATTTTCATGATCTTGGAGCCTCGTGGATTAGCTGCGAATGACCTCATTGAGATTCAATCTTCAGCTCGTAGTGAAGTCTGTCATTTCTAAAGTATCTGTATGCATCAACGCAGCATTGCAGTACATTATTCTGGAAGCGCTGAATTATGACTCGGTTGCTCTGGGCCGTGAACCCCCACAGTTGCGTACCGTAAGTCCAGACAGGCTTCAGGGCTTGCTTGTAAAGTATGAGCTTATTGTGGACAGACAGTTTTGACGTCGGCCCACCAGCCAGTACAATTTGCTGAATTAAACAAAAGCTCAGCTCTTTTATTCGTGACGTGAAACTTCCATCCTAATAAGAGAAATGATCCAGTACGAAAATACGCAGTACTTACTGCATCGCTTTCTAGATTAAGACTGTAGAGCAATCCCTGAGTTGCGATTCGATTGAACAAAAGTACGCGTAATTATTCTATCGAACCAAGATTTAAATGACAGAGCAACTGGTGCTCTGTCGCATAGGGCAGGTCAACCAAGGATCTTGTACGAACGAGCTACCTACTGCTCATCCTACAGTGGATGCCCTCCCGAGACCTGACAGGAGGTACATGGTCTGCAAAGCTTTTTGACAGACTTTGACTACTTGAATGATGAAGCTATACTGTCCACCTACTTTGGAAGCCGTTTTTGAGTTATCTACGCGTGCTTATTTATGAGCACTGAGCCCTACAATACTCATCCACCTATGTTTACTGTTATAACTAGATATTGTTTCAAGCTGTTCCATTATTCAGCGAGGGCGGTTCCTACAATACAATAAATTGTACGTTTGTTGGGTATGAAATGGACTGTATGGATGGAATTACCGTTTACCTACTACTTCGATGCCATCTAAATCAAGCAGTAAATGATAAGTACGAGGCCACCCCCCTTCACAAATCTTTGTAAGAGAGATATGAGAAGTTCGGGAAGCACCTGACGCCAAAATGATACAGAAAAACAGGCTAAGGGATCCAAAATTCCAGGGGAACTAGGAAAAGGATTTGTAAAAATGGACTGATCTCGTGACGTCGATGTCGAATTTTACCTGGAGCCTCAGATTTTTAGATCCTCGCTGTAGCCGTACTTTCCAGGATGAGTTTTTTCAGCGTGAGTTGAGTGATATTTTCGTTAATATTGAAAATCGGGGGCTTTCGAAGGTACGAGTCAGGGTGGTGAAGCCGTAGAGCACCGAACGAGAGAGTTCCTGAAGACGGCGGTGAGTTAGTAAATCTTAGTGAGGGAGAGAGGGGAAGGTAGACCCCCTTTTCACCTGTTTATCAGTCATCAAAGCGTCTAGGTAGTACCTATATTCATTATTTGACCCGAACAAAAATAGGTATAAAGAGGTATAGGTATTAAGAGGTATAGGTATAGGTATTGATAGGTATTTTTCCATGAAATTTGGCTTTATCAAGTAATTTGATTGGTAGTAAGTATAGGCACTTATTGCTAGTAGGTATAGGCACTTTGATTGATAGTAAGTAAAGTAAGCACTTGAATCAATGTGGGGCTGATTCTATAAAATATCAAGCCAATTTTTTCGACATTGATTTTAGGTCGTTGATAAATGAGATTCCGAATTTATTTCTGCTGAGCCACGAAGTACGTCGGAACCAAAGGACATTTCTAAAGCTAATCCTTCTTGATCAAACTATCGATCTCGCTAATATCCAAAGTTCTTTCTAGCTTCCGAAGGGAAATTAATCTTAACGGATCGAAAACTCGATCAAAGAGTTCTGATTGAGAGAAGACCGTTTAATGCCGGATGATGCGACTTGGAATGAGATTATAGGGCCGCCCCTGAAGTTGCCGGTGATTGGCCGCTACGTCGTGGAAGCGCGAGGGGAGTTTACAAACTCAGCAGCTAATCGTGGGTGTAAACTGAGGATAAAGCTAAAATGGCTGCAGAAGGGGGACAAGTTCAAGCGAAAAATCCTCTTTTTTTTCGTCTCCAACTCTTCCACAGCTTACAATTTGCCCTCTCAAAAATACGCGTTCACCTTTCGTTAAGGTCGGAGAGGTTTGGCGGAGTTAGTTAGGACTGTAGGACTCATTTCGATTTCCGTGGGAGGGGGCTCACGTGACCCGGGGAAATGATGGGTTTGGGCAGTGTAGAGAAAGGGCCGTAGGAACGAGGTCTGGTACCCGAACTTTCCCGATTTTCCAATCATTGTTTCCTGACAAAGCGAAACCCTCGCTCCGCACACCGCAGTATAATTCTACTCCTAACCCACAAAGCCCCTGAGGCCTACTGTTTTTGTCGGCTCAAACGAGAAGTTCAGAAAAGCATCGGTTGTAAAAAATAATGGTCTTAAGAATTTCGGAAAAGCGTGGGTAATAAAAACGTTCGTTCGTGTAGCTTCATCATATCTATAACAATATTGCCCGGACGATCAGATATATCGGTAATAATCAATACTTGGGCGTCCAGTGTGGTTACGTTCGTTGGGGCGTCGTTGTTTGTACTTTGGGCCGACTTCTGCGGGGGACGTGGGTTCAAGGCTCATGGCCGGCAGCGTGCGTTTTTCGGCGGCCGGGGCTCTCATCGCCCCTGTCATCCCAATCCAGGGAGTAATGGAAAGCCATGAGCGAACAGAAAAAATTCTGATCTTCCCTTTGGAAGACAGCTGATGAAGTCCGGGACGCCAGGAATGGCAGTCGGACAAAAATCCAACCTGAAATGGTTGTTTACTTGCTTACTTACCTAATAATCGATACTTCAATCTCAAGTCCAAACTTGAACGAATTGAAATAACTATCTGGAGCCTCAACCTCAAAAACCCCGGAAATGTCGAAATTTGATGAAAACTTGAAGTTACAAGGAATTTACTAATTATTTGACTGCAACGGATTTCATTGGGGACTGTCTAGCGCCCCAATCACACAGTTCTTTAGTATTCCATGGTTTTTACGTGGAATTTTCCATGGTTTTACGACAATTTCAAATTGGCGCATTCTTCAGCCTGTAATTTGATTGAAACAAAGTTCATAGGGGACTATCTAGAGCTCTAACCACACAATCCCTGAAAACTTCAAGATATTTTCATCATTTTCACGAGAATTTTACGTTTACGTATGCTCAGTGGCTACCAACAATTCGATTTCAGTGGACTTCATAGGGGACCATCTGGAACCCCAGCCACGCTCACAATTCCAGAAAAATGTCTTGGTTTTTACGAGGATTTCGAGTATAGACATTAGTGGCTACTAATAATCAGAATGCGATGAACTTCGTAAGGGACCATCTAGAGCCTTTAATCCCGTGTTGCCTAAAAGACGTGTTGCTGTTGTTTGACATAGAAAATCTGAATGTTGATCTTATAAATTGCGAATTGGGAAATTCATCTATAGAACTGATCAGTGATGAGAACTTTTACTTCGTCTAATTATATACGTCCAATGTCCTTGCTTTTATAAAGGTGGCTGTACTGTCCACTTCATGTGACAAATGTTTTCATGCTTTATTTTCCTATAAAAATTTCATTTTTTACTTTTTTCTGACTAATTTTTCTGTGGGATTTACAAGTTTTTCATGAATTTTTATACTTATCATTTGAACTGTCTTCCACAAATTTCTCAATTATTTTAAAACTCTACCATATTTCGATTTGGCCGATTCTTAGCTTGCTTGGACCTGGCTTTTGTCCTCAAGTCTCAAGAAGCCTGTAGTTTGCCAATGGTGATTGGTGGGCCCGTTTCATTGTAGCTACCTAGTGAACTCCAAAAGAAATCAACATTGCTTGTTATGATAGGATTAAGTATCCTCCATTATACTTCACCTTTATCTCTGTGCAGTCTGTTGATTCTTTCATTGTTTTCGGAACTGTCTAACCTCGTATTGTCTCCTGGTCCTTTCGAACGATCCGGATTTAGGTCAGTACTGTACGTCGAAACCAACACCGTTCATCATCCCATCCCACCTGGTCCCACGTCAGCCAACTCGAAGTGGAAGGACGAACGGTGCAAACCGCGCTGGAGGAATATCCGTTTTCTCACTTCCCACGTTCCCGCGGAATTGTCATCAGCCGGTTCCTATTATCGCGAGCACCCTCGAAAGGCCACATGTGGGGAGTGAATCCTGCCGATTGTAGGTTGGGCAAACAGGGTAAGGTATAATGGTTTGCAAACTGAGAGTTTGCATTTCGTAAGCTCGAACGACGAAGCAAAAACGAGGCCTCACGTTTCGTTACAGCGAATCTTCAATAAGTTTTCGGGGTACATGGATGATCTTGCTTCAAACTGAAATGGTGTGCTACCTTTCAGGTTCTCTCTGCAGTTTTGAACAAAATCAAACGAGTAGTTTGAAGACACTTTTCTTCCTCTTGTAGTAGAAATATCGATCTTGTATTGTTTGTACTTAAACCACTTACATCACGATTCGACGAGGACCCACCTACAATCGTGTCGATATTTCTCAACTTTGAAAACCGTCAAGATGATCGCGGAAGATGAACTTTTCATCACTGGTACTGCTCAATTAGTTTAAGCATGTTTACAACTGAGCAAAGTCTACCACCCAACTTTGCCGACTTTTATAATCGAATGCGACTCTTTAGAATTAATTAATAATGAACTAATCAACCATAGCTTCCTGAGGGCACAAAAATCAGAAATATGTACGACTCTGATTGTACGAGTACTGTCTTTTGGATTGTTATTTTCAATGATGAACCTTTGAAATTGACCGTGACACAAAAATTTAACCCCGCTCCCCCTCCATAAAAATTTATCGGTTGACGTTTCTAAGTATGAAGAATCCGAAAATCGAATTTAAATCAATCCGTCCGTCCGCCGTACGGGGCACTTTTTTTCAGTTCCCATGAACCGATTTTGATGGAATTTGATTTATGGGCTCCATTTGGGGTCTAGTTGTGCCCCGCATATTGCCTCGTATATTTTTTTAAATATTGTTACTAGTTGATTACTTATTATTTATTGTTTGCGACTCCTGTATTCGACTTGCTGGTTACTACGGATTCTCCAATACGGCACGTGGATAATAATTGTATTCTTATAACTTAGGGTTCACTCCTAACCCCATTCATTTAATACCTTTGTGTAATAATTTGCAGCGTTTCTTCTTTATTTGGGCGCAGGCAATTAATCAATTCATTGTCCCCAAGTACAAAAGACGTCTTACAAGTGGGTGTCGCACATAGCTTCCTCGTGTCCATAACCCTATTGAATAGATGATCCGATGCACAGTAGCTGATAAATTTCAGAACATCAACCTCTAAGTAGGTACGTACCTTAAACTACCCACATGGGAGACCGTTGAGACCATCTACACGCCAACCTGAAACTATCCCTGAAAATTTCATCGCATTCGTGTAAAAAATCTCAACCTGGTCTTCTAAGAATAGTTCCGGTTCTAGCTCTAGCCTCTCTGCTGAGTATTTTTCTTATTGTTTCATCCTCGTGGGAGAGGGTATAACGGGAGCCGGCTTACCGACACCTTTTGTGAAAACGGCCTTTAGAACGGGGTATTCACTTGTCAAGGCAAGGCTAATGTTTATTAATTTTTAACATTTAAGTGTTGGTCACATATCGGAATTTTCGATTTAAGTCGTTGGAAAAAAATTAAAAAAAGAAAAAGAATAAATAAGTTCTGATCGCTGCTGTCATACTAAAAAGGTGCCTCAGAATGATGTGATTCATGACTGAAATGTGAGAAGATTACTCGGTGGGGATCATTCCTCATATTTTAGTGGCACTATCAGTTATATCTGCCAGGTACAAACGGATCGTTGGGCTGAGCTACTGTACTACAGGCACACAATGAAGGATAGATAGTGTCAACCACAGGCATCTACGGAACCGGCTCCGGGCGGATATGTTGCCTCGTATATTCTTTATTTATTTGTACGACGGTTTTTATATTCTCTACAACTCGAATTTTTTTTTGAGTGCATCACTCGTCACCGATCACGGACATCCGAATTGAAAATAGTTTCAGAGTCGGTGGTCTTTATAGGGCGCCACTCTCTCTTTTTATAGTTCATTTTTGCGATTTTTATCTCCTTTTAAAAAGAACAAAGATACTGGAAAAATGCATTCATCCATTCCAAAAATTCACCCCAACGATTTAATTGAAGAGATGGCATAACACAATAAAGGATAATGACCACTTTAGCAAATTTTCATGGAAAATGAAGCTATTGCTTCATTTTTATTTGCATTTTCATTGATTTTTGGTTTATTATTTTCAATAATAAGCCTTTAGAACCGAGCAAGAAAAAAAATTATAACCCCCCCCCCCCCTCAAAATTTGATGCTTTACGTTTCAAGGTACGTAGAATCCGAAAATCGAATAAAAAAATTTCCGCCTCAAGTCAGCAAATAAAAATAAAAATTCTCTTTTGGAAATGTATTCCTGAGTCACTTAAAACTTATAAGTATTAAGAGTTCTTGAGTGTGGAGAAAAATTTGTTTGAGACAACCTGAATGAAAATTATTCAAGTAGGTACGTAGTTGCCAAAGTAAATTTATATAACTAGGTGGGGTAAAAAAACTAACTCATTCGCTTTTTAATGCTGTATTTTATATTCGGTTGCGAATAGGGAGATGAGAAAGAAGAAATGCTTCAAGAGGGAACGTTTGAATGTAAATTTATTCTGTATGACATTTGTATGTTTGTTAAGAGATTCAAGGATTTCCTTCATTCACGTTTATAATTTTCTTGCATCAATGGAGATGTATTTTTATTTTTCATTTTTTCGGTCGTTTTCCCTCCCGAAGCTGGAAGTTATATATCTAGCAGTCTCGCATCTCGGGAAACGTAGATGTACGTATATACTCACCCCCGACCGAGGGCCTCTTCTCCCAAGATCTTTTGTGGTTTAATGAAGCATCCTCCTGCCTGTACCAGCCAGCTCGCTTGAGCCCTCCATGCATAATTCAATGCGTATTACAGGTTTTTTCCCCTCCTCTCCAGAATTTTCCGAATGGCACGTCGAAGGAAACCTCTCTAAATATTCGCCGGGCATAAAATTATCCGAACTTGTTACTGTTACTCCTACGTAGAAAAAAGTACCTACTCGCGTACGTGCTCGCCCTCGTCAGTGTATTTTTCAAATGAACAATGGGGCGTACTGTTTTCAAAAGTGAATGAAATGAAATGAAACGGTTACGAGAGAATCAACTCATTTTGAGAAGAAAGTCGACAAAAGATGAGAAGCCTTCAAGGTGAAAAAAAAGTCGATAGTACCATTCATGAATCGTGAAGCCATATTTTTTCAAAATTTACATGTCAGACTTGTTTTGGTTTTTCGAACATTTTCTGCTTCCGAATAAACCAAGAAAGCGGACGCATTGTTTTCCTTTTTTGGGGATTGATTTTTTTCTAAAGTTCCTCCAAAAGTATCTTTTTGACATCTTCATGTCTTTGCTATGGCACATAAACTAAAAAAAGGTCACGAGAATTGCTCACGAATTCGCGTTACGCAACATAACCGCGAAGAGTCATCATATGATTGGATACGTAGCTAGGGAAATAAAACTCGCTAGCACTACTGGTGCATGTGGTGTCTATGAGGTTGATAATTAATAAAATTTATTTTAATTAGGAATTTAATGTCTAATTATTAGTCTCCATTGCAACTTCATAAATCGACATAAACGAGACAACGGCAATATGGCTGGTGGTGTAGCAATTTACGAAAATTGGATACTACTTTGATGTCCGCTAGCCAAAGGTAGCTATCGAGTATCAACGCATAACGCATACCTTTACATTGTGAAATTGACGTGGCGTTTGGACTACCTAATCAGTGCAAAAATACATTCATGTCACAATGTACCAGCGCAACACGAAATTAATGTCTTGTATGGCACATGAACTCGAAACGATCTATCGAAGGCGAGTCGGGAATGAAAATGTCTCACTGTGTTGCGGACTCATGAATTTTACTTTGCTCAAGCGCTGTAGCTATTATCAATCTGGGGCAATGATTTTTATGGGGGATCATCTAAACCTCAATCCGCACAATCCCTGGAAATTTCATCGAAATCAGATGAAAAACTTATGACTGTTACAAGGATTTTACTTTGCACATGCCCAGCACCTAGCTATTATCAATCCGTGGGCAACGATTTTTGTAGGAGACCATCTACATCCCAATTCGCATAATCCCTGAAAATGTCATCGATTTCGGAAAATAACTTCGTACAGTTTTGTTCATCTCAAGGATTTCATGCTCTCACTCACTGACAGACAGACAGTTACGGAACGTAAAACGCTGCAAATTATTACACAATGGTTTATTATTTTTCTATATAGATCTCTCGTCTGCAAAGCCACCAACCATCCAACATGAAGAAAAACATCGATCGCATTTCGGTCAGCTTCAATTTGAAAGGAGATTAGGCCTCTTTTGCGATTCACACTCGTGTTTCTGATTTATCGTACTTTGAACCCTTAAATTCTCGTAGGGAGCGAACGGTTTGTCCAACAGGGCTCCGCGTGGTCTCAAAAAATTCTATACTATCTGGAATTGATTAAAAAAAACAATACCTTTATATAGGTACAATTTTTTTTTTGAGTTTGGGGGTTTTCAAAATTTCAAAATTCATTTTTCAACCCTTAGAAGTGACCTACATCAACCAAAATCGTCGAGGCACAACTAGACCCCAAATGGAGCCTACATACCAAATTTCATTAAAATCGGTCAATGCTAAATGGGAATAGTGCCGCGTACGGCGTACGGCCAAATTTTTCCGATTTTTGAATTCTACGTACTTCGAAACGTAAACCAACAATCCAATTTTGAGGGGGTGTTTAAAATGTTTTCTTCTTGGTCGATGCCAAAGGTTCATTATTGAAAATAATGAACTAAAAAGAGTGGAAATTTTGAGTTTGGATAACTTTTTGTTCAATATTGTAGAGTGAAAACAATCCTTCCCCTACCTTGGTAGACTAGGAAGCAAAAGCTGAAGTAAAATCAACTTGAGTTTTGAAACTTGATTTTCATAGATGATACGTTCAAATTGGTTCCTCAACCCTAATTCCAAACAAAATATTCCTGAATATGATGCACAATCAAAGAATGTGTGATCTGTTCCCATGCGCATGCGCACGAGTGGAAAGTTATCACTAGGCCCTCCTTGGTTAAATTTACAGTACTCGTTTTCTCCCCTTAACTATCCCAACTATGCAGCTAAAACGGTCAATTAGGAGTTAAGAACGAAGAAACCGTAGATTCAGGAAATGGTCGTTTTCTCTTGCCCACACGCTTCAAGTGGTCCGACGGTATTGAAATTCATTCGTGCCCGTCTAGGGTCCAATCAACACAATTGCACAATATCTACACTTTTTCTTACGTTCCATATTGAAGCCACCGATAAGAATCTTCCTCGCTATATTCCGTCATCCCCTCATTGTTAACTGCCAGCGAACTTCTCTCTCTTTCCATTTGTATGTATAGCTCGCAGGAACCTTTTCAAAAAGCGATTAGGGAACTTCCTCGAGAACTTTTTTTCTGTGAGATTTTATTTCCTCGTTTGGGCTCTTGAATCTCCCCCTACAATCTCGACCCCGCTTAATAATTTTCTTTTTTTATTCTCTTTCTGAACTGGAGAAGCTCGTGATATTATACCTACTTAGGTAAGATTTGCATTCGAGGGCCTTATTCTGGAAGATTCGGAAGTGCGAAAAATATTAACACCAATAACGCCTACTCATCAGGAGAAACACAATGATGTTCGTTAGAGATTCATCGATGTATTCCATATACTTTCTACTCGTAATTACATGTTTGAAAGGCTAATATTTATTCCCAGTATAATGTGCTAGGAGAATTCAATTCAGCTAATTAAACTCCACAAATATAATTAAAACTAAATTACGTTATTTTGAGCCAGGTATTGAGATTAACGCTGTGGGTGGCTGAGTATGTACAATGATTGAACATAATTTCTTACAAACTGGTCTTGAGACCCACTTACCTATATCTATAAGTAGGTAGGTATACCTTATTGTAATCCATTACCTACTTCTCGCAAATTCCCGTTTGAAAATTTTCTCTTCATGAAACATGCTAAAATGTTTTTCAATACTCCTAGAAACACCGGAAATAATTTCTCTGGCTTCAGAAAAAAAACCACTTAAGTCGAAATTTTCACTTTTTCCTTTTTTTTCAGATTTTTAAAGGTCTGGTCATAGCGCAAAATTTGGCACCACTCCACAATCCTCCTTAAACTTGCAGGAAGCACTGTTCTTGATAACCTTAAAAAATGATCTACGATACCCAACATGGGTATTCGGACCCCCCCTTCATCATCTAATAGTGCCAGTATAGAACCACAGCGGTAATACATCGTAAAGTTGAACTTTCATCCTTTAGTTCTGATAGGCTGTCCATAGAAGATCATCCTTATCTATCTATATTAACCATATCTATTCAAGATGAAACACCCACGAAATAGGCGGCTTCTGGTGTCCTGGCACCATGGTGACTCCACTGATTTTGCCCTTTGTGGCACAAAGAATAGTTTATGAAAACCCCTGAATTTCAATGCTTGGGTTGTATTGGTAAGCCTTACTGGGAACCGAAATATTTAAAAATCTTATATTTTGTGGATGTTAATCCCTACTCGCCCCCCCTCCCTATGCTAATTTTGATATTATAAAAATCATATCAAAACAAAAAAAAATGCTTT
>CM019180.2:37092876-37136621 GCA_009739505.2 Apolygus lucorum
CGAGTTAGCTTGAATTTACTCAAGGATGGGTCAGCTACTGGTGTAACCTTCAAATCGATCAACACTCAGACTTGTGTAGCATGCTTGGAAGGCAAGCAAACCCGACTTCCCTTCAAGAAGAGTAAACGTAAGCCAGCTGGAGAGGTACTTGAATTACTTCACTCGGATTTGTGTGGGCCGATGCCAAAATCATCGTGGAGTGGTGCCAGATACATTTTCACTATTCTTGATGTTTGTTCAAGAAAATTGTTTGTTTATTTCTTGAAAACCAAAGATGAAGTGACTTTGGTATTCCAAGATTTCCAAGTCATGGTGGAAAATCAGACAGGAAAGTCAATCAAGATTTTAAGAACTGACAATGGAGGAGAATATGTAAATTCCAGATTTGAAACATATCTCAAGTCCAAGGGGATTCGTCATCAATTGACTGTTCCGTTTTCACCAGAACAAAATGGTTGCGCGGAACGTGCTCAGCGCACAATTGTGGAACGTGCGAGGACAATGAAGATGGATTCAAAAGTAGATGCAAGAATGTGGGCCGAGGCAGTGAATACTGCGGCATACTTGAATAATCGGTCTCCTCATAAAGCGATTCCAGGCAAAACGCCAGAAGAAGTATGGAGTAAGAAGAAAGTTGACCTCAGTCAACGATGAACGATGAAGAGAACGATGAAGAACGATGAAGAGAAGTTCCGACTGTTTTTCCGGCTCAACTTCAACCAATTTGGTTTCATCACTTCCCTCGTGGAAGAAGATCTGATGAGGACAATTACGAGCTGGGTTCCACATCCCATTTCAGCACGAGAGAAAGTGGCCATAACTTACAGTCTTGAATTACAGTCTTCACCTCCGTGATGTACCTAATTTCACTTGAAATGAAACGGGTTTGCATATACAGCCGCCGGAAGGGGCGCGTCTCGACTGGTCCCCGAGCAGTCGAGCCGCCGAGACGCGGCGGCCCGAATTTCTGACCGCGGCCGCTGGCGGTCATGTCAAATCGGTTCCATTGAAATACACAGAAGGAGTAGTGGGCGGCTGGCCGCCGCGTCTCGGAGACGCGTACGCTGGCCGCAGCCGCTGCATGCGAAATCCCACCTTTACAGAATACAATCCATCCACTCTAGGAACTGTCATTAAAGTATCTCCTTGAATTTTGCAATTTTCGTCATAAATTGTACATTTATCCTTCGAAAAAACTACCAAACAATTCTTCTCAGCAATTTCGGAAACTGATAGAAGATTGGTCCTCAAATCTGGTACAAGGGTCACTGAAGATATTTTTGAAATTTTCTCTTGGTCGATCATCACATCACCAGCTCCTTCACCCTTTAACCTCTGATTGTTGGCAACAACAATAGAACAATCGGTTTTAGAAAAACTTTCCAACCAATCAGCTCGACAGGTCATGTGCGAACTCGCACCTGAGTCGAGTACCCAAGAATTCTTGTCAATAGTACCCATTTCCGCGCTCAGAGCTACGAGAAAAGCACGAGTCTTATTCTCGGTATTATTGGTTTTCTTCCCAGTATCATCCCTTGGGGTTGAGTTTGACTCTCTCGATTTACCCTTCTTTTCAGGACATTGATACCTGAGATGTTTGGTTCAAGACGTTTTTCAGGATCTTGTGAATCACTCAGGAGATGAGAGTGATAATACCATTGAAGAAACTCCACTTGAAGACATCACAAATGATCAGTCATTTCAGACGACTGAGGAATCGTGTAGTGGAAGTGACAATAAGAGTTTGTCAACTCAGGAAGACAGACCTGAAAATAGTGATGAGGAAGGTGTCCAAGACCAACTTATTTCTGAAGATGGAGCTGTGGGACAAGATCAGCCAAGGGAACAACCTGATGTAAGAAGGTATCCAGTTCGAGAGAGATGGACAACTGATTTTTCTGACTACGTTTTGTACCACACGGTGGATTCTTCTGGGATGGAGAAAGGAACAGAGCCGACTACTGTTGCTGAGGCTATTTCCCGAAATGACGGAAAACACTGGAAACGTGCCATGCAGGCTGAATACCAATCTCTACAGGACAATAAGACGTGGGTATTGATTGACAGACCAGTGGGTAAGAAAGTTATTAAAAATAAATGGGTTTTTTGTTTAAAAAATTATTCTAATGGAGATGTTCTTTATAAGGCTAGATTAGTGGCCAAGGGTTTCACTCAAGAATTGGGAGTAGACTATTTCGAGACATTCTCACCTGTAATTAGAAATTCTACTGTAAGAATGTTGATTGCTCTAGGCACGGAATTTGATTTGAACATCGATCATATTGATGTGGAAACAGCTTTCCTTAACGGTGAATTGACAGAAGAAGTCATAATGGAACAGCCAGAGGGGTTCAAAGATAGTAAAAGTCCTAATAAGGTTTGTTTGTTGAAGAAGAGCATTTATGGCTTGAAGCAAGCTTCGAGAGTTTGGAACAAGAAAGTAGAATCTGTTCTATTAAATTTAGGGTTCCAAAAATCAAAATATGAACCGTGTTTATTTTTCAAAAATAATGATAAATCTATTTTAATAGTAGCAGTTTATGTTGATGATTTTTTAATTCTATCTAGTAATGGTCAAGACAAACACAAAGTGGTCAGTGATCTGGCAAAGAATTTCAAAATTAAGGATTTGGGTCCTGTAAAAAATTTTGTTGGGTTGGAGATAGAAAGGGACAGAAAGAATCATACAACTAAGATAAATCAAAAGAATTTTATTCTCAAATTGGTGAATAAATTTGGTGTTCAAGATGCTAAAACGTTTTCGACTCTTATGGAATCGGGTGTCAAACTTGAATCATATAATGGAAATGAGGATTTTGGTGTACCCTATCAGGCATTAATAGGTTCATTGTTGTATTTAGTGGTTAATTCTCGTCCTGATGTTGCATTTGCAGTAACATACTTGAGTCAGTTCAATTCGTGTTTCAATTTGGAGCATTGGAAGTATGCAAAAAGAGTTTTGAAATATTTGAATGGCACTGTTGATTTGAGTTTGTGTTATTCTAGGAAAGGTAGTACAAATGTGTACGGTTATTCAGATTCTGATTGGGCCAACAATATTTCTGTTAGGAAATCATTTTCAGGGTATACCTTCAATTTTGCTGGTGCAGCGATTTCTTGGAATTGTAAGAAACAAAGTTGTGTTGCGACCTCGAGCACAGAGGCTGAATATATTGGGGTTTCTGAAGCAGGCAAAGAGGCTGTATTTTTGAAGGGTCTACTGGTCGAACTAATTAAATTTGATTCTCCATTGACATTGTTTAATGATAACCAGAGTTCACAGAAAATTATCAGTAATCCTGTTTTTCATAATAGGACAAAGCATATAGATGTGAAGTATCATTACATTCGAGAAATAGTGGAAAATGGTCATGTAAATGTTAAATACTTGTCTACTGATAAAATGGTAGCAGATATTTTTACGAAGAGTCTTCCTGCTCCTAAGCATAATTTGTGTACCAAAGGTTTAGGCATGATTTGAAGAATGTGTTCAAATTTTTTTGAAATTTTGCCAGTATTGTGTTTATGGTACTACTCACCAGATTAAGGGAGGGTGTTGGAATTTGAATTAATTACTAATCTGGAGAGTTAGGACTTAGGAGAAAGCCGTCAGAGCTCCATGTTGACTAGGATCTGAAATGTTTGGTTCAATGTTCACCCTGTTCTCTCTCTGTTTGTATGTTCTACCGATGTTTTTATTCCTCCCGAAAATACCGTTGTGCTTTGCAGAATATAAGTTTTTATTCAAATTTAAAACGTGTGGATTATTTCAAATTATAATCCCAAGTCAGATCAACACAAGTCCTGCCATTTTCTACGTCTAGTGCCGATCTTCAAGTACCGTCTGCCAGTAGTTCCCACCCGTTATGGGGTGGCAGACTATGTTTGTTTGTCTCTCTATACCAAGTAGTTTCATTGTCGAAAATTTCGTACGTCCACAAAACGTTTCCGTTTTTAACCAAAATGAGCCAATTTTCAAGTACCGTTTGCCAGTAGTTCCCACCCGGTATGGGGTGGCAGACTATGTTTGTTTGTCTCTCTATACCAAGTAGTTTCATTGTCGAAAATTTCGTACGTCCACAAAACGTTTCCGTTTTTAACCAAAATGAGCCAATTTTCAAGTAGGTACCGTCTGCCAGTAGTTCCCACCCGGTATGGGGTGGCAGACTATGTTTGTTTGTCTCTCTATAGCAAGTAGTTTCAATGTCCAAAATTTCGTACGTCCACAAAAAGTTTCCGTTTTTAATGAAAATGTGCCCATTTTCAAGTACCGTCTGCCAGTAGTTCCCACCCGGTATGAGGCGGCAGACTATGTTTGTTTGTCTCTCTATACCAAGTAGTTTCATTGTCGAAAATTTCGTACGTCCACAAAACGTTTCCGTTTTTAACCAAAATGAGCCAATTTTCAAGTACCGTCTGCCAGTAGTTCCCACCCGGTATGGGGTGGCAGACTATGTTTGTTTGTCTCTCTATACCAAGTAGTTTCAATGTCCAAAATTTCGTTCGTCCACAAAAAGTTTCCGTTTTCAACCAAAATGAGCCAATTTTCAAGTACCGTCTGCCAGTAGTTCCCACCCGGTATGGAGCGGCAGACTTTGATTTCTCGTATGTCCTCGCTTTGTAGCAACTCCCTCATAATTTTCAGCTCTCCACAAGTACTTTCAATTTTGACGAATTTCCGTAATTTCCAATGGCCGCCATTTCTGAACCCCCCGGCTTTGAGATGGCAGACAAGCTGTAAGATGTTCAGCCCAAGAAGCTCTATCATCTTTTGCATATTAACGTTCTCCGCATGATACGACCACTTTTTCGAGCTGGCTCCTGGACTAACTGTACTTCAACCGTGAAATATCAGTGCAGCAAGTGCAACGTGGGACTTTGTGTTGATTCCGTCCTAACCACAATCAATGATGTTGTATAATCACTGTTTCAACATTGTTTTGACTTATTTGGGAATTTTGGAGCTTAATTACTTACCAAGACTCCGCCAGGGGACACAAGTTCGTACGAACTTAAGCCTTGGTGGGCAAGGTATAATAGGTACCTATAATACGCTCAATAATTGAGCTAATTTGTTTTCTTTTTTCATAAGACTTTGTTTTCTATCCTATTCTTTGTATCTCTGATGTATTGTTGATTGCCAAATAAATAAATAAAACTATGTTACAGAGCTCTTCAAAACTGCAAGCAATTCCTCATTTACCTGTCAGAAGAAAAATACCAAGTAGGTATACCGTATTGACCAACAGCCGTTAGCTGGTTTATGAACCTTCCCATGAGTTCAGGTGAGTTAAGGTTAGTCGGCTCGGGATACTTCCTGGATTGGTGAACGCTCGAGGGCGGTATTGCCGATCTTGATAATTTTTCGGATTGAGCGGTGGATGAACCCCGCTTCACTTGAGCAGATGAGGCAATAAGTAGCATGAGCGAAATAATCAGAACCAATCCTGATCTTCCCTTTGGAAGACAGCTTAAGATGTCCGCGACGCCAGGAATGGCAGCTGGACGAAAATTCAATTTGGGATGATTGCATAGCTTTCAGAACTATCATGTAGGAGAGAACGGATGAGATTAAAACGAGGATCGAAAGGGCTTAAGTTCTGATAATGAACAACATAGGATATAATTAACATAGCATAAAGGAACATTAGTTTACAAAATATACACACGTTCTCAGAGTATTATCTTCCGTCGTGAACAAACGGAACCTACAAGGGCTGGAGAGTTTATGAGCTGTTACAACACCACCCCTTTATTACGGTGTAAGTCTTTCTACGTCTAGTGGCTTTATGGAGTTCACATATGAAATTAAACCAGGTGTTAGAGAAATGTTAACGCTAGAACCGAAATAAGGGCAGCTCATGGAATTAATCTTGGTGTGCTTGTGTTTTTGATGTTTGCGGGATTAATCCTCGGTATATGACGAGCTCGAGTAAGATAATACCTTAGTACATTATAATGAGTACTCATTTAGTTGATGAAACGATGTACTTACGGAGAATCAAAGAACATCTAAGGTAGGCAGGGGGAAATGTGTAAAGGATTTATCAACACTATCATTATAATATATTCCATGGCATGTTGGGTTAAATGATGTAGGTACTACCAAGTTCAAACATCTTGCGGCTTGTTCTAATCAATAAATTGTTTCATTCTGTAACATATCCGTACCATGATAAAGACCATAGACAAAACATACCTGAAACAGATCAAAATTAATACCCTTCAGCAGCAGCTCTAGTAATTAAAAGTCATGGATAGTGTTTTCCTCACAAATAGAACCTAAAAGCAAAATTAAATCTGTTTGAAACGGGACCACCATGGATACTGGTAGAACACATATCAAAAAGAATCAAACAGATTGGTACCAGAATAAAGAAATGCAAGGTGTCCTACCATGACAACCCGAATTGAGTACCTCCTCTTTCGCGCGCCTTCGGCGCGTTGAAGTCGGTCAAAAATTCTTTCCCGTTTATGTTGATAACCATACGCGATCACCCAAGAGCTACTTCCCACCTTCCCTCCATGTTTGTGAAAAATCGATGCACCTGTGATGTTAGAGAAAATTGATGTCTGTCTTTGATCACTATCTTCAGCTACCTACTAATGAGCAAGATGATGAATGAAATTTAGGAAAACGGACCAACCTCAAAACTGATGATGGTATCCCACTAAAAAGGAAAAAATAATAATGACAACTTATTCAGATAGGTTGGTAGGTAGGTAGGTAGGTACGCATTGAAGTCGTCGCCGTGCCCATCTGCAGTGACAAACATATGCAAGTAGATTCCACTTCCATCTGGTTAATATTACAACATGGGTCGATAGTGCAATTCAAAACAGGAATGAGAGTGGGTACCTATCATTGAGGTAATAAATGTGTTCCAAAACTATTAGGTGGTCACTGCTGTCGTATGAAGGAGGATGAGAGAGTGACAATAAGTGTGAATCTCAGTAAGAATATTTCCTTTGATAACAGCTGAAGACGTCTGCGTCACCAGAAATGGCAGTTGGATAAAAATTAAACATGAGAAGGTTGTTTACTTACTTACCTACCCCTACTCCTGTTTTGTATTGCACTATCGACGCATGTTGTAACACTAACTGGTTCATTTGAGTATGAACCCACGTCATGATCTAGACAATTCTACATTCAATATGCCATACATGGAATAGAAGATTAATTAGATATTATCTAATCAAAGATTGATTACGTATAATTAGATAAATAAACATTAGATATTATCTAATCAAGAGATGCTATGTTGGAATCCCAACATTTCGTACAGGGATTCACACTTATTGTCACTCTCTCATCCTCATTCATACGACAGCAGTGACCACCTAATAGTTTTGGAACACATGCATTACCTCAATGATAGGTACCTACTCTCATTCCTGTTTTGAATTGCACTATCGACGCATGTTGTAATATTAACCAGATGGAAGTGGGATCTACTTGCGTATTTTTGTCTCTGCAGATGGGCATGGCGGCGACTTCAATGCGTACCTACCTACCTACCAACCTATCTGAATAAGTTGTCATTATTATTTTTTCCTTTTAGTGGGATGCCATCATCAGTTTTGAGGTCGGTCCGTTTTTTGGTTAAAAAGTTTTTTAAAGCTCAAAATCAGACCTTTAATTTGACTATACACAAATGGTCCTCCATTGACTCAGTCGGAAGTCACAGGGCAAGAAGAGTGAATGCGGACCAATATTCCCGAAAACGGGAGCCACGTTTTTCAACTTCTTTCAAAAATTTTCGATACTTTTAACAAAGCAAAATGAAATCTGTTTGAAACGGGACCACCACGAATACTGGTGGAACAAATTTCTAAAAGAACCAGACAGATTGGTACCAAAATAAAGAAATGCAACGAACTCGGACATACAACAAAAAAAATCGTCGTCCCACGACAACCCGAATTGAGTACCTCCTCTTTCGCGCGCCTTCGGCGCGTTGAATTTGCTCAAAAATCGACATTCAGTCATAAGATTTTTCGTTGAAGGGGAATAGAAATCCAGCCAGACAAGCTGGAACGTTCTACGGGTTAATTCCGTCTTTCTCGCCATTTGGCTAAAACCGTGGAAAATTCCTGGTATACGGTGGAGAGAAAAAACCTCGCTCCTGGAATGTGCACTAAATAATTCACCATCTGTTTTTCAACTGCTGTTGACAAGTCATAACTAATGAAAACGTACTGCCAAGGCTTTTCGCCTCGCACTGGGAGGAAAAACTACTGAAAATTATGCGGTTCATTTACTTGGAAATGGTCGCGACCCACGCCGGGAGGCCGTTAGAGCCTTGGAAACGGGGCTCATACGAAATGCACGCCTACCTGTGGAAGGGAGGGAGGTGCTAGGAAAAATTATCCTCTACTCCACTCGTCTTTTCGCCCAAAGGGAAATTGTCGAGAGCTATGAATACGTGAGTTGGTTCATCCACCGAAGTTTTCCCCTCTCACGGCTTGTGGATCAGAATGGGAGGGAATGAGAGCGGAAAAGAACTTTGAGTGAATGTGTGAGAGCAGGTAATATTTGAGGTTTCGGGATTATGGAGATAAGTTTTCAATTTGTTATAGTTTGCTACAGCCGGTAAAAAATGGAGTCGTTCGTAGTTTTTTTGTTGTTTGTTTGTTGATAATTTCGGTCCCATATCTGTGTGTCAGTCTATCTGCGACAAATCCCTTTTTCTGGTAAGCTACACAAACGTGTGAAGGTATGTACAGAAATTGGACGGTAAATTGGTAATTTATTTGTGTCTATCACAATACAAACAAGTGGGTGTGGCACGTAGCTTATTCGTATCCATTACCCGATTATACAGATGATCCGATGCCTAGTAGTTAATCTCAAAACATCAATCTTCAAGTACCTTCCACTATCACAACAATCAATCTGCACAATCTCTGAATATTGTTGGAAAACATAGAAGTTATGGGTGTTACATGGATTTCACGTTTGCGCATGCGCAGCTGATACTATCAGTCTGGAGGTGATGATTTTCATAGGGGACCATCTACACGGCAATTCCCATAATCCTTGAAAATGTCATCGAAATCGGTTGGAAAATGTAGGAGTTATGGCTGTCGCAAGGATTTCACGTTTGCGCATGCGCAGCGGCTACTATCAGTCCGGGGTGATGATTTCGATATGGGACCATCTACACACCAATCCACACAATTCCTGAAAATTTCATCGAAATCGGATGAGAATTGTAGAAGTTATGGCTGTGGCAAGGAATTCATGACAGACACACAGACAGACTGACACGGAACCAAAATTGTTCAGGAAGGTCTACAACGTAAAACGTGAGTGAAAATTTTGATTTTGGAGAAATTTTTTTTCTCATACAAGTGAAAACAATGCTTCCGCTACCTTGGTAGACTCGGAAGAAAAAAATGTTCAGAGCTTTCTGGGAGTTTGCAGGGAGATCCATACAAAAGTGAGCATTTCTGTAAATCCTTGGTCCTTTTCAAATTTTGATACTATTGTAACGATATTGCAAGTTCCTTATTGAACATATTGAAATATTAACGTTATTTATAAGTAGGGCTCGGATTGATATGCGCTATAAAATCGACATGCACGAAAAACCCATAGATATGCCCTTGAAAATTTAGTGTATGTTGTAAAAACTACCTTTTGGCCTCCATTTTTGAAGCGCAATAATTGCGCTTCAAAAATGGAGGCCAAAAGGTAGTTTTTACAACACCAACTCAACAGAAATATAGCATGTATAGTAAGAAGGAAGAAACATAGGTACCTAACTCACTCATATGTACACTTTATACTGACCTTATTTTACTATTTTCTTTCGGATTTACATTCTAAGCGCGTAGGCACATAATATGTGCCTACAACATACATATAATATTATTATATCAGTCAGTTAATACATTGGCTTGTACAACTAAATGTTTTTCCGAATTCTCAGGCTTGAATAATTTTCTTAAGTCACTCAGTAGCAGTTTCAAACGTGAGAAAGACCGCTCTACATCTACATCTAATATCTGAAGGGGTGAATTCGAAGAGTGCTTTAGATGAGTTGCCGTTCAACACGTCCACCAGCTTGACTGTAATTGACCAGCCAGAGTTCCGAATGAGAACGAACTCGACTTTGTTGCGGACGACTTCTCCTGTCTCCCCCGGATGGGAAGAAAGTTTCCCATGGGGTTCCCCGAACTTACCTGGCATTCCTTGCTTAAAAAATAGGAAGTAAAGGAATTCTGAGAGGGTAATTCAGAAAATACGCAGATTTATTCCTCTGAAAAAAAAAAAAAAAAAATAGACTTTTTGCCAAAAACACTCCAAATGTGCTCTTAAAGGGGAAAGTGTCGAAATATGCATTTATACGCTCCATAAATTTAAATTTGGAACACCAAATTCGTTTCAAAAATGTGTATTTGGGATATTTGTAGGTTGGGCATATCGCCAACATAATAAGCAAATATGCCCTGATCCCCTGATGAATAGTATTTGTATAGTGTAGTGTAATTTATAAGTTTAATCTATTTATAAGTATAATTTACAAGTATAGTGTAATCGAGCCGATTTTTTTTAGAAAATTTAATAAATTGATTTTAGATAGTCGTAAAACTGAAGGCACTAATTTTATACCTAATTATTAATTTGCATGGTTTTGTGTAAATCTAGTCGCACTATGGTCATCATCAATTATAACATGTTTATTCAACATTATTGTTAACATACAAAGTTTCTCAAAAGAATGGAATAAACAACATTACCTTGAAAACTTCGGAAGCGGGATTCTACTCATTCTCGTCCGTTTTCTGTAATTCGGAAATACTGCAAGTGTTCAATTTCATCGATCTCCAGTATCGGGAATTGAAAAATTTCTGCGACCAATCCAATTTCACAAACCCCCAAAACCTGGGTTTATATAATTAAAAAACTTTTGATATCAACGTCGTCTGTCTTTTCATCGTGAAGAACGAAGAATTTCGTGGAAAGTTCATTTTTCCAATATTAAACTTCGAGGCTGACGAGAAGAGGGTATTTGTAAATTGGGGGAACCAAGAGATGGCGAGAGGGAGAGAGGGAGTCGGAAACGTAGTTTCAGGGTGTCGAGGGACCGATGTCAACGAGCGGGTCGAGAAGGATAATTTGCCAGTTTTCTCGCGGAAAAAGAATGGATTTCCCAGGGGGTGACGATAATGGATAAGTATGAGGTATGTTTCCCTGCGGTCATTAGAACGAAAAATAACAAAGTTTTAACTGAATAACTGGGTTATGTCTTTTAAACTATTCGGTATAAAGTGGTAGGTCTCGTGAAGTTGTACCATCAACTTCTACTCCCTTACAATACACACCGTTGAGCGTATTTGTTTGTATTAATCATATGATGGTCGGATCCAGAATATCTATAAAACATAGAAAAGTTGAAAGGCTCATACACACTGAAAGGGGGCCTTTCTCTGTTTGTCCAATGTCTTCTGCTCTCGATTTGCACGATACTACTTATTGCTTCCGAGTCTACCAAGGTAGCGGAAGCTTTGTTTTCACTTTTCAAGGACGAAAAAAAAAAGTTCTCCAAGGGTTTTAGACCTTTCTGAACAATTTTGGTTCCGTGTCTGTGTGTCTGTCTGTCTGTGTGTCTGTCCGTCTGTCATGAATTCCTTGTAACGCGCATAACTATACGAAGTTATTGTCCGATTTCGATGAAATTTTCAGGGATTGTGCGGGTTGGTGTGTAGACGGTCCCCTATGAAAATCATCATCCTCGGACTGATAGAAGCGACTGCGCATGCGCAAACGTGAATTCCTTGTAACGGCCATAACTTCTACATTTACCATCCGATTTCAATAAAATTTTCAGGGATGTTACAGATTAGTGATTACATGGTCCCCTATGAAAATCATCACCTTCGGACTGATAGTAGTCACTGCGCATGCGCAAACGTGAATTTCCTTGTAACGGCTGTATCTTCCACATTTTCCATCCGATTTCAATGAAATTTTCAGGGATGTTACAGATTAGTGTTTACATGGTTCCCTATGAAAATTATCACCCCCGGACTGATAGTAGCCGATGCGCATGCGCGAACGTGAATTGCTTGTAACAGCCATGACTTCCACAATTTCTACCCGATTTCGATGACATTTTCAGGGATTACGGGGATTAGGTTGTGGATGGTCCCCAATGAAAATCAAGGCCTTAAAATTTACAGTAGCCTCTGCGCATGCGCAATCGTAAAATCCTTGTAACAGCCGTAACAGTCGCGTGTGAGGTAAGGATCTCAAATCACATTCAACTAACCCCTTTATAGATCAGTGAGCAACACACTGGAGTCCCAGGTTCGACTCCCAGTTGGGCTAAGAAATTTTTTGATCCAATCACTACCGCACTTACATTTTTCGTCTGAATTTGATGAAATTTTCTAGGATTGTCCAGATTAGCGTGTAGATGGTCCCCTAAGAGGGTAGTGAAAGGTACTTAGAGATTGGTGTTTTTAGATTAACTACTATGCATCGGATCATCTATATAATCGGGTTATGGATACGAGGAAGCTATGTGCCACACCCACTTGGCAGACTTTTTTTATTACTGTTATCGACTGAAAGGGGAGAAGCAAACCACTTCTCAAACAACAAAAAATATAATATATTTTTTAGAAGCATTACATTTATTAATATTTTATATTATAAAATATTAATAAATATAATGCTTCCAAGAGATAACAAAGCGTAAACAAGCTAACTCGGGAAAACAGTGACAGTACAAAAGTGCTTGGAGACTCAAAAATTAGTCAAGATGAAGTTTTTTTTTTTTTTTTTTTTGATAACTCCCTTCAAATACGGAGGGGGCACACCATTAATAAACAACAAAAAAATTATTTAATCAAATATAATGGGGAGGACGCCCAGGACTCACCCATCCCCGGCCCTAGGGATGAGAGAAGATGAGGAAGGTGGGGATGGGAGAGAGGGATGAAGGGAAGTGCCTCTATAGAGAGATCTTCAGTTCAAGTAAGAACCGAGCAGGACGCGGGTGGTGATACCACGGCGTACACCCACTGAGATGGCTTGCGCGAGGCACTCCGTGGCACTTTTCCCGCACCACACTCCGCGCCATAACAAGGTTGTAGCCATCACCCTGATGTAACAACATCAAGGTACCATCTGAGGTACCCAACAGGGTACCACTCCTTTTAGCTCCGACATCGTTTGCCGTAAATCATCTCTATCATACTCTGCATTCTACGTACCGTCCAGCATCATAAGTGTCGTGCAGATGTGTTGTGATGCGTGGAGACAAACTTTTCGAATAAACTGCTCTCCGAAGGTGAAAGGTGGTTTTACGTAAACGCCTCGTTCCTGCAAGGAGATTCAAATTTTTCCTGATCAAATCCAGATCCAAAATTGTGATCAAAAAGAACACTTTTTAGAAGCTGTATGTACGTGCTGTAAACATTTGAGCGAAATAGCAGTAACTGAGAAAAAGGAACCTGAATAGAAAAATTGCCTCTATATTTAGATAGTTTCTACGACCATCAAACTATATTTTCACCCATTCACATAGGTTCCTCTCTTTGGGGAAAAACAAGACTTATGCAGTCTCCAACTGTGCGTTCAAATTTATTTTTACCTCCGAAATTTAATATATCAATATAAATATAATATAATAATACCTAAATCAATCTGCATCTATTATTTATCGTCCCTAGTAGATAGTCTCCACCATGGAATCATAGGTATTTAAACGAAACGTATAGTTCGCTAGGGATAGAATTCAGCGCCGATTAATTGTTCTCGTTAATTAATCTGATTATCAAGATCCCCTAGGACAGTACCTACTTTTTCAAACATTAATAAATAGTATCAAGGAAAATCTTGCTTACTTGATAGGTCTGGATAACAAGGTAAATTACAATCTCTCTTACAACCGGCTGCTGTATTCCTCTGTGAAATATGCCTTGAAGAGGGGACCAGAGAGGTCCTCGATGACCAAATTCTACCAACTGGCTTTCTAGTCAGATGCTATTTATGTGATGTTCAGACGACAGGAGATGCACCACAGCTACAAAACAGGTGCATGTAATTCACAAGTGGAATCCGAGGTCCAGGAGCACGAAATCCGCCATGCAAACCAGAGGCTCGAAGGGTTTGTTCCCAGAGCAAACTAGATCGTGGAGGGGAAATTCAGTTAGAATTAGCCGCGATACGGTGGAAGGTCTGAGCTCTCCCGCCCATTTGCGGCTGAGGGTGATAAATTCAGACTCGCGTCCTTTTCGCTCGTAGAGCGGGGAAGTTAGGTGCTGGCCCAACCCGCGGAAAGTGCTTCTAAATCAATCCGGTAGGTTGATGAGCCTACCGCGGCATCCCTAAAGGGTTCTTAGATCAATTATAACGCCATTCAGACAAACCTAGGATTTTCAACAATTACACTTCATCGAAATGTCTCATAAATTGTCTTTTCGCACTGACTAAATGAAATAGCTCTCATAAGTAAACCTACTAGTTGAAGGTACCGTGCCAATTTTCTAATTGTTCGTGCTTCATGAGGGCACGGTTTTCTCCAAAATATTAATTTATTCGTCATCATTCCAATGGAGAGGTCCTGCATTAAATGCAAATTTTGTAATTCAATATCCATATTTGCAAAAAATGCCCAATTTACCAGCGGTCTTAAATAAGCGAACGTTGTGAAAAACAATGCAAATTATTACACAATGGTTTATTATTTCACTGTGTAGATCATCCAACTGCATTGACATCGGTTTTTAAATACATACTACCTACTAGCAATAAAATCGCAATCCGAAGGCTTTGAGAGCATTCATTACGGAATTTCATTCTTGGTTGCTGGAGAAGTCCAATGAGTGACGTAAAACTCTATTCCAAGAAACGAACCAGTTCTAACCGGCTAACTCTATTAAAAGAAATTGATCACCTGAAATTTGTTCGGATATTTGGCCTATTTCCGTCAGTGAACAACCTTTCGCGATTGAGTATTGTAAGTCTCAAGTCCTCAAGTCTAAGTCTCAAGTGTAAGTCTCAAGTCTCAATAACTCTCAAGTCCTCATAGGAAGCGAGCGGCTGGTCCTACAGAGCTCTGGATGGTCTCATTCAATTCTAAAAATCCAATTCTATTTTAAATCAGTGAAAAAAAAACAATACCTTTATATGGAGAGTTTTCGAGCTAGGGCGTTTTGAACATTACAACACTTATTTTTTACCCTTCAACGAAATGACTGATACAAACAAAAGCACAAATAGAATAGACCTTCAAATTTTATCGAACTTGGTCCATGGGTCGAAAAAAAATTTCCGTGTACGGAGGTCGGACGGAATTTTATTGGAATTTTGGATTCTACGTAGGTACTTTGAAACGTAAACCATCACATTGTTAGGAAGGGTTAAAAAATCGCACGATCTCTGAAAATTTCATCGACATTGGACTATAACTCCGTATAGTTTTGCCCGTTACAAGGATTTCATGACTGACAGACAGACACACAGACATACATTCCTTCGTGGCTCTCAAACCCAGGAAAAGGTTTGCCGAAAATGCACGCGCTAGGGCTTCGATGAAATGCCTGTAGAAGAAGTCAACCTTTTCGAAGCAAACCCCAAATATTCACTGATTCGTCGCTTAGAAGAGGGCGATTCAATATTCGGACATGAAGAAGCTGAAATGAAACTCACTGGGCCCTATCTACGTCTCCAGACCGAGATTCTCCAGTTCCCTCATTCTGCACTTTACATCAACCTTCAGAAGTTCTAATCTATCGCCAACACCTTGGCCAGCTGAGCCTGGAGTCAGAAGATCAGAGAGAACGAGAAGGTCCCCAAATTACCTCCAAGACTACGACACGGAATAAGAGGGAGAAAATATCGTATTGCCACTAGCCCGAAGCTGTTTTTTGCCAGCTACAATGGTTCCGCTATCCTTGGAGTTTTTTGCTTCTTCCATGGTAGCGGAAGCATTCTTCTCTACTTTCAAGGTTGACAAAGAAAATGTACTCCAAAATCACAATTTTAAGTTTTTTGACTTTTTTGAACAATTTTGGTTCCGCATCTGTCTGTTTGACATGAAATCCTTGTAACGAGGAAAACTATACGAAGTTATTGTCCGATTTCGATTAACCCATTTCAGGCCACTGATACATTTTTGCATCGTCATAATAATGCGTTTTTTGAATATTGAAATAGTGGAAAATCTTTGTAGAAGAATTTTTTCTCGTTCTTGCAGTTCCTAAAATTTTCAAAAAATTTTTTTTCGACATTCGGGAGCTCGATTAGATTTGGGGAATTTTTTTTGAATGAGGCCTTTTTGCCGAAAGCGTGATTATGGTGGTTCAAATTCGATTTTGAGCGAGTAAGCGTTCTGGGCCATAAGTCGAAACAGATTCCGGAACATAAATAAATTTTTACATTTTACCTAGATTTTTTTCAGATATTTAACAATGAAATGGATAAATCATATCGATTTGGACCTCTCAAATCCTACAAAATGTTAAATTCATAAAATTTGGAGCATTTTTGCTCTCGATTGGAAAGCAAATTATGTCTTATTTCGGCCGCCATTCTGTAAAATAGTTCATCCTCCTCCCATTACTCTGTTATTTCTACCCTCGGGTTGAAATGGGTTAATGTATCAAGGATTGTACGGATTGGGGTGGAGATGGTCCCAGATGAAAATTATCGCCCCCGGACTAATATTCAAGATTTCTTGATGGGACTCCTACAGGCTATCTGGACTTGGATTTCTCCATGCAATCCCTTGTCAATGGAAAAAATGGCCCAGCGTCTTCTTTGATGTCCTCAGTTAGACTAACTTTCACTATTGGTGAAGTTATTGATGATGATCGCACCCCTTCTCTTCCTACCTCAAATTTTCAACTCAAACCGAGTTCTCTTCTAAGTATATACAACTAATTTGCTGTTGAAATTAATTAAAGAATACCTTGTTGCTCACAATGATGTGGAAGATAATGTTTTGAGATTTTCTATTTATTTCATACTCAGACCTGGTGAGGAAGCTGTACACTTACATGACGTGTATTTGATCGCAAAACGAGTGAAAAACTTTCTATCACTGTATAATACTCAGGTAATAATAATGATGTCACCCCATCCATATTTTTTCCTAAAACCTACATCATTAGAACAATGAGGAAAGAATAACACGTAGGGACAATTGTATAAAGATGAAGTGGCTGATGAAAACCACGCAGGGGATTCCGGATGTATATTTTTCCAGCTCGCACGTGTACCCTCTCTAAACCAAGCACCTAAAAGAGGAAGTAATTTGAGAGGAGCGACTTGTGGATCCCCCTCCCCCCTCTCATCACGATTACCATCATTAATAACTCTCCCCTGGTCAAACAAATTACTTGAAGGTTATTTCGTAAACTTTTTTTTCATGATTTTTTTCATCCCACGTGAGAGTAGGTTGCCATTGTTTGAAAAAGCGGCGGGATGAAAAATTACGCCGATCGTATAATTTTGTACGCTCGTGTGAAAACACTGCGGTTCACTCTTGAAGGATGAATAGCGGGGAATCTACATATAGCGTGTTCCATGAAGCCTCTCTTTTTACCAACCATTATATTCCGATAGTATCTGCATAAAAACGCCTGCCAAGTGGGTGTAGCACCCTTCCTCGTATCCATAACTCGATTGTACAGATGATCCGATGCATAGTAGTTAATCTCAAAGCATCAATCTCAAAATGCCTTCCACTAACCTCATAGGGGACCATCTTCACGCTAATCTGAACAATCCTGAGAAATTTTATCAAATTCGGATGAAAAATGTACCTAAGTGTTACGGTTGTTACAAAGATTGAGCGTTTGCACATGCGCAGAGGCTCCTGTCAATTTTAAGGCCTTGATTTTCATAGGGGACCATCCGCATAATTCCTGAAAATTGCATCGAAATCAGATAGAAAATGTGGAAGTTACAAGGAATTCACGTTTGCGCATGCGCAGCGGCTACTATCAGTCCGGAGGTGTTGATTTTCATATGGGACCATCTACACGCCAACCCGCACAATCCTCGAAAATGTCATCGAAATCAGATGAGAATTGTGGACGTCATGGCTGTGGCAAGGAATTCATGACAGACAGACACACAGACAGACAAACACGGAACCAAAACTGTTCAGAAAGGTCTCAAACGTAAAACGCGAGTGGAAATTTCGATTTTGAAGAAATTCTTTTTCACCCTTGAAAAGTGAAAACAGCTTCCGCTATCTTGGTAGACTCGGAAGCAATTTTTAAAAGTCTGCAAAGTCGGTGTAGCACATAGCTTCCTAGTAGACAATAGAAAGTTCCTAGTAGGTTTGGTGACGTAGGTATTCACAATCCGGCGCCGTATTGTGGGTGACGCGCCGTAACCGATCCGGCGCCGGATTCTACCGCATTATTACGCCGTTCGTATACGGCGTGTTCTTATCACAATACGGCGCTGGATTGAGAATATATGCGATCGCATTTTGGTCAGCTAAACTTTAAACGGAGATTAGACCTCTTTTGCTATTAACACTCATGTTTCTGATTTATCGAAAATCCAGTAGGTAGCGAACGGTTTGTCCTACAAAGCTCCGGGTGGTCTCAATCGTTTATAAAAATTCAATATCTACTATTTTAATTCGTGGAAAAACAATACCTTTATTTCGAAAGTTTTCGAGCTAGAGCATTTTTGAAAATTGCAATCCTCATTTTTCACCCCTTAGAAATGACTGACATCAACCAAAAGCGGGGCACAACTAGACCCCAAATGGAGCTCAATCACCAAATTTCATCAAAATCGGTCAATGCTGAGGGAAAATGTTTTATTCGATTTTCGGATTCTAGGTACCTTGAAACGTAAACCAACAAATTTTGAGGGGGGGGGGGGGCAATATTCTTTTCTTGGTCGATTCTATTGGTTTATTATTGAAACTAATAATCCAAAAAACAAAAGACCAATCAGAACCAAGGATAGATGCAAATTAGCGGGCCGCTATTCTTCAACTATTGAGTTAGAAAAACGCTTCATTTTGACGGCTCTCGTAATTTACAGCCGGTATCGCTAACTATGGTTTGAAAAACCAGGCCTTAGATAATTTTGCTTCCTACACTACCAAGGTAGCGGAAGCTTTGTTTTCACTTTTCAAGGTAACGTCAAAAAAAATGTTTCACTCGTGTTATAATTTTAGACCTTCCTAAACAATGTTGGTTCCGTGTCTATCTGTGTGCAAGTCTGTCTATCATGAAATCCTTGTTACGGGCAAAACTATACGAATTCACTGTCCGATTTCTATGATATTTCAGGAATTGTGCGGGTTGGTGTGTAGATGGTCCCCTATGAAAATCAATTACCCGGCAAAGGTAGCTACTGCGCATGCGCAAACGTGGACTTCTAGCTGGACTTGGCAGCTTGGACATGGAGCAGACTTGGCGGACCAAGATAAGAAAGTATGACACAGATGATTTACGGCAAGCAGTGTCGGAGCTAAAAGGAGTGGCACCCAAAAACATCAGGGTGATGGCTGCAACCTTGTCGTGGCGCGGTGTGTGGTGCGGGAAAAGTGCCACGGAGTTGCGCGAGTTGGGCATCTCAGTAGGCGTACTCCGTGGTATCAACACCCGTGTCCTGCTCGGCTCATATTTGAACTGGTGGTCGTTTTATAGAGGCCCTTCCCTTCATCCTTCTCTCCCTCCCCCACCTTCCTCATCATCCCTCATCCCTAGGGCCGGCGTCGGGTGAGTCCTGGGCGCCCTCCCCATTATAATATAAAATTATGGGCCTCCTCCCCATTAATACATCAAATATTATTTGATTTATTTTTTATTTTTATTTTATGGCATGCCCCCTCCGTCACAAAAGACAATTTGTCTTTGAGGGGAGTTAAAAAAAAAAAACAGCCGTAACTTAGGGATTACGTAGGGATTGATTATATTCTTTTATTTATGTTTTTATATTTTTATAAATTTTATAATTTTTATAAATTTTTATAATTTTTCATAATTGTGATATTTTTATTTATCTTTTATATGTTACTAGCTGAAAAGCCTACAAAAAGTAGGCAAAAACAATTCCTCCGACTCTCTCCTCCACCCAATCACTCCGACTCCTCCCGCCCCCAACTCCGCCCGACCCCAACTCCTCCGACTCCTTCCGCCCCCAACTCCGCCCGCCCCCAACTCCTCCGACTCCTCTCGCCTCCGACTCCTCCCGCCCCCAACCCCTCCAGCCTCCAACTCTCCCCACTCCCACGACCCCTTCAACCCCTCCGTGCATACGTACGTACGTACGGTTGGCGTTTTATATTATTAGATTTTAGGGATTTATAGATATTCGCTTGTTTATTTGATTTTAGTTCATTTGGTAATAAAATCAAATGTTAAGATAAAATTTTCATCTTGATGCATAGCAATATTTTTATAGATATTCACTCGCGTTCATTTGAGTTTCTATTTGCTTTTTGAATATATTTTAATTCTGTTCATTTTTATGTATTGTTCCATTGTTCTCACCCAATTTTTGTGTTGGGGTTTTCAGGGTTTTTTTGTTGTGGTTCAGGGGGATTTCAGTGGTTTTTTGGAGTCACACGGGGGTTTTTGGTGAACTACGTTTGGCAACACTGGTGCAGTAGGTACCTATGAGGGTACCGCAAGTGACTAAAAATTAATGTTTTGAGATTAGCTACATCGCATCTGATCATCAGTACAATCGGGTTATGGACACGAGGATGCTATGTGTCACACCCACTTGTTTAAATTTATTAATTAATTCATTTCGTGATCCCCCCTCCATTCCTTTAGGCTACGGCCCTGCCATGAAATGAACAAAGCTGCAGTTCTGAGGTCAAATCGACGTCCGCAACCAATAGAATCGAAAGGAAGGAACAGGTCATAACAATGGCGGGTCGTTGAATCCTCGCACAAGGGGACCCGCCCAACTCCCAAACTCGACGCTCGTAGGCCCGTTTCCTCGTGGAGCTCCTCCGCTCTCATGGATGCCTGTTGATTCATAACCGGGGGAACGACTATTTCTTGCTCACCCAAGCGGAAAATGGCCTCACCTCCACCGTCGAGCCTCACGTCCGCTCCGATTACCTACTTCATGTCTGGGGAGAGCATCCTTGAAAGCTAACCGTCCGCAATCCCTCTCGAGATGCATTTGGTTGAGTGGGGCTTCAAGATATGAAGAGGAATCTGGTTACTTGCGAAGAATGGTGTCATTATCTCTTCAATTGTATCAAGTACCTAATTTCAAGACAGTTTTGCAAAAATCTTGTTGAAACCCCAATTTTTACTAGGTTCAGGAACATAATTCTAGGCCAAATGTGGTAGGCCAAATGTGGTTCTAGGCCAAATGTGGTATAATTCTAGGCTAAATGAGCTACCACTCCCTGGGGTATTTATTTCATACTGAAATAGAATTTAAAGTGTATCTATCCTATGAATTTTATTCAGCAAGAATAAAACGCTGCAAATTATTACACAAAGGTTTATTATTTTTCTATCTCGATCTCTCGTCTGCGAAAAACTCGGCTTCACCAACTTCATGTCACCACCTACCAACCATAGATACTACCTCCTACCACGTACCTACAGCGATCGCATATTGGTTAGATAACATTTGAACGGAGATTATGCCTCTTTTGCGATTCACACTCGTGTTTCTGATTTATCGTAAGTCCAACTCTTAAGTTCTCGTAGGGAGCGAACGGTTTGTCTTACAGAGCTCCTCGTGGTCTCTAAAAATTCAATACTATCTCAAATCGATGGAAAAACAATACCTTTCATATAAAAATTTTTTAAAGGAATTTTTTGGGCATTTTCAAAATTTCAACCCATATTTTTCAACCCTTAGAAGTTACTGACATCAAACAAAAGCTTCGGGGCACAACTAGACCCCAAAGGACGCCCACAAACCATATTTCATCAAAATCGGTCCATGGGAACTAAGGAAGGTAGAGAAGAAACGTAAATCAACAAATGTTGAGGGGAGGTAAAAAAAAATTCTTGGTCGATTCGAAAGGTTCATTATTGAAAATAATAAACCAAAATGATATGCTACTTCCTCAGCAAACTAACTAAATTACATTGGATGTCACTGATTTGTGCAGTAGAAAGGTGAATAAAAATGTTTTATCGTTTACTGTTGATATTGGCTCCTTATCCAAAGGGACGTCCCCTAGAATGCTTGCATAACTGAAAAATATGTTAATCCGATTTTGGTAAAATTCGTAGTAATAAATCACCAAAATAGTTTCGAACATCACAGTTCAACAGCTGGTTTGATGAACAGGTTCCCGTAAGATCACCGAAATTGAGGCCAGTCGGCCCGGAAGATTATCTGGATTGGTGTCCGCTCGAGGGCGGTATCGCATTTCTTGGTAATTTTGCTTCCGAGTCTACCAAGGTAGCGGAAGCTTTGTTTTCACTTTTCAAGGACGAAAAAAAAAGTTCTCCAAAATCAAAATTTCCACTCGCGTTTTGCGTTTTAGACCTTTCTGAACAATTTTGGTTCCGTGTCTGTCTGTCCGTGTGTCTGTCTGTCTGTCTGTCATGAATTCCTTGTAACGCGCATAACTATACGAAGTTATTGTCCGATCTCTATGCAATTTTCAAGGATTGTGCGGGTTGGTGTGTAGACGGTCCCCTATGAAAATCATCATCCCCGGACTGTTAGAAGCGACTGCGCATGCGCAAACGTGAATTCCTTGTAACGGCCATAACTTGTACATTTTCCATCCGATTTCAATGAAATTTTCAGGGATGTTACAGATCAGTATTTAGATGGTCTCCTATGAGAATCATCACCTTCGGACCGATAGTAGCCACTGCGCATGCGCAAACGTGAATTTCCTTGTAACAGCCGTAACTTCAACTGTCCCCCAGGGGTCGCGTGTTTGAATCCCAGCCGAGGTTAAGTATTTTTTTGATCCAATCACATACATCTACTCACTTAATTTTTCACCCGAATTTGATGAAATTTTCTAGGATTGTCCAGATTAGCGTGTAGATGGTCCCCTATGAGGGTAGTGGAAGGAACTTAGAGACTGGTGTTTTGAGATTAACTACTATGCATCTGATCATCTATATAATCGGGTTATGGATACGAGGAAGCTATGTGCCACACCCACTTGGTAGACGTTTTTGGGTTGAGACGTAAGTGATCCCCGCTTCACTTGATGAGGCAATAAGTAGCCATGAGCGAAATAATCAGAACCAATCACGATCTTCTCTTTGGAAGACAGCTGATGTCGCCCGCGACGCCAGGAATGGCAGTTGGACGAAAATTCAACCTGAGATGGTTTACTGTGCTTTACTTCCCTTGTTACATCACATTCGATGTTGTTTGTCATATAAACCAGCAACATGACCGAAAAATTAGAAATCGCGTTTCGGTGAAAGTACGTTTGCGCTTGCGCACACTTTGCTGTTGGTCGAATCTTGATTCATGGGGCTACCACGGGAGTGACCCACACCTCAACCCTGAAGATTTCATCCTAACATTCTTCCCGTTCCCAAAAGAGACGAGGTTTATTTTGGACATAAAAAAAGGCAGTTTTTGGCCATAATTTTGATTATGTCACGTACCTACAGTTGGGAATTATTGTATAATGTTACAAATATGAATCTGAAAATGGTTTCAATTGATTTAGAATTGAATTATTCACGAAATTTCTGAAGAACAAAATTCATTCGGAGCAGTGCTAGCGGCCGCAGCATCGAAAATATGTCCATGAGCGTCGTTTTCGTTGTTTATTGCCAATTATGTAAGTGAGCTAGATACTTTAGGCACAGGAATGGGGTATATTATCGATACCTTAACAAAGGAGCTATGTCCAAAAACGGAGTTTTCAGAAAAACGCGAAAGAAGTTTTCACCAGTGCACAATTCCTAAAATAATGGCTTTCTACACTAAACTCTTCAACAAATTTTCAAACTATAATCGTCAAGAAGGTCAATAATAGTTTTGTTGAATTTGAGTTTTTCTGAAATTAGAAAAATTAAAAAATTTGGAAGATGGATGGACATAGCGCTTTTGTGCTTTAAGGTATCGATTTGGAATCACCATAAAATGTTCTGAGACGATTGGAGGGCAATCAAAGTTTTGTATGTGAGACCAGGGGTTCCAAGTTTATAAATAAAAAAACGCTGCAAATCATTGCTCAAAGGTTTATTATTTTCTGTATAGATCACCCTTCTGTATAGATCACTGGTTCTCCATCAATAGCACCTACCACCATCTGTATTCTCCCTTGACCTTCCCTCTCAAATTTCAGCTTCCTGCGTTCAATAGGATATTGAAAATGGCTTCGGAGCCCACCCAGCTGATCAGTGATCTGAGGAGTGAAGAAGATCTCCTCGAATGCTGGAGACGCCTGGAAGAGCACTTCCATTCAATAGGATTGAAAATGGCTTTGGAGTTCACTCAGCTGATCAGTGATCTGAGGAGTGAAGAAGATCTCCTCGAATGCTGGAGACGCCTGGAAGAGCAATTCCATTCAATAGGATTGAAAATGGCTTCGGAGCTCACTCAGCTGATCAGTGATCTGAGGAGTGAAAAAGATCTCCTCGAATGCTGGAGACGCCTGGAAGAGCACTTCCATTCAATAGGATTGAAAATGGCTTTGGAGCTCACTCAGCTGATCAGTGATCTGAGGAGTGAAGAAGATCTCCTCGAATGCTGGAGACGCCTGGAAGAGCACTTCCATTCAATAGGATTGAAAATGGCTTCGGAGCTCACTCAGCTGATCAGTGATCTGAAGAGTGAAGAAGCCTTTGAGCAATGATATGCAGCGTTTTTTACCCACCAACATTTTTTTTACCTACCAACTTTTTTTTACCTACCAGCTAGGTACTACCTACCACACCATACTGGCTTCACACCTTCACAATCAAGTTTATTAGAAAGAACTTAACGCTTCACACGCGATTGGAAAAAACGCTGCAAATCATTGCTCAAAGGTTTATTATTTTCTGTATAGATCACCCTTCTGTATAGATCACTGGTTCTCCATCAATAGCACCTACCACCATCTGTATTCTCCCTTGACCTTCCCTCTCAAATTTCAGCTTCCTGCGTTCAATAGGATTGAAAATGGCTTCGGAGCTCACTCAGCTGATCAGTGATCTGAGGAGTGAAGAAGATCTCCTCGAATGCTGGAGACGCCTGGAAGAGCACTTCCATTCAATAGGATTGAAAATGGCTTTGGAGCTCACTCAGCTGAACAGTGATCTGAGGTGTGAAGAAGATCTCCTCGAATGCTGGAGACGCCTGGAAGAGCACTTCCATTCAATAGGATTGAAAATGGCTTTGGAGCTCACTGAGCTGATCAGTGATCTGAGGAGTGAAGAAGATCTCCTCGAATGCTGGAGACGCCAGGAAGAGCACTTCCATTCAATAGGATTGAAAATGGCTCTGGAGCTCACTCAGCTGATCAGTGATCTGAAGAGTGAAGAAGATCTCCTCGAATGCTGGAGACGCCTGGAAGAGCACTTCCATTCAATAGGATTGAAAATGGCTTCGGAGCTCACTCAGCTGATCAGTGATCTGAAGAGTGAAGAAGATCTCCTCGAATGCTGGAGACGCCTGGAAGAGCACTTCCATTCAATAGGATTGAAAATGGCTTCGGAGCTCACTCAGCTGATCAGTGATCTGAAGAGTGAAGAAGCCTTTGAGCAATGATTTGCAGCGTTTTTTACCCACCAACATTTTTTTACCTACCAACTTTTTTTTACCTACCAGCTAGGTACTACCTACCACACCATACTGGCTTCACACCTTCACTATCAAGTTTATTAGAAAGAACTAAACGCTTCACACTCGATTGGAAAAATAGAAAGCTTAATATGGAAATTTGATTACTGGTTACGCAGAAGGCAAAACTGTAAACAAATCGAAGAAATGAACAGCGATCGCATTTTAGTCCGATAAAATTTGAATGGAGATTAGACCTCTTTTGCGATTCACACTCATGATTCTGTTTTATCGAAGGAAAACCTTCAAGTACTCGTAGGGACCGAACGGTTTGTCCTACAGAGCTCCGGGTGGTCTCAAAAATTTTTAAAAATTCGATACTATTTAAAATTGGTGAAAAAACGATACCTTTATTTCGAGAGTTTTCAAGCTAGGGCACTCTTGAAAATTTCAACCCTTAATTTTCACCCCTTAGAAGTGACCTACATCAACCAAAAGCTTCGCGGCACAACTAGACCCCAAATGGAGCCCATATACCAAATTTGAACCAAATCGGTCCAGTGTTGCTAAGAAAAGTGCCGCGTACGGCGTACGGCGGACGGACGGAAATTTTTTTATTCGATTTTCGTATTCTACGTACCTTGAAACGTAAAACATCAAATTTTGAGGGGGGGTTAAAATTTTTTTTTTCTTGCTCGATTCCAAAGGCTTATTATTGAAAATAATAAACCAATAGAAAGCTTCATATGGAAATTTGATTACTGGTTGCGCAGAAGGCAAAACTGTATACAAATCGAAGAAATGAACAGCGATCGCATTTTAGTCCGATAAAATTTGAATGGAGATTAGACCTCTTTTGCGATTCACACTCATGATTCTGTTTTATCGAAGGAAAACCTTCAAGTACTCGTAGGGACCGAACGGTTTGTCCTACAGAGCTCCGGGTGGTCCCAAAAATTTTTAAAAATTCAATACTATTTAAAATTGGTGAAAAAAAGATACCTTTATTTCGAGAGTTTTCGAGCTAGGGCACTCTTGAAAATTTCAACCCTTATTTTTCACCCCTTAGAAGTGACCTACATCAACCAAAAGCTTCGCGGCACAACTAGACCCCAAATGGAGCCCATATACCAAATTTGAACCAAATCGGTCCAGTGTTGCTAAGAAAAGTGCCGCGTACGGCGTACGGCGTACGGCGGACGGACGGAAATTTTTTTATTCGATTTTCGTATTCTACGTACCTTGAAACGTAAAACATCAAATTTTGAGGGGGGGTTAAAATTTTTTTTTTCTTGCTCGATTCCAAAGGCTTATTATTGAAAATAATAAACCAAAATAAGTTAAAAAAAAGTTTAAAAAAGTTTAAAAGTTAAAAAAAAATTTCATCAATTTCCAATGTTTCCGATTATTTGTATTCTCGTTTTATCAATTCCCACCAACAATATATTCATCGAGGCCCGATAATGTGGTTTTGACAATCAAGTATAAAGCTTAGGTATAACCCTAACAAAAACAAGGCTTATCTCAAACAGGAAATATAATATTTCACAGACCGTTTACCACAACGATGAAACTACGCGTTTTGGGACGGATGTAACGACCGCTTTCAGGCGTAATACCAATTCGGTGCCTTTCCATATCTTTTTATTCGCCGTTTGGGGAGTCGTTTGGGATTGGAGGAAGAAGCAATGGTAGGGAGGGGGAATCTACTTTTTCACCGTCTTCCCAACCACCGTTTTTCCCCTCTAATATCGTTAGAGTCGAGGAAGAAACCCACACCACATTGCGGGCTGTGCAGAACCGTTTCCCATTTCCTCGGGATCGGGAATAAATTAAGAAGCTGTTCTGGAACGCGAACGTTTTAGCAGTATCTCGTGAGAGAGCAAGAAGATGTACCGAAATTGACTACAAGTGTATGGAATTTGCCAAATGGAAGGGTTATATGGGCGAGCTAAATTCACTTCGGTCGGCCCGAAAAGGCGAAATTTTAGAGGCAGCCTGTTTGGCACTGAGTCTTCATGATTAACTGAGCCCTCACTGATCAACTGGGTGAGCTAAATTTGCTCATATGGCCCCACTAAGAAGAAATATGTCGCAAGTTGCCTCTCCTGGACTAAATGCCAAACTGAGTCTGATGTTATTTTTAACACAGAATGTGTTTTAGCCATGGACTAACTAGCCAAATAAGCTAACAAAATTTCATAACGAAATCTGGGACGACAACATGGATACCCATGATACGGAACTAAGGATCGTGTAACCTGGTGTAACCTATGAGATATTTTGTTATGAGGCAATGATTATATAAGATTCTGATTTAGTGGGAGGATAGTCACCGGTATTAGTGATTCATTACTCGAACTTGAACGCCTGGTTTTTACGCCCACTAGTCGCGACAGATCCGTTTGTGAGTCATTTCATATACGAAAATCTTTGGAGTTCCAGTTGTTCGCGGACCAAACTGCGTAACAACCAAAAACTGCAGCTGAACGAGCAAGAGAGTGGTTTTATCGATTTTATTATATAATATTTATTGAAATAAAATAAGGACACGGTGATTATGTAAGATTCTGATTTAGTGGGAGGAAAGTAGCGAAGTTATGTGAAACGCGTGAGCTAAAATACATTCTGTGTTTCAATATTTTCGTCCGAAGTATGTAAATAGAGGCAACCGGGGGTCCAGGCGCGGAGCGCCGATTTTTTTTTTAATTACTAATAAAGACAATTTTCTATTCTAAGAACAATACAATTATGATAAATATTTGGTTTAAATATGATGATAACATGGCACTAGTAATAAATTATGTCCCAGTAGACTTCCTTCATCGGTGTTGATACTTGATATTTTACAGTAATAAAATAGTAGTAATATTTTACAGTTTCACAGTTTCACAATTACCGTACCACTTGGGTTTCAGGTACGAGGTCTCCCCCAACAAAACTCTATACCTCTCAAACCTGCTATAACCTCAGTGATGTTTCGGAAATTCTCCGTTTCCTGCTCTCCAAACAGGAAAAAACAAGCTATCAGAGATGCCAACTGCCGGTTGAAAAACTTCTCAAGTCAGTTCGAGGAGTTCCTCTTGTCTCTGAGGAGTTCCTCGAACAATGAGTTCCTCATCTGTTCTCTAAAAACCAAAATTCGACGAGTTCCTCTTGTCTCTGAGGAGTTCCTCGAACAATGAGGAGTTCCTCATCTGATCTCTAAAAACCAAAATTCGAGGAGTTCCTCATGTATCTAAGGAGTTCCTCAACGCTTCCTTGAGCAATGACTGTGAATTCCGCTCCAAGTCTCGTTCTTTGATTCTCACCTTATTCTTTGAGCTTCCATTATCTCTTGTTTGCCTTGCCCGATGCCACATCCCTTATTATAATGGAAGGAGTACCAAATTGGTTTTTTCAGTTACCTGTCACATTGTATTTCAGTTACCTCAGCGGAAACCATATTGAGGGTCATGAATAAACGGGGTTTCACTTTTTTTGCCGGCAATTACTGTTGGAAGAAAAAACAAGTTCAAATTGCTCTGAACTCCTCTTTATCGACGCAAAATACAGGAAAAACGTTCTCACAGTTTTCAAATATCTGTACTTGTATGATTTGGCTGATTAAAGTAGAAACACGATTTCCTCCCTTCCTTCTCATCTTCCTTTAGTTACCTGATATAGAAGAAGAAGAAGAAAACATGTTTATTGACCAGAGATAATTGGATACAAAAAAACTGGTATAACAAAGTGGAAACATGGTAGGCATGGACGTGACGTCCGTCTGCCGAGTGGTACGAGCGTATTTGTGGTCATTCTATTTTAAGCATATTTTGAGTGGTTCTAAATTTTAAATAAACTATAATAAAGTTATTTATAATAATTTATAAATAATATAACTGTAATATTAATATAATAATAATAATAATAATACAACAGTTCATTTATAATAGTATATTATATTATATCACTCCTATAACTACTTAGTACTAATTTAATCCCACTTGAACTCTTCAATAAGTTTTGATCGATATAACCAACACTTCTGGCCATACCGGGCTACCTTCAACCAACACCTTCTGTTATCCAGCAGTTGAATGATGTTATCAGTGTCCAGCCGACCCGCCCCCCAAAAAATAAACCCGAAACTCGGACAGCACAGGGCAAATGGATGATGTCCTCGTTGGTACCCATGTAGAGAGAGCAGGTTCGGCGTGAGCTCTCTGATCTCCGATGCGGACCATCATTGAGAGCAATAAGTGCATCTCTGAACTTCAGTACCTGATATAACTAGGGTCATTGATCAGGGAAGGTTGATGGTTGAGATATCACTTTGTAGCTTTATACAGGAATCGTCATGCATCGCAATAATGATTATTCATACTCCCTTCAAGAACTTCTGGCTTCAATTGAAAACAGAATTGATGCAGCGCATATTTTAAGGCCTTAGGGTCTTAAGACACTCTACAGTGTAGGACTCAATCTGAGTTTGGCTCTGTTGAACTTAGAAATCATGCAGTGGAAAGGGTAGGTATTTTTCAAAAAACCAATTAATAAATACTCGTATATTAATTAACATTAAGAAAATCAGACTTAGGTTGCATTGCTCTCTACATTCCAAAACCATAAACTCTGGTTCATTCCAAGTGCTGGTCCAAGCCTTGCAAGGTTTACTTGGAGGTTCCAGAGTTGGGTTCAAGCATGGATAGCAGCGGCAGCAGCGAAGGCACCGTGATTGTAAAGGTGGATGTGCTTGGACTTCTCAGCAGCGACTTCTGGAGTGTCCAAGACTGGGAGAGGAGCTCCGTTTTTGTCGTAGCCTGGTGGGAGTGCCACGGGCCCAGTCCATTTCTTCTCAGCACCTTGCCAGTGTCCTTGGACAGCTTGGTGAACCTGAATTGAAAGTTTGTTAGAAAAATTGCTCGAAGAAGAAGGTGAAGATATATTATTGTTGGATCAGTACATACCTGTGGTTGGCTCCATTGCTGTTGTGGAGTCCAGGAGTGTCCTTGAGGAGACCAGGATCGATCATCGCCCTTCCAGGAACCATCGTCACCGTCCTCGGATCCGTATTTCTCCTCCGAGTAAGATCCATCGTCTTCAATTCCTGAGCGATCTTGAGCAGTCCAAGAGCTCTGCTCGGCCTCCTGGTGAGCTTTAGAGAGAGCGGCGAGATGAACCGCTTTTGCTGCAGCGACCTCAGGAGTGTCGTGCACAGCGTAGCCCCATGGGTTGCAGAACACCGTTCCAAACAAGCAAGCAAAAATCTGCAAAATCAAGATCAATGTAATTTAGTTATTGTGGTTCCAGGTCCAAATTTACGGTTAGTTCCAGGTTACGGTTTAGTTCCTACTCTTCTGTATGTAACGATGGTCGTACCAATATCATTATGTCCTTAGGTTCTAGATGAACTCTCCTATGAACACTCCTAAAAGCCGTTTCCATATCGAGTGAAATTTTATAAATTTACTTTATTTGATCCATTTTAGTGTCTCGTTTGTTCAAAACCCCGACAAGTGCAAAAGTTTCTTACCAAAGTCTTCATCGTGTTTGATGTTACTAGAGCAACGGTTGATACCCAAGTGATATTCAGTCCTCGGAGCCTCTCACTTATATAGTTCATCGGACCCTTTCAAAACGTTCAAACAATTCCAAGTATCCAGACTTTCCTTGGTTGATGAGGTCAAGACTCAAGGCAAGGGATTTTCATCATAATTAGGCCTGGTCGGATGGAAAAAGCCGTTTATTCTGTTTGATTTTTCCCATTTTTCGCCGGCAATCATTGTTTGATTTTGATGATTCCAGCGGCAATATAATAACTTTTAAGTTCCCTAGACTGATGCACTAATGAATTTTGAAAAACCTTGAAAATTTCAAATTTAGATACAAATTTTAAAGTTAGAGCGCCGGTAATTTCGTGAAACGCTAACCCGGAACGCATTACCGACTGAGATTCCTTCAATGGATATCGGAAGTTTGTGAATCTGCATCTCAATTTGACGGGTCTTGCCAATTACTAGAGCCCCATCATACTTCTAGTCACAATACTATAAATCTACGTTTGAAACAAGGAAAATATATACTTCATTCCTCAGTCCTCTCCAGGCTACCTGCAGAAAAGACTTCATGCATGTAATTTAAAGTGTGTGAAACATGATCTCACGGAATCCTCTCTTCGTGGATTGGTCATTACGGGAAGCTTATTCGAATACTCAACGCCCTAATTACTTTCCTCCGAAACAAAATCAACAGTCTGTCACGATTACCTAATGTGGATCGCGTATCCGCCGCCCACTCGACCAGACCTAATTATGATGAAAATCCCTGTTGTCTCGAGTCTTGACCTCATCAACCAAGGAAAGTCTGGATACTTGGAATTGTTTGAACGTTTTGAAACAGTCCGGTGAACTATATAAGTGCGAGGCTCCGAGGACTGAATATCACTTGGGTATCAACCGTTGCTCTAGTAACATCACACACGATGAAGACTTTGGTAAGAAATTTTTGCGCTTTTAGTGAATAGAACGTGGGGATTTGGACAAAACGAGACACTAAAATAGATCAAATAATGTAAATTTATAAAATTTCACTAGAAATGGAAATGGTTTTTAGGAAAATTCACCTAGAACCTAAGGACATAATGATATTGGTTCGAGCATCGTTACACACAGAAGAGTAGGAACTTTCATAAATTTGGACCTGGAACCACAATAATTAAATTACATTGATCTTGATTGTGCAGATTTTCGCATGCTTGTTTGGAACGGTGTTCTGCAACCCATGGGGCTACGCTGTGCACGACACTCCTGAGGTCGCTGCAGCAAAAGAGGTTCATCTCGCCGCTCTCTCAAAAGCTCACCAGGAGGCCGAGCAGAGATCTTGGACTGCTCAAGATCGCTCAGGAATTGAAGACGATGGATCTTACTCGGAGGAGAAATACGGATCCGAGGACGGTGACGATGGTTCCTGGAAGGGCGATGATCGATCCTGGTCTCCTCAAGGACACTCCTGGACTCCACAACAGCAATGGAGCCAACCACAGGTATGTACTGATCCAACAATAATATATCTTCACCTTCTTCTTCGAGCAATTTTTCTAACAAACTTTCAATTCAGGTTCACCAAGCTGTCCAAGGACACTGGCAAGGTGCTGAGAAGAAATGGACTGGGCCCGTGGCACTCCCACCAGGCTACGACAAAAACGGAGCTCCTCTCCCAGTCTTGGACACTCCAGAAGTCGCTGCTGAGAAGTCCAAGCACATCCACCTTTACAATCACGGTGCCTACGCTGCTGCAGCTGCTATCCATGCTTGAACCCGACTCTGGAATCTCCAAGTTACGCCTCCCTGGCTTGGACCAGCTGACATGAAGCACTTGGAGTAAACCAGCGTTTGCGGTTTTGGAATGTAGAGAGCAATGCAACCTAAGTCTGATTTTCTTAATGTTGATTATTATACGAGTATCTATTAATTGGTTTTTTTGAAAAATACCTACCCTTTCCACTGCATGATTTCTAAGTTCAACTGAGCCAAATTCAGATTGAGTCCTTCACTGTAGAGTGTCATAAGACCCTAAGGCCTAAAAATATGCGGTGCTTCAATTCTGTTTTCAATTGAAGCCAGAAGTTCTTGAAGGGAGTACAAATAATCATTATTATGAGGCACGACGATTTCTGCATAAACCTACAAAGAGATATTTCAATCATCAATGGGGTATTTCAATCAATTAAAAAAATCTTCAACTTCAATTCAATTTTGTGTCTGTTTGTCGAGAAAATGTTTAGAAGAAATTAGAGAAGCTACCTAATAAATGTTGAAGATTTGAACGATGGCAGCAGGGTATGGCGTAGCAAGTGGTGTGACGTATTAACTTGCTCGCTTGCATACTTGCCTCTTAAAGGCTCCCCTTTTTTTCAAACGTGAGATCTCTTTAATTAATTTTTCTACTACATGTTATTGTAACATTGGGCAAAAAGTTGGAGTATAAAGGTTTTCAATGGTGCTGAATCCAAATTTGAGGTCAAAAACCTGAATTTCCGACTGACCGGAATGCCCCAATCTCCCTGGCTAATTGTATCAGGTAACTAAATGGAGGGAGGAGATTGTGTTTCTACTTTAGTCAACCAAATCATACGAGTACAAATATGTGAGACCTGTGAGTACGTTTTTCCTGTATTTTGCTTCGATACAGAGGAGTTCATAGCAATTTGAACAGTTATTGACATTGCCAATGGGCAATTAGCGGCCCATAGGGTGGAGTGGGGGTAATGGTTTAAACGTGGCAAGTGTTCAAGGGCAATGGAAAACAGCACTTATAAAATTATTACACAAAGGTTTATTATTTTTCTATATAAAACGAGGCTTTGCCATTGTTACCACCAACCAACTTGAAGGAAAACATCGATCGCATTTCGGTTGGCAAAAATTTGAACGGAGATTAGGCCTCTTTTGCGATTCACACTCGTGTTTCTGATTTATCGTGAGTACAACCCTTAAATTCTCGTGGGGAGCGAACGGTTTGTCCTACTGGTCTCGAAAAATTCCAAAAATTCTATACTATCTCAACTTGATGGAATAACAATACCATCACATCAAAATTTTTTGAATTAGGGCGTTTTCAAAATTTCAAACCTCATCTTTCAACCCTTAGAAGTGACTTACATCAACCAAAATCTTCGGGGCACAACTAGACCCCAAATGGAGCCTACATTCCAAATTTCATTAAAACCGGTCAATGCCGCGTACGGCGGATTCTACGTACCTTGAAATGTAAACCAACAAATTTTGAGGGGGGCTAAACATTTTTTTTTCTTGGTCGATTCCAAAGGTTCATTATTGAAAATAATAAACCAAAATCAGGCGCACCCCTCATTATTCTCGCACATCAAAGCTGAAAATTTTTGAAAGAAATTCAGAAAGAAAAGAATTTAAATTACTTTTGCTGCCTTCAGTAAGTATAAATCTTCTCACTTACTTGGAGGACGGATTATTGGCCTGTCTGTATCAGTGCAGATTATAATAAACTCTCGTGATTGTTCCCATCACTTGAAGCATTTCTGATGATAGAGTCAAGAAAACTGTTTGCTCTATGGGGATATCATGCCTGACGCATACCTGACTAACTTGATGGAAAATGGAGACACTTAACAATCTTACTTTGCCATGAGGAGGGTGATTAGGGGTGAGCTGTTTACAGAAGAAGTTCGTGCTTAAGCGCAGATTTCCCTCTTCTGCGGAGGAAGCTGGGATATTCTCGTTTCATGGTTTAAAGTCGACGGAAGGGAGAGATGAAGTAGAGGTCGAAAAGTCCTTGATACGATGATGGGAGAGCCGGGTGATGAAGGGGGACGGATGAGAAAATTTTCCACGGCGCTAATAAGTTATGAGGAGCGGGTTATATAACCCTCAACCTCTATCTTGAACCTCTATTCAGACTATATAGTTTCCAACCTAAAAACCTTCTGGAGCTTTTAGCCGTGTGACGACTGGGGATTAAGTAAGGCTGGAAGAGATCACGCCTACGTGATACACTCAAGTTTCCTACCTCTCGTCAAAACTCCAGTCAACGTACAGTGCACTTCTATCTACCTATCAATGAGTGTTTCTAACCATAAAAAAATTATATAAACAATCACACAGTTCTTGTCAAAATTTTCAAAACAACCATACTTTCTTCCCCCGAAAATGGAAAACTGCGAAAACCCCACTAATGGGACCATGGTGTCACTAGTGTCACCGAAAACATAGGAATTCCACAGCTGTCCCAAGGTGTGTCCCAAATTAACTAAATTCAAAATGTAATATAAAAATTTACAAAAAATTTTTTATGCAAGTTATTAGGAGTCAAAATGAACCAAAATGATGTATGAAAAAATGTTTGAAAATTTTTTCATCGATTTCTTAGAAAATTTTTGTCATAACTCTATTTTGGGACTTCCAGTGGCCCACAAAAAATTCTGCTGTCCAATAATTTTACAATTGCAATTTAATGTTGGTTACTCTGGTGACATTTTGGGACAGCTGTGAAGTTCCTGAGTTGTTTTCGGTGACACTAGTGACACCATGGTCCATCTAGGCTTAGTTAGAAATCATAAAATTCGGGATATAGCATGCGATGTGAGTGGGTATCGCCTCAATAGCTCCTCATTAGTATATTTTCAAACATTTTAGAAAGACACATTCACCCTCTCACTCTCGGCCAAATTGAACACCTCCTACCTAAGACTCAATTAGGCATTAGGCAGCTTCATTTTTCCCTGTGGAATTCTATCGTATGTTGAAAACATATACGAGAACAAATAAATCGAACTAGGACGCTTCTTTGATGCTTTAAGAGCTTTTGAGAGACCTGCTTTGCTGGTCTTTTATCCAAACTTGAACCACATCTTAATAGTACGTATTTTCGGTTAATCCAATGATTTCTCTCAGATCGGACTAACAAAGTATGTGTGGTTGGTGCTGTATTGAATACCTTAAGGCAGCGTATTGAGACTCTGTTGTACGTTTTGCTTCCGAGTCTACCAAGGTAGCGGAAGCTCTGTTTTCACTTTTCAAGGATGAACAAATTTTCTCTGAAATAAAAATCTCCACTCGCGTTTTACGTGTTAAGCCTTCCTGGACGACTTTGGTTAGGTGTCTGTCTGTGTGTCTGTCTGTCGTGAAATCCTTGTAATGGACAAAACCATACGAAGTTATGTTCCGATTTATAAGAAATTTTCAGCGATTGTGCGGGATGGAGTTTGGATGGTCCCCTATGAAAATCGTTGCCCCGTGACTGATAGTAGCCAGTACGCATGCGCGAACGTGAATTTCCTAGTAACAGCCATAATTTCCACATGTTCCATCCGAATTCGATGAAATTTTCAGGGGTTGTACGGATTGGGGTGTAGAAGAGGGAAGTGCAAGGGGCTATTGTAGGTAAGGAAAGTGCCGCGGACGGCGGACGGACGGAAAAATGTTTATTCGATTTTTGGATTCTACGTACCATGAAACGTAAACCAATAAATTTTGAGGGGCGGTGGGGTGGGGTGGGAGGTTAAAATTTTTTCTTGATAGATTCCAAAGGTTCATTATCGGAAATAATAAACCATACAACAAAAAATTATAAATAACCAAACGAAAAATACCAACAGAATGTTTAACAGACTGACAAAGCCACACGCTCGCCGCTCATTCCTCGTTGCGGGTTAATATTTCCCTTAATTGTAGGGACAAAACTTTAAAAGTTGTAGCTAAGCTTGAAATTTTGAAGGATTTTTTTCAAGGGTTAATATTTCTCTAAATTGCAGGGGCAAAAACTTTAAAAGTTGTAGCTAAGCTTGAAATTTTTGAGGATTCTTTTCAAGGGTTAATATTTCCCTAAATTGTAGGGGCAAAAACTTTAAAAATTTTAGCTAAACTTGAAATTTTCAAGAATTTTTTTCAAGGGTTAATATTTCCCTAAATTGTAGGGGCAAAAACTTTAAAAGTTGTAGCTAAACTTGAAATTTTCAAGACTTTTTTTCAAGGGTTAATATTTTCCTAAATTGTAGGGGCAAAAACATTAAAAGTTGGAGCTAAACTTGAAATTTTCAAGGATTTTTTTCCAGGGGTTATTATATCCCTGAATTGTAGGCTTTTTGGTGGATGTAGGTCACTCAGGCCCTAACTCAACAAATTTTGATATAAAGGTATTGTTTTTCCATCAGTTTAAGATAGTGTTGAATATTTAGAATTTTTAGAGACCACGCGGAGCCCTGTAGGACAAACCGTTCGCTCCCCACGAGAATTTGAGGGTTGGAACTACGATAAATAAGAAACACGAGTGTGAATAGTAAAAGAGGCCTAATCTCCGTTCAAATGTTAGCTGATCGAAATGCGATCGATGTTTTTCCTCAAGTTAGTTGGTGGTAACAATGTCAAAGCCGTGTTCTTTGCAGACGAGTGATCTGTATAGACAAATAATGAACCTTTGTGTAATAATTTGCAGCGTTTTTCAAAATGCAGGCTGATTCTAGGGGGGGGGGGGCATGACCAATTACAATTTAAAGAACCCATGTAGGTAGAATTGTGATGGGTTTATGGTCTATTATGATTTTAATTATTTGTATCCTGATTGGATTTGTCCAACGCATGTAGGTATTGGTGGAACCGTTTGTTCAGAGTGCAGCATAGATTTTTAAATTGGTTCCTTTATGTACCCTCACTTGGCAGAGTCTTAATTTGTTTCGGAAAAATTGACTAGTTGAGTTTTCCCACTTATCGCCTGATCACGTGATCCTCAAAAATTTCCCTTCTAAAGGGACTCTCGGCGAACTGCACGGTAACAATAACCCTTTCATGTTTGTGCTCATTGAGAGCCATCCTGACGGAAGACTGTTTATGCTATCGTCGTGACGTCATATCCACGCCACCATTAGCACGCTATCGGGAATAGATGTAGCGGGAACAACCCTGTGTTTCTAATTACAGATTAACCGTTGTAGGGAGGGATGTTCTCTCCTTCCCAGGAATAATGTAAAAGCTCGTTTTATCACCTGTTCCTGACCTCTTTCGCCCCGTTCCGTGCGGCGTTCCTATCCAACAGCGACACGTCCATTTATAACCCTCGTTGCGGCTCTAACTCTCTTCATACCCCTAAATTTTCCCCCACCTGCTCAAATGCCTCTTCAACCAGGTGAAATGTGCTCCCTCCGTCACTGCGCCAACATCCACCAACTGGTTAATTGGCCTTCGACTGACTCCGTCGCGCGCTGGACGTTAGTTCTGCCTCATTTCGTGACGTAAATGCTGGAGAAATCCGTTCAAATTTCCCTTTTACCGAATTTGTCGGGAGGAATAGCTGTGATTCAAACAATTACGGTTTATTAATCTCTCAATAACGAAACTTTGAAATCGAGCTTTGAAAAAAGTCAACCCCCCCACCTCACACCCCTTCAAAAAAAATTTTATGTTTACGTAGCAAGTTACTAAGAACCTAAATTATTACACAACGGTTTATTAGTCCAAATATTAGAACTCGGTTTTGTACGGTAAAACTGGTATTTGGTAAAATAATATTTGTAAATATTAGGTATTCAAGTAAAAATTGTAATTGGTAAAATTGTATTGAAAATTCTGCAGAAAGAACCTACCAGTGAAACATCTATCGGTAAGATGTTGGTACCTCTCAACCCAATCTGATTTGTTAAGTTCTCAATCTGATTTGAAGAATTCTAAATTTGATTTGAAATGTTCCAAGTTGATTTGGAAAGTTCTCAATTGTATTTGAAAAGTTCCAATTTGATTTGTAAAGTTCTAGATTTGAAAAGTATTGTGACTGGGTGACCGAGGAGTAATTGAAAAGGCTGCTTGCACGCGATAATTGATTTGAATACTGGTTTATTAGTAAGGTAAGTGAGAGGACACATTAGTTGCTGAAGGCAGAGGCTCGAACGAATACATGGAGGTAGCATGGAGCAGGCTAGGTAGGTAACAGGTTCATAATAAAAAGTAAGCACTCGATTTGATTCAAAGATTTCTCAATTTGATTAGAAAAGTTCTCAATTTGATTACAAAAATGCTCGATTTGATTAGGAAAGTTCTCATTTTGATTAGAAAAATGCTCATTTGATTGGGAAAATTCTCAATTTGATTACGAAAAAACTCGATTTGACCAAGAAAGTTCTCAATTTGATTACGAAAATACTCGATTTGATTAGGAAAGTTCTCAATTTGATTACGTAAATACTCGATTTGATTAGGAAAGTTCTCAATTTGATTACGGAAATACTCGATTTGATTAGGAAAGTTCTCAATTCGATTACGGAAATACTCGATTTGATTAGGAAAGTTCTCAATTTGATTACGTAAATACTCGATTTGATTAGGAAAGTTCTCAATTTGATTACGGAAATACTCGATTTGATTAGAAAAGTTCTCAATTTGATTACAAAAATGCTCGATTTGATTAGGAAAGTTCTCATTTTGATTAGAAAAATGCTCATTTGATTGGGAAAATTCTCAATTTGATTACGAAAAACTCGATTTGACCAAGAAAGTTCTCAATTTGATTACGAAAATACTCGATTTGATTAGGAAAGTTCTCAATTTGATTACGTAAATACTCGATTTGATTAGGAAAGTTCTCAATTTGATTACGGAAATACTCGATTTGATTAGGAAAGTTCTCAATTTGATTACGAAAATGCTCGATTTGATTAGGAAAGTTCTCAATTCGATTACGAAAATACTCGATTTGATTAGGAAAGTTCTCATTTTGATTACGAAAATGCTCGATTTGATTAAGAAAGTTCTCAATTCGATTACGAAAATACTCGATTTGATTAGGAAAGTTCTCAATTTGATTACGAAAATGCTCGATTTGATTAGGAAAGTTCTCAATTTGATTACGAAAATGTTCGATTTGATTAGGAAAGTTCTCAATTCGATTACGAAAATACTCGATTTGATTAGGAAAGTTCTCATTTTGATTACGAAAATGCTCGATTTGACCAAGAAAGTTCTCAATTTGATTACGGAAATACTCGATTTGATTAGGAAAGTTCTCAATTTGATTACGAAAATGCTCGATTTGACCAAGAAAGTTCTCAATTTGATTACGAAAATACTCGATTTGATTAGGAAAGTTCTCAATTTGATTACGTAAATACTCGATTTGATTAGGAAAGTTCTCAATTTGATTACGGAAATACTCGATTTGATTAGGAAAGTTCTCAATTTGATTACGAAAATGCTCGATTTGATTAGGAAAGTTCTCAATTCGATTACGAAAATACTCGATTTGATTAGGAAAGTTCTCAATTTGATTACGAAAATGCTCGATTTGATTAGGAAAGTTCTCAATTTGATTACGAAAATGTTCGATTTGATTAGGAAAGTTCTCAATTCGATTACGAAAATACTCGATTTGATTAGGAAAGTTCTCAATTTGATTACGAAAATGCTCGATTTGACCAAGAAAGTTCTCAATTTGATTACGGAAATACTCGATTTGATTAGGAAAGTTCTCAATTTGATTACGAAAATGCTCGATTTGATTAGGAAAGTTCTCAATTTGATTACGAAAATGCTCGATTTGATTAGGAAAGTTCTCAATTTGATTACGAAAATGCTCGATTTGACCAAGAAAGTTCTCAATTTGATTACGGAAATACTCGATTTGATTAGGAAAGTTCTCAATTTGATTACGGAAATACTCGATTTGATTAGGAAAGTTCTCAATTTGATTACGAAAATGCTCGATTTGACCAAGAAAGTTCTCAATTTGATTACGAAAATACTCGATTTGATTAGGAAAGTTCTCAATTTGATTACGAAAAAGCTCGATTTGATTAGGAAAGTTCTCAATTTGATTACGAAAATGCTCGATTTGATTAGGAAAGTTCTCAATTTGATAAAAAAAAGTCCTCAATTTGATTACGAAAACACTCGATTTGATTCGAAGATTTCTCAATTTGATTAGGAAAGTTCTCAATTAGATTACGAAAATAATCGAGTTGATTCGAAGATTTCTCAATTTGATTGGGAAAGTACCAATTTGATTTGTAAAGTTCTAGATTTGAAAAGTAAATACTCGATTTGATTCGGAAAATTCTCATTCTGATTTGGAAAGTTCTCAATCTGATTTGAAATGTTCCAATTTGATTTAGAAAGTTCTCAATTTTATTTGAGAAGTTTCAATTTAATTTGTAAAGTTTTAAATTTGATTAAGTAAGCACTCGATATGATTTGAAAAATTCTCAATTTGATCATGGAAATTCTCAATTTGATTTGATTTACTTAGTACTAATAATTAGTACCTACTAAGTACTAATAATTATAATTATAATAATAATAATAAGTACTAATAATTAGTACTTAGTCAATTATTGACGAGTAGGTTTTTCCATTAGAATACTTCCAACTCTATTTCCAGTGCCATATGAAGAAGAAGAATGAGGTGGATAAATATCAATAAAGCCCCGTACTTTCATGCCTGGAGGAAGAAATTGGTCCAAGAGGTTACTTAGACGTCCTGGAGCCGCTGCGACTCGAGGACAGCTAAGTACCTAACCTCTTGGACCAATCGCTCTCCTCCTCTGGGGTAACCTGGTCCACAGCGGCTGTAGACCAGGTTACACCAGAGGAGGAGGTTGGCGGAGTTCGCGCCCCCTTGAGATCGCTGACCTTGACTGAGCCAAACCTGTCTTTCATAGAAAACAGAGACATAAAATTGCGGTTCCGACCTCGACGGCACCCCTAAAGTGGGATTTTTGGCGAAGGGCAGGAAACCCACCTTCCCCCTCCACCCCCCCCCTTGAACCCGCTCCACCCTCCAAAACTACACCCGTGAAAACTACCCTCGCTTCGAAGCCCCCGCGAAAACTCTCGGTTCCCTCCCAACAACTGTTGTGAAAACAGATGGATGTCAGACGGGGGTTCGGAGGGCGGAGCCCGCGGGGAGCGCTGTTTTGGAAGGGTCTTTTCACTTTGCGATTAACTCGGTTGTTGATGGGGCGGGCGGGGGGCGGGAGGGGTTTTGGTGCCCTTGGAGCGATCCTTGGCGCGGCGCCATGCCGCATCTCACGCTGCCGGCCTTTCTCCGCGGTTTAGCGAGAAAGCTCTCCTCCTAATCCACCTCCGCCTTCATTATTTGCAACTAAATCCTCTCTAAATCCACCAATAAAACAAGCTCAGAGTAGTGAGCGAATTTACATTCACTAATGTGCAGTGAAAATTGTAAAAGTCTGCAAAGTGCGTGTGGCACATAGCTTCCTCTTATTCAACACACAGTAGTACAGGGTGTCTACCCTTAAGATGAGCATAACTTCAGGGTTTGATTCTACAAGGTATTTCCAACAAAAAATGTCTCATAGCAATTTTCTTTTAACCCACTCAAAATGCCTTTTTTCACTTCGAAGTTTCTTATCGCGTTTTCGACCTTACGTCATTAAAACTGTCATGAAACCTAATATTTACCAAATAAATTCAAATTTGAGGATATCGTTGGAAAGAGCGTTAAATTTCCGAGCTACCTAATGTAAAACCAAAATCTTTTGGCAGAAAACTATTTCTAAAAAACGGAGTCAAATAACAAACTTCAATTTTTTTTTTTTTAAATAAGTATGCCTTTTTTCAAATTGAAGTTTTCACTCCGAATCCTTGGCTATTTCGATGGGCGCTCTTCGGAGAAAACATGCTCGGATGCTTTCCAACGGTCTATCAATTTTTCATTTTAACATTCAAATTGGAAGAGTAAATGAAGTTTGAATGTCAAAAAACGTGTGTTTTACAAGAAAATCCAGTGTGTTAAGCGATTTCTGGTCCCCCTCGATCTCAAGATGGCTTGACGATTTTGTTATAATTTTCGATGTAATTTTGGTTTATTATTTTCAATAATAAGCCTTTGGAATCGAGCAAGAAAAAAAAATTTTTAACCCCCCCTCAAAATTTGATGTTTTACGTTTCAAGGTACGTATAATACGAAAATCGAATAAAAAAATTTCCGTCCGTCCGCCGTACGCGGTACGCCGTACGCGGCACTTTTCTTAGCAACACTGGACCGATTTGGTTCAAATTTGGTATATGGGCTCCATTTGGGGTCTAGTTGTGCCGCGAAGCTTTTGGTTGATGTAGGTCACCTCTAAGGGGTGAAAAGTAAGGGTTGAAATTTTCAAGAGTGCCCTAGCTCGAAAACTCTCGAAATAAAGGTATCGTTTTTTCACCAATTTTAAATAGTATTGAATTTTTAAAAATTTTTGAGACCACCCGGAGCTCTGTAGGACAAACCGTTCGGTCCCTACGAGTACTTGAAGGTTTTCCTTCGATAAAACAGAATCATGATTGTGAATCGCAAAAGAGGTCTAATCTCCATTCAAATTTTATCGGACTAAAATGCGATCGCTGTTCATTTCTTCGATTTGTATACAGTTTTGCCTTCTGCGTAACCAGTAATCAAATTTCCATATGAAGCTTTCTATTTTTCCAATCGAGTGTGAATCGTTTAGTTCTTTCTAATAAACTTGGTTGGTAAAAAAAATGTTGGTGGGTAAAAAACGCTGCAAATCATTGCTCAAAGGCTTCTTCACTCTTCAGATCACTGATCAGCTGAGTGAGCTCCGAAGCCATTTTCA
>CM019180.2:37136721-37290922 GCA_009739505.2 Apolygus lucorum
GGGCGTTGAAACGTCAATTTGAATACAACGAACACCAAATAGCGAAACTGTCAAGATGTCCAACCCTCAAAGCCCATCGATTGACCATTCAATCAAAAGCAACGTTGCGTGAGGGCTAATGCTCACGTCCGTTTCAAATCACATCAACCCTGTCAGAAGGGCTTGGTGTTCAGTTCTGTAACTGAACCAGCACTACCATTCAGCGGAGACTGTCAGATTGTGGATTAATATGTAATCATTACCGTACTAGCTAGCCATAACCGAGGATTAGAAACCTTGAAAGATAAGAAATCATTCCATTTATGTTACATATATGAAAACTCCTTTTCTGACTCTGCAATGGGGAATTTGCCTCACATTTTTTTTTTCAAATGAGGGTTTTTTTTTTGGAATAAAACCATAGTGAGCTGCTCGAAAACGCATCCAAAAAATTTAGAGAATTTAAGGAAGATGGAAATTTTAAATGTGGTGGCAATGTGTAAAGGGCCCCATTCACGTGTATTCCTGGAGTCGCCGCCGCGTCCCTCCAGGTACTCCACGAAGCCACCGCAGTAGTCCATTCACCTGGCTGACAAAACCTCCTGACTCCGCCGATTGGCGGGCCTGCTTCCAACCACCGCTTGCTCAGATGACTAGAAGTGAGGAAAACGGTAGGGCTACATGCCTGTACTGGTGGGAGTGCGACCCCGGCGTCGGCCTCACTTCAACCATTCACAGGGCCGCCGAGGATTAACTGGCCGCAATTTCGAGCATGTTCGATACCTGCCGAGCGGCGGACGCCCGCCAGACCTCAAGATTTGTTAACCATTCACGGGTAGTTTCCCCTTTGACGGCGGCTAGGCCCGCGGCGGCGACTCCAGGCGTACACGTGAATGGGCCCCTTAAGAGGCAGCCATGTTTGAAACGTAACGGATATTCTACCAATCTGACTTCAAAGGAGGTTCTGTGGCGCTTACCACAGAATCGGAACATACACGAACTTTTAGCTTACAAGGATTAACACAAGAGTGTGTGAACTAGGAAGGAGGGCAGAACGCAGAACTCAAGACACAAAAGTGACCAACAGAACAATATCACTCGCTTTTTTACAATACGATTCTACCTACTAGTATATCAAGCATTATTAGTCTTCATCTTCCCTTATTTAGTTTCAAGATTTGAATCACATTATTCGAGTAGCCATTTCACTGGATCGTTTTGTGTGGCGGTGCTAGAACTGTCTGTTGTCGGAGTTGTTTTCGCGTCGTTTTTTTCGTATGACGTAAACAATATTCCTCAATTTTCGCGGTGTTTTGTAACAGAGGCTTCACTTGTTTAGGCATTTTTTCCTACGGTAATTTTTTCCCTTGGTTATTCCGAGTGTTAAACGTTATTCTACGGCCCTATTATAGGATTTGACTTGAAATTCCAGAATCTAAAATTGAGGCAAATTCCCCATTTAATAAGAACAATACGACCGTGCTCATCGTATATCAATCCATTCGGGACCACAATAAAATAACCCCCTAAAAATTTCATCGTCGTCTGAAACTTCATGATTGAAGGTTGTTACAAGGATTAGTTATCACACAAAATCCATAGTGGTTACCAATCAAAATGCAATCAAGACATCTCAGAAAATGCCACCAAATCCGACTGTAAATTGTAAAAGTTCCGGACTTCTTACAAATTAATCCGATCACAATTAAACTAATCTAGAGTTCACTCCCACCACTAAACATTCTTCACCTTCGAATGGTTTCGCCTGTTAACCTATTTCAAGCCAAGGGTAGAAATGACAGCGTAGAGAGGAGGTGGATGAACTGTTTGATACGATGGCGGCCGAAATAAGACATAATTTGCTCACCAGTTGAGCCCTCAGTCTTCCAAAACGATGTGACTCATACAATTCATTGTTGTTGGTAAAATGTAAAAATCTATTTTATGGACTGGAATCCGTTTCGACTCGTGGCTCAGAACGCTCAATCGCCCAGGATCGAATTTGAGCACCATGATCATGATTTCGGCCAAACGGCCTCCTTTAAAAAAAAAATCCAAAATCGCATCTAACTCCAAGAACGTCGAAGAATTTTTTGACGAGTTTAGGATCAGCATGGACGAGAAAAAATTCTTGTACGAAGATTTTCCACTATTTTCACTATTAAAAAAAAAGTCGATGCGAAAACGCATCAGTGGCCGGAAATGGATTAGCGGACAACCGGCACACAGACACAAAAGCAGACTCGTTCAGGTCTGAAACGTTGGTAGACAGAGGCGATTTTTTCAATTAGCTATCTACTTTTTTTAACCTAGGCAGAGCCAAACAATAATAATTGAATAGTTATTCAGAGTAATACTAATAAAACAGAAAAAAATTTGCGCCCGAACAGGGACTCGAACCCTGGACCCTCAGATTAAAAGTCTGATGCTCTACCGACTGAGCTATCCGGGCAGCTGTCTGCACCACAGCAGAAAACTCTTCACAACCCAGGTTAACCAACACAGCTACTAAAATACAGCGTTAAAATAATTTTTAGCTTCCGAGTCTAGCAAGGTAGCGGAAGCTTTGTTTTAACTTTTCAAGGATAAAAAAAAAAGTTCTCCAAAATCAAAATTTTCACTCGCGTTTTGCGTTTTAGATCTTTCTGAACAATTTTGGTTCCGTCTCTGTACGTGTGTCTATGTGTATTTGTGTCTGCCATGAAATCCTTGTAACGGGCATAACTATACGAAGTTATTGTCCGATTTCTATGAAATTTTCAGGGATTGTGCGGGTTGGTGTGTAGACGGTCCCCTATGAAAATCATCATCCCCAGACTGATAGTAACCACTGCGGATGCGCAAACGTGAATTTCCTTGTAACGGTCATAACTTCCACATTTTCTACCCGATTTCGATGAAATTTTCAGGGATTTTACAGATTAGTGTTTAGATGGTCCCCTATGAGAAACAAGGCCTTAAAATTGACAGTAGCCTTTGCGCATGCGCAGACGTAAAATCCTTGTAACAGCCATAACACTTACATTTGTCATCCGAATTTGATGAAATTCGCTAGCATTGTTCAGATTGGTATGTAGATGGTCCCCTATGAAAATCATCTCCCCCAAACTAATAGTAGTTGCTGCGCATGGGCAAAGGTGAATTCCTTGTATCATCCAAAATCCGTACTCTCCTTGAAATCTGTTGATTTGTTTGATCTGTTGAAAAAGGTTGATGTAGGTCACTTCTAAGGGTCGCAAAATGAATTTTGAAATTTTGAACTCGCCCTAACTCAAAAAATTTTGATATAAAGGTATTGTTTTTCCATCAATTTAAATAGTATAGAATTTTTAGAATTTTTTGAGACCATGCGGAGCTTTGTAGGACGAACCGTTCGCACCCTACGAGAATTTAAGGGTTGGACATACGATAAATCAGAAAGACGAGTGTGAATCGCAAAAGAGGTCTAATCTCCGTTCAAATTGTAGTTGACCGAAACGATCGATGTTTTTCTTCATGTTGGATGGTTGGTGGCTTTGCAGACGAGTGATCAATAATAATGATATAATATATCATTATTATTATTGCAAATAATAAAATATCATTATTAATATATAATATTGTAATTATATTATATATTAATTAATGATTATATTATTAATATTAAAATATCATTATTAATATAAATAATATATCATTATTACAATAATTGCCAGAGAAAACGCTCCAAATGATTGAAATGATGATAGAAATATTAGCGTTTTCTCTGGCAATTATTGTTCGATTTTGATGATTCCAGCGGCAATATTTCAATTTTTCAATTCCGTAGGGCCATGCACTAATGAATTTCTTAAATCCTTTAAAATTTCAAATCTAGGTACAACTTTTAAAGTTTTAGCGCCTTCAATTTCGAGAAATACTGACTCGGAACGAGTAACGAACGGCTATCGACTGAGACCCCTATGATGGTCCCCTATGAATTGGATGATGGTACCCCATGAATTGGTAGGATTAATATGGATGGTCATAGGGGACCACCTTTCCATTCGTAGGGGACCATCCTTTTACTTCAAACTAAAAAAACAGGTTTGCCGAAGGCGTTAATTCATTTTGGGAAACGTATAACTCAAAGTGCGATTGCTATACATATATCGTACGTAAGGAATTTATCAGTGGTGAATAATTTACAATACTAGTGAAATGTGTCAACCAGAAGCAGGACACGTTTCAGTAAAACAGTTTCCAGATCCCGACGTGTATATTTACGTTGTCGGTGAACGTGTGTACGTCGAACGTACGTTTCCGTAAAGGTCAAAGGTCGCGGTGATCAAGGCCTTCGAGCCGTTTATTATTATCCCGCCCCCAAGAGTCGGCGGTGGGGGCGGCGCGGGGGCGGCTGTGAATGGGCCTATTCAGAGCAGGCACTCGTGGACCGGTTGCCCCCGTCGAACGACAAAGCAAATGAAGCCGTATAATTCAGTATTAGCTGAAGGACTTGCCTCGCATTGGGCGTCGCGTTGGTATCCACTAACTGCATTAGCTACATGCCTGTGCCGACTAATGGAGCTCCAGTGCTTCTCCCTAGAATTTGTTGAATCTCCCCACTATTCTTTAGTAATTTTATTACACAAATTTTGACTTTTTTGGTGTTTTATTTTCAATAATCAACCTTTCGAATCGACCAAGAAAAAAAGATTGTTCACCCCCCCCCCCCCCCCCTCAACATTTGTTGGTTTACGTTTCAAGGTAAGTACCTAGGTAGAATCCGGAAATAGAATACAAAATTTTCCGTCCGTCCGCCGCACGCGGCACTTTCCTTAGTGCCCAAGCTCAAAATATTTCGATAAAAAGGTATTATTGGTTTATTATTTTCAATAATAAGCAGAGACCTTCAAAATGTGGCACTTATTTTTATAAAATGTGGCAATGTGGCACTTATTGTGGCCGAATGTGGCATTTATTTCAGCTGATGTGGTATTTATTTTTTTCAACATTCCACCCCCTCCCCACCATAAAAGGGATGTTAAACCATTAAATCATGAAACTTGAAAGCATATCAATTACTGTATTATGTATATCAACTATTTACATGTATTTCCAACAAATTTACATGTATTTACAACATGTTAAATTCAATTATAAAACTATTTTAAGTGGACAGCTATGTTATCCATGGATAAATTGAGACGACGGTCGCTCAGGATATATTTCAATTTAGAGAATGATCTCTCTACATCGGCATCATCTCCAAGTCGCGGGAGCGTACTTCATTGCAAGGACGTTTTCAGCGTCCCACTCTTCCCTGAGAGAAGATTCCTTCCCTTCGAGATTTGCGGCTATACTTTTCATTTCTTCCCAGCCGCAATTCCTGTCCAGAACGGCCTGTACCTTGGCGTTAAACTCCGGGTCATTATGCGATCGATCTGAGGTAAAGTTGGACAAAACTCAACAGACAAAAAAAAAAAATAACTACACGGTAATCCGTTTTAGACCATTCTGAATCCAAATCCGCGAAAAAAAACCATAGGTGAATGTCTGTGTGAGTGTGTGTTTGACAAATCTTGTGTCGTCTGCCCAGACCTTGGTTCTCAACAGATTTTCGTGGATTCTTTATTGTCGCCGGAATTTCTAATTTTGCCATTTAAGGGGGGAAAAGGGGGAGTTAATGCTCAAAAAACGTGCGTTTTTGGGCATAATATTGTGTACTCTGCCCAGGCCTCAATTTCCAACCGATTTTCGTGGTTCTTTTGGTTTATTATTTTCATTAACGAACCTTTGGAATCGACCAAGAAAAAAAATTCTAACACCCCCCTCAAAATTTGATGGTTTACGTTTCAAGGTACGTAGAATCCAAAAATCGAATAAAAATTTGGCCGTCCGTCCGCCGTACGCCGTACGCGGCACTTTTGCCACTTAGCATTGACCGATTTTGATGAAATTTGGTATGTAGGCTCCATTTGGGGTCTAGTTGTGCCCCGAAGCTTTTTGGTTGATGTAGGTCACTCCTGAGGGTTCCAAAATCAATTTTGAAATTTTGAAAACGCCCTAACTCAAAAAATTTCGATATAAGGTATTGTTTTCCCTTCAAATTAAGATTCTATAGAATTTTTAGAATTTTTTGAGACCACGCGGAGCTCTGTAGGACAAACCGTTCGCTCCCTACGAAAATTAAAGGGTTTATATTGAAATATATATATATATATAAATCCAAACACGAGTGTGAATCGCAAAAGAGGCCTAATCTCCGTTCAAATTAGAGCTGACCGAAATGCGATCAATGGTTGGTGATTTTGATTTTTTTTTTTTTGATTTTTTTTTTCTTTTTTCTTATTTTTCTCTTCATATTGGATGGTTGGTGATTTTGTAGACGAGTGATCTATATAAAAATAATAAACCGTTGTGTAATAATTTGCAGCGTTTTTTTATTCGACGCGGAAACCTATCAACTTGTGCACTTCGTCGCCGGAATTACGAATTTTGCCTTTTTAAAAAGGGAAAAGGGGGGTTAATGATTAAATAAAAAACGTGCGTTTGCGGGTATAATCTTGTAAAATCTGCCCAAGCCTCAATTTCCAACGATTTGCGTCTTTCTTTTTTTTGTTCAACTCAGAAACCTTCCAAATTTCACACTATTTCACCAGAGTATCAAATTAGCATGGAGAGGGGGCGGGTGGGGGGATAATATTCACAAAGCATCCGATTTTTCATTATTTCGGTTCCTTTATAGCTTACTAATTGAATCCATGCCTTGAAATTGAGAAAAATGCTCATTATACCTCCGGATTTTCATGAATTATTCTCTGTACCACCATGGAACTAATAGCGGTGCCACCATGGCGCCAGGACTCTATAAACTGCTTATTTCGTGTTTTTTTTTTTTCGTGTTTCACCTTGAATACGGATGTAAACCTCCTACCGAACCCAACAGATGAAAGTTCAACGTTACGATGTATTACTGCTTTGGTGCCAGACTGGCACCATTGGGGGGGGGGGGGGGGGGGTGAACTCGAAACTCGAATTCGCATGTTGGTGTCGTAGATCATCAAATTCGAGGCTCCCATGTCGCTAGAAATGTTATGGTGGATAAGGGTGAGGGGGTAGGGTGAGAGACCACTATTTCTTGCCTAAAATACTTGATAAATTACATCGTGTGAACAGTTTTTTTCGCTTACCAACTGGTATTAATTGACCTAATGGTTGTCTAATGGTACGTCCCCTGGGATGCATGCACTACTCAACAATATGATTTAACCTTACAGAGTACATAGAGAAAACATCTATGAAATTTGAACTTGAAAAATGTTATTCGATTTTCGAGTTCTACGTACCTTGAAACGTAAACCAACAAATTTTGAGGGGGGGGGGGGTTAAAATTGTTTTTCTTGGGCGATTTCAAAGGTTCATTATTGAAAATAATGAACCAAAAGTAATTGAGATTTTGGACGATTCTGGACCACTGTGGGTCGCAGACGCCTCACGATGTGAGTCAGGTGTCGGCCCTGAGGTACCTCTGGCACTGAGGTTGAGCCCGACTTTCACTGTAGAGAGAGACGGCCTCCAGGACCCCCACGTGGACCTCCGGTACGAGGGAACCTCGTCGGCGTACGAGGACCCCGCGCAGGATGCTGGCCGTGGTGGGGTCGCCGGATGCGCACTCGTCGTATTTGTCACTGAAAGCGGTCGCCGGGTATCAGGATCGCACGAGCGCGGAGGAGTTCGCGGCCTCACGGAAGGCGAGGTAGTTCTGCAGGCCGCCGAGGGAGGGAGGCACCTCAGACTCGCACCTCAGCGTCCACTCAAGTAGTCAAGAGTCTTGACCCCTAACATTGCTAAGTCATAATATGTCCATTGTTCGGGAGTATATCATTTAAAGAAAGTATAATTTTCAGGGAAAATCGTAAAAAAATTCAATTTTTAGGGAAATTATAGAAAAAATCATAAAATCGTATTCAAAATACGAATAAGGGGGAAAATCGTATTCAAAGTGTGAGTACGATTGTATTCGTATTGATATTCATATTCACACCTGTTACAGGTAGGTACAGTATTCATATTACATAGGTACGAATACAGTATTCGTATTCATAATCATAAAATCGCAGATATGACTTGTATTCATGATCGTAATTATGAATGAGAATTCGCCCGTCTCTGCACTTCACTACTAGTCCTTCTAGGCACTGCTGAGGGCAGAGTCTGCTAGGCCAACAAGGTGAGACGGTGGAAAGGAAAGTTCCCCAACCACACGTAATATTTACGTAGTGTACCGTTTCAGGTGTAAGATGGCGGGGCAGAGTATAGAGTATAGAGTATTGTCAATAACTCAAGAACGTCGAATTGAGAGATTTTGCTCACATAGTAAGAAGAGAGATGATGAGGAAGAACTGGAAGCAATGAATCTTTTTATCTAGTTTATGAAAGAGGAAAAGTATCGCATCTCGAAGGTTTGTGGATATTTATAGCTCGTCCTTGACCTGTAAGTGAAAACAAGTGGCCAGCAGGCAGACGATCGAGTTAAAGAGCGCGTCAGCAGAGCGGCTCAGGTTCACGTCGTTTTCAACTTTGAAGGCCATTAGCTCGGTAGGCGCTTTTTGGGGTGCTGAGAAAAGGGTTTTCCCGGGTGAGAGCGGTGGCGAAGGGGGGGGGGGGGCAGGGATTGAATGCGGGGGGGTTGAGCGCGAGGGCGGCTGGAACACTTAGACAAGGGAGCCATAAATAAGACGGGGCGGGGGCGGAGGGAGCTCCTCGGAAGCTCAACCTTGACCGGAATGATAAATATCGGGGAGTCAGGGGCTCCCGAGATAAACCGGGCCACGCGGGACGTGAAAGGGGGAGTGTGAAGGCGGGTGGGGGAACTGCGAAAGGGGCATTGAGAAGAGGGTGTTTTGCCATCATCTGTGTGAAGGGAGGTCCCCGCCTTGAGAGAGGTCTACGCGAAGCAGCCCTCCGATTATAATGGAGGAACGATGCCTTATTGTACGTCGCAAGCCTCCTCTAATCTGCTCTGCTCCGTATGAGGATGACTATTCAATTAATCCCATTATTGCCTCCAACTCTACCAAGGTAGCGGAAGGTTAGCTTTCACTCTTCAAGGAAGAAACGTCTGCCAAGTGGGTGTGGCAAATAGCTTTCTCGTACCCATAACCCGATTGTACAGACCAATCTCTAAGGGCCGTTTTCACCAACAATTTGATCGGAGTTCGAGGGCCGATTCAACTACTGAACAGAACTATTCAACTACTGAACTACTGTTCAGGGCTGATTCAGTAGTACTGAACCGATAAAATGGATTTCACCAGAGGCGATCAACACCTTCCTCGGTTCATCCGTCGTTTGGCGCTGATCGCTCAATTTTGGCCGTTTAATCGGTTTGATCTTTGTTTAAAGCGATGGACGTGGACGCCATTGTTATTTTTCCTATTCCGTCGAGCTGTAATTTTTTCGTCCGTGTTTTGCTGGAGTTTTTGTCATGTCACGAGCTTTGGTGCGCACCTTCTCGTAGGCATCATACGGGAGTGAGAAAGGACAACGAAATTGTGAACCGGTGGTTTGCATTATTCGTGGTCCCAAACAAATCCATCGCAGGACGTCGCTATTTCAGCCTACAAGTTTCGTTACCATCTCAGATATTTCCGTTTCCCAGTTGCTGTGTGCATTTTTGCTGTGTTTTAAGTATGTTATGACGAGATGTAAATAATAAGGCTTTCGTAAGATTGAATTCGTAGAATATTATATTAACAGAATGTGTTTTTGCGATGACCTACCGAAAAAAAATCGTCACGAAAAAGCGACAGAAAAAAACCGTTACGCGCCTTTTATAATGATTTCACGTGCAACCAAGCCGTTGGTAAGGAAATAGAACTCCCGCAGTGTTCATTGCACAGAAATTGTTCACCATTCGTTGGAAAGCTCTCAATTTATATAGTATTTTTCTTTTAGTTACATATTTATTTATATAATATTTATAGGGTTTTAGACCAAATTAAATGTCTAACAATTATTTATTTTATTATTGCCAAAGACTCCACATTTATTATTGTTGTTTTTTATTTAACGGATGACTAGCATCGCAAAAACACATTCTGTGTTCCTATGATTTCATACAGAGTATGGAAAAAGAAATAAACCGGGGGGTGCAGGGGGGCGGAGCCCCCGCCGAGGCGCAAAGCGCCGAGTTTTTAACTGTAAACATTTGAAACATGAATAGCAACGTTTGTGCGTGGTAATAGGGGTAATAATAGGGGTATTCACGGTCGGGCCGTTCTCGACGTGTTAACGTGTTATACGTCGAGAACGTGTTTAACGTCGAACGAATCGGTCGTAAACATGTTATCAAAGTGTGTTATCAGTCGTCGTAAGTTAACACACCCGAATGCTCTGTTAAAGTGAGTGCTAAACGTGTTATCCGTCGTAACATCAGAAAGAAAATGGCCGATAACTTGCCCGCTGTTTTTCAGTCAGTTTACTTGTGAGTTAATTAGTTTCGTCTTTGTTTTTTTTGAGTTGGAGTCTGTTGAGTTGGAGTTCGTTTGTTTGTCTCGGTTATTTTGTGAGTTATTTGAGTTGGGGTTGAAGGTATGGAGGTCTCTTGGAGGTATGGAGGGAAAAGAAAGGTAGTTGGGAGGAACAAATAGATGCAATGAAAGTGAAGGAAAAATGCGAAAAACTGTTTTCTTGACCACTTCATCATCAACAAGTTCTTGTTTATAACTTTTCTTCGACATGACTGCAGTGAGTAATCCTCAAATTTTCAGTGCAAAAAGTAAAAAATCTGTAAACAATATAGGTGGTATAAAAGTTGTCTCCTGTGGTAAAAAAAAACTTTGCTTGTTTCTTTGCCATGGAACAAACAATGATGGACGTTGTAGATTTTTTTCTCCTCATTTTTACCGAATTTATGGCGTTTTTCCCCTTCTCGTTCACACTTCCTGCAACGAATCATGCCACACAATAACCATACGACCCCAATGGCTGCGATCTAGCCAGGTAATCGAAGAAGAAGGAGTGTTGAGACTTCAACAACTTTAGCACGTTTAACACGAGTCGACTGGGGTTGTTCACGGTTTTTTTGTTTAACAAGTTTACCACTTAACACGTTTAACACGATAAGCTCAACCGTAAATACCCCTAATAACTAATGTTTTGGATATAACAATCTCCCCCACTTTTTCTTCAACAACAAACATAATCGTCCAAATAATGCGGTGGTCTTATGTCTCTCTGTGAACGTTTTATCTCGTGGTAATGTTGAGATACTGTTCTTGATGTTCATGTTCCTGATCTTCTTCCATGTTGTCGCGATGTAGCTCCCTCTCCCCCACTTGTGGTCTTGTGTTTGCTCCTTCGACTTGTGGAGAATATGAAAGGAGATTTAATTGAGTATGTTGTTCAGAAATTGTTGAATGTTGTTGCGTTGTATGTACTTGGTTGTCGTTGAATCTGACTTGTTTCTTCTTTGGTTGTGATTTTATCAATTGATTAATGTGTCGTTTCAGTGATCTTCCTTCGTCTAATTCGAGTATGTATTGTAATTTTCCTAATTTCTTTTTTACTGTTCCAAATTTCCATGTTGGCTTATTGTTATGAAAAATTTGGATTGTTACCTGTCCCCTTCCTCAAGGTTTCTTGTTCTTGGCTGCATTGGTTGCGTCGATTTCTCATCCTGAACAGGACGCATTGCATCTAATTTTATCCTGATTTGTCTGTTCAGATACATTTCGGCAGGAGTATACATTTTGTTGAGTTCTTTTTCCACTTTCTTGATCGTATATGTCAACAATTTTATGAATCCCAATATCTTCGAAGTGGTTTCTTTGATTAGTCCTCATTTTGGTGTTATTTAATTTTGTTCGAGATTTGATGCATACTTTTTCTACATGTTCATTTAGCTTACATGATGAGCATTTCAGTTTCGTCTGGTCTATTCGACAATTTCCATTGGGGGCCATGATTTTCATAGGGGACTATCTCCACCCCAACCAGCACAATCCCTGAAAATTTCACCGAAATCGAATGAGAATTGTAGAAGTTATGGCTGTGGCAAGGAACCAAAATGGTTCAGGAAGGTCTGAAACGTAAAACGTGAGTGGAAATTTGATTTTGGAGAAATTTTTTTCCAACCTTGAAAAGTTAAAACAAAGCTTCCGCTACCTTCGTAGACTCGGAAGCAAAAAGAGGATAACTGTGCTACCTATCTACTTAATGGGGGGTGCGCCTTGATTTTTTTTAGATTTTTAAGCTTAAGTAGACTGAGAATTTCGGCACCAACCGCGACCTTCTAGCGTGAGTAGAACTGTTTCAATGATTTTTCAAAGATTCGACCGTTTATAACGTCCTTGGCGGGACCCCAGCCCACTGTGACGTCATAAACGGTCGAAACTTTAAAAATTCATAGGAAAAGATAAATAAGGGAAAAACCGTTTATTCAGTAGTTTTATCCATTTATCTCTGGCAATTATTGTTCGATTTTGATGATTCCGACGGCAATCTTTCAATTCCCAAGGGCCGTGCACTAATGAATTTCTATAATCCTTTAAAATTTAGGTACAACTTTTCAAGTTTTTGTCCCTTCAATTTCGCGAAATACTGTCCCGGAACGAGGAACGGCGACTGACTGAGACCCCTTAATACTTGGAACGGGTTATTGAAGTAACCGCCGATAACTTTATTCCCATCAAAGTCTACCTGAGATCGGGAAAGCCGTTTATGGCGGATCGATCGCTCTCCATGGCGTCATTGTTGAACCCTTTCAATTATTTCCCAACTGAACATTTGTTGCTGGAAGGTATTCTCGTCAATCAACCCGGACGTTATACAATGGAATGGCAAACGTGATTGAGTGAAACCAATTATAAGACGCGGAATCAATCAATTCGGTTGAATATGAATCAGGTCGCGTCCGAGCTTCATGTTCGTTCGAAATATACGCCCCTGTCGACACATCGGAGGCGGGATTGCTGGGGTGAATCCATTTTTAAACGGCTAAGGAAACACTGGAAAGGGACAAATTGGACGCAAATACTCCTGTAAGGGAGGGCTTAACGCTTGAATACCTAATCTAACCTGTTGAAACTGCTGAAGAGTTTACGTACAAAATTTATGACAGGGAAACGGGTGCCGGAGGCACCTCCTAGCAGAGAACACCCAACTCTCATTTAACAAGGACGGTGAGAGAAATACCAGGAAATCACCAGACCCTGGAAAGGGGTTAGGGACTGAACCTCTACCACCATCCCCAAATGCTCATTTCATTTGTAACTTCTCCAGAAGTTCCCGAAATTCCTTTGTTTTGGCTCAATCAGTTTTGGAGCGATAAACTGAAGGACTTGTTTAGCATGAAGCACCATGTTCTAATGAGAACAATTATCTTTCAATAGTTTGCGGTAGTCAGGACCCAGAATAAGCTGCTTTAGCATTTCCAGGTCAAATTCAACCTTTTCCAACTCAAGTTCAACTTTTTCCAAAACGTTCAATTCAACCTTTTCCAAGACAAATTCAACCTTTTCCAAGTCAAATTCAACTTTTTCCAAAACGTTCAATTCAACCTTTTCTAAGACGAATTCAACCTTTTCCATGTCAAATTCAACCTTTTCCAACTCAAATTCAACCTTTTCACCATTATTAGGGAAATGACGAAAAATACGCACAAGCCCTAAATGTAGTACCGAATGCTAGTCTGTGATTGGTGACTGGGTGGAAAACTACTCCAAACGCAGTAGGTATACATGCAACAAAATCATGTTTTATTAAAAAAAGAAATCAACAAAAAATATAATAATTATATAAAAATGATTATATAAAAATATAATACAATAAATTATTTATAGTATTTCCTAGTCAAATTCAACTTTTTCCTAGAGCATAAAAAAAATTAATCTATTCATTCAAATTTTTAAAAGACCCTTCCGCCATTTTTTTCAAAGTGAAAAAAATCGAAGATAGGCAAGTAAGATTTTTAATTTTAAGACTTTTAAAGTAATAATTATGTAAAGAAGTGATAAATGTTTTTCTTTCAAAGAATTGTTGATTTTTTAAAATTATATTCTTTATTGATTTAAAAAAAAATAAAACATGATTTTGTCCCCAATCACAGACTAGCATTCGGTACTACATTTAGGGCTTGTGCGTATCTTTCGTCATTTCCCTAATAATGGTGAAAAGGTTGAATTTGACTTGGAAAGGGTTGAATTTGACTTGGAAATGCTATATAACGTATAGCATTGTGTCACTACTGGTCGTATTATTGCCTTTTATAATCTAAAAGTGATGTGATATTATCACAGGCTTGGCTTTTCTGGTCCCCTGAACTGATTGCCCAAAAACAGCTACTTCTTGACGCAATTCGTGACTTGATTTCAACCGTGGCATCAGTCTCTTTTTTTTTTGTGTTTTAGCGAATTTTCAAGGAAAATGAAGTTGCCTCAAAATTTTTAGAATAGACTTTTTCGAAAAAATGTTTCACTGAAATCCGTTTTGGAACATGCTGAAACGATCCCTGAAGTTTTTCCAAAAATCATAATATGATTATGATATCATTAATCATTAATATGATATCATAATACGATGAGTTATCGTGCGGAATGACATATATATACATATTATGTATATATATGTAATTCCGCACAATAACTTGAGTAGGTAATTATTTTAAAAAAATTTTTTTCTAGTTTTCGCCAAAGTGTTTGTAACAACAAACAAAATGTCAAGTTCGTTAGCCAGAAATTTTGGACAATCTAGAGTGGTCCAACTTTTAAAAAAAGTCCAAAAACGCTGCAAATTATTACACAATGGTTTATTATTTTTCTATAGATCACTCGTCTACAAAGCCACCAACCATCCAACTTGAAGAAAAACATCGATCGTATTTCGGTCAGCTATAATTTGAACGGAGATTAGGCCACTTTTGCGATTCACACTCGTATTTCCGATTTATCGTAAGTCCAAAACTTAAATTCTCGTAGTGAGCGAACGGTCTGTCCTACAGAGCTCCGGGTGGTCTCAAAAAAATTTAAAAATTCCATAGAATCTTAAATTGAAGGAAAAAAAATACCTTTATATCAAAATTTTTTGAGTCAGGGCGTTTTCAAAATTTCAAAATTGATTTTGGAACCCTTAGAACTGATCTACATCAACCAAAAGCTTCGGGGCACAACTAGACCCCAGAAGGAGCCTACATACCAAATTTCAACAAAATCGGTCAATGCTAAGTGGCAAAAGTGCCGCGTACGGCGGACGGACGGCCAAATTTTTATTCGATTTTTGGATTCTACGTACCTTGAAACGTAAACCATCAAATTTTGAGGGGGTGTTGAAAATTTTTTTTCCTGGTCGATTCCAAAGGTTCATTATTGAAAATAATAAACCAAAACGGGGTTTCCCCGTTTTTTGTGGTTATTACCTTCACAATCATGGTAATATATGATATATTCGGATTCAGCACAAATTTCTGGCATCAATGCGTTTTTCAAAAATGAAAATTGGAACAAAAATTAAGAAAAGTATGTGTGTTTACATACATAATGAAAATGTGCGTATATTTGTTGTATCCAGAAATGCAGTAGCCGTGTGGGTACTCTATGAGTTCGTGGAGACGAGTAGAACGACAATATGAACTCCTAACATCTTGAGTTGAGTAATAAGTGTGAAAAGTATCTATAATTGGTAGGTAAGAAAAAAAAATTAGTGACGATGGCAAAGATGTGATCTTTGCAGACAAGTGATCTATACGGGGAATTAATAAACCTTTGTGAAAAAATTTGTAGCGTTTTGAAGTTTCAACTCCAATATTTTGGCATTTGAAAATCCCTCATCAACCTCCATTATTTGTAATTACAGTACTCCTAAGTAGATGTAGGGTGTTATGGAACTATGATACTCACTTGAGAGACAGTTTCTTACTATTTTTCAAAAGATAAAATGCAAACTCTTTCAGTTGATTACATTTAAGCGAAGGTTTGAACGCCCTGATGAAAGAGTTGAATAGAAAGTTTCCAAAAAGGAACAAACTCAGACCTCCCTCCTCCTCGTCTCATTCGGGTATAGCACTTTTAATTTAGCCCCACGACAGAATAATTCATTATCCCCCTTCTTCTACCGCCCCCACTCCTGGCGGACCACTCACGCCTATCTAAATAGCTTTCTCATATTTCACTCCGAGTTTTCGCCGGGGTTCCATCAATCCAACTTACTTTTAAAGGAGGGATGATCGTAAATTTAAGTCTTGCGGGAGGGTGAGGGGTCCCATTTCTTTTTCAACGACCACCCCTGTTAGCCGGAGAGGAGATCCTGCTGGTCGATGGTGAATTACGAAGGTAACCAAAGTTAAGCTGAACGCTCTGATAACACATTGGACGATCGATTTATCTCTACAGGTAGAATGAAGTGGTTTTATAACTCTTCGAGAGGAAGGATGAGAAGATGACGCCGATTTCGACAGGTCACCTCAACCACGATCCACGGCAGCCATCGTTGTTTAAATTCTTCACATTCTACAGCTAAATTCTTGTGGAATAACAATAGATCATGGATATGACCATTGTTGTAGGTGTAATTTGAATATTAAATTTTTTTCTAAAAAAAAAAACTCCGATCCCACATAATAATATTGCAGAATTCTAGAGAACCTTGTGTGAGTCTCCACTCACTGGGGAACTTTTCCAGTGAAGAGGCTGGGTTAATTCGTTAACTCCCTTCCGATCCGAATTTGTCATAGCCACCCGCGGCGAGCATTGTCAGATTCGGATCCGTGGTCAGCTCAAAGGTGACGTCACCCCCCTCAACTGAAGACGCCGTCTCCAGCCAATCAGGCGTCTCCACCTGGCAGCCCCCGTCCATCAAGGGAGTGGAGGGGGACCTATAAAACAATGGAGCAGCCCCCTCCACAAGCAGACCCCCCTTGATATTCAGTACAAGTCATTGAGAGCCCTGCTGCCCGTGAACTTAAAGCTGCTAGAGTCAAACCGCCCCCGTAAATTACTTTCACAACGCTTTTTCGTAAGATCCCTGACCATCGAAATTGCCGTATCGCGCCGAATTGATCTGGAGGAAGAACACTTGAATTCCCTGGACGTCCGTCGCCACAACCACCACAACCGCCACATCACACCTGGAAGGATACCTCAGGGCCCTGACACGTGTGAGTGAAAACTATAACTTACCTTCTAACCATTGGCCAATGCAGTTAGGACAGTGCGTAGAAGTAATTCTGAAACAATTGGACAAAAGTCGTAGTATTGAGAGTTGTAATTTAATGCTAAATTCGTACCTGAAACACAAAGTTAACCTATACTTACCATACTCACCTTTGTTGAAAACCTGGAACGTTGAACTGATATACTCTGGAAACCTGAAACATAAAGTCAAATTGGAGTTATTATTTTGTACATTTGAAACATTCTCTGAAAATCTATCCTATTGAACATTGAATCTTGTGCCATACTTACTTGTGTTGTTGCGCCCGTCAGGCTTCTTTTCGACACACCCTTCGGTGTGCCTAGTCAGAAAACCATTCGCAAATTTAATAAACTTACCTTTTATTGTTGTAAATCTGCATTTGAATATCTTTTCTCATTTTACCTGGTTCCTCAGTGTGAAAAACCGGAGCTTGGTGACGCGTCACACTCCGCCATCTTTTCCGAAGCGTCCCTCAGACGCCTTCGTAGGCCCCTTCGGCAGCGTCGCATTTTGCGGACGCCATTTTCTCAGTAGGACGCCCTTAAGGCTAACATTTCAGATTGCATCATCTCGAGGAATCCGACTGGCCGCTTCACCGCCTCGTCACAGGTAAATACCACACGCTACCCTTGTAAATTTAACTATTGTTTCGATATTTGTTTGTCTTCCCCTCCCCACCTGAGCTCGCCACGTTAGGTTTTGTGTCATCCGGTGAACTTGGGATCGGCACGTGGCGTCACAACCTCGTGCTGCTACCAACTACGCCGCGGAAACGAAACCTTAACCCTGTCGAACGCAAATCCCGCTTACAACTGGTGTGTCGCCACAATCGTCACAATCACCACGAGTAAGCCGGGACGCTACCTCTGTGGTCATCGACACAATCGCCACAAGTAGCAGGCCTACAAATTTGGTGGCAGCGGAGTGGATCCCGGTGTGAGTAAGCCTCACACGAACCCACTCAAACTCGTAGGCCGTTCGACACGAGCTCAGTTCTAAATTTAGAGTCTATCGAAACAAACCCTTGAAAATAAAACACACTGAGACAGGTAAAAATAAAAATAGGTAGGCTGTACATCCATTTATTATACAGGAAAAGTGACATTAGAAGCAGCCTTCCGCACGAAACGACGCGAGAAGACGTCTCTTCTCGTAGTTGTATTTTTCTCGACTTAGACCGATTCACGCCGACAGACTTCTTCGTGCCTAGGTGGTAGTTAGCACAAATCGCTACCATGTTTCTCAATAACCCGACACCTAGCGACAGGGGGACCGAAACCCAATCGTCCTCCGGAACTGAAGCTGTAGAGACAATGACCCAGACAATGAAGGAGATGAACATTCTCCTTCAGCGCTATAATAACATAACACATGAAGTAGATAGGGAGGACATACCGCGCTCGGTATTCCTAGAAGTAGAATCGTGGGACCCAGACGCGACCGGTGCACTAAGTGTTGTGTCGTTTTTTGCAAATTTTGATATGGTGACCACGGGTTTGACCTCGCGACAACGATACCGTTTACTCCGCACAAAAGCGCGGGGAACCGCAAAGCAATTCCTTATCGATCGGGACGACACACTCGACGTAGATAACGTCTACGAGATCGTCCGTGACGACATGATAAAGTGGTTCCAGAAAGAAAATCCACAACACGCCGCCGCGCTCCTGTGGACCGTCAAGCGGAACGCCACTGAAACGCTCCGCCAATTTGCTGATCGAGTCCGCAGCCTAGCCCGGTGTGCCGTCATGGAGGAGGGAGGACAACTCCGACGTCACGAACGCAACGATTGGGTGGAAAGAAAAACCCTGAGCGCTTTCATCCGCGGTGTCAGCAAAAATATGAGTGCGCTGCTGATCACAAATCGCCCCCGATCGATCCAGGACGCGTTGAGCAAAGCGAAGGAACTCGAGGAAACCCTAGACGACACAATCGACACAGACGAACGCTGGGACTTGGCGGCCATCACAAATGACCGCAGATGCTACAACTGCGGAAGTCCCGAACATTTCGCCGCCCGATGCCCGCGAAAAGACGAACCCCTACAGCGTCACAATCGACACAGGGAAGAGGACCGCCGCCGGGACAGGTCAAACGAACGCCGAAGCGACGAAAAACCGACCCCGCGTTATCCTTGTATGTTTTGCGCGGACAAAACACACTTCCCCGTGAATTGCCCATTTAGCCCGAACAAGACCATCTTTTGTGACTTCTGTGGCGTCCGTGAGCATCTCGAGGAGGACTGTTACAAAAAGAAGCGTCTTCTTCCGGTGTCACAATCTGTCATGGCGCCGACACATTCAATGGAGGTCGCCCGATACAAGAAACCGGTAGAAAAGGCACACATTCCCGCCATTGAGGCCCCGATGTCGCGAACCATGAAGATCACAGTAGGACTCGGCCCGGAGGAACGAGAGATGATTGTCGACACCGGAGCTACACTTTCGGTACTTTCGACACCGGTAAAAGGGATCAAGCTACTACCGACGCGCGTAGTCGCGTGGGGGGCTGATGGAATGCCCCTGCATTTTTCCGGAGAGCAGCGAGTCGTCACACGGATCGGTGGATGCACATTTGAACACACGTTCTTAGTATTTGCTAGGAAGAGCGCCACACTCGATCTGTTGGGACTCGATGTCCTTCGGAGAGTACCCATCACGTTCACCACAGGTCCGGAGATGAAATACCACACGCCGGAAGGTTTCGTCCGTCCGTACACGCCCGTCAACACACTCGAAGAGATCTACAGTGTGGGGGTGGTGTTGCGGCCCGAGGGGCGGGAAACCGGGACGCCTGAGAGTCGGAACCAAAATTACGACACAAGCGCTCCCCTCCCTAGCACCCCTCCGGCGGCAACAGCCGCCTCCGAATTACGAGAACCACAACACCTAGTTCTCGACACACCCGTCGGCACACCGGACAATAAGACGACCTTCGCCACAAACAATGGCGGACCCCTAAGCATGAAATTTTGGAGGCGGCATTTCGGAGGGGTTACCACAGATATCGAAACACCCGTCGAAATGTATGATGGAACTCACCACCACGAAACTCTGACAAATTTCAGAACCATCAAAGGAATTCCGGACCAGAACACCACAACACCCCGAAAGGAATACTTCGACACACCCGTCGCTAGGCATATTGAGACCCCCATCGCCACATCGGATTCTGACATCGAAATGCCGAATGACCGAGATTTCGGCACAGCGACCGCCATATCCTTCGACAGAGACGTCGACACAACTGTCGCATCATTGGGTCAAGACGGCCAAACATCCCTCGAAAGGTGCTTCAACAAACTCCTCGACACATACCATCGAGCACACATCGACACAAGAGACCAACACACACAAACACACGTCGACACAAGAGACCAACACACCCGAACACACGTCGACACAAGAGACCAACACACCCAAACACATGTCGACACAAGAGACCAACACACACGAACACCCGTCGACACATGTGATCAGCAAGTCGAAACACACTTCGACACATCAAATCGGAACGTCAAAGCATACTTCGACATCCCCTTTCGGGAAATGAAAACATTCAAACCCCTTTTCACCGACATCACCCCGATTCAAAAATTTGAAAAGAAAACACACGAAGAACAAAGGGAAAAGTCCGATAAAAAATTACCATGGCCACCAACACCGGCCGTTGTGACATGTTGCAAGGCCTCAACCAGTTTTCAAGAGGACCCGCCAAGGACACCTCGCACAGAAATATCAACTCGGAGGAGCCCATCGTTACAACTGACTCACATCGAGGACGCGGATCGACAGTCAGATCGCTCCCCGAATCGTGATGACGAAACGACCATGGAGCCTCCTTCTGAACGACCGTCCGATCGCCCCGAGGAGGAACCCGGAGGAGCATACGACCTTCCCGATAATCGTCGTCACGGGCGCGGCGACCAACACGGCGACCGCCGCGACGATCTCGTCCGAAATATTGAACATGGACCTCTGACAGGAAGCTCATCCCGAAAAGGCCCAGAGGAGGAGCCCAACCGGAAGTCACGCCATACTCACTATGCCGGCGCGATTCCTCCCTAGATTATAGGCAACTCCACTTAGGCCGAAAGACACACTGACTGACTACTAGGAAATACGAACACAAACACCGACGAGTGGTCCTTCAGACCCAAACACGTACCTTGGGTCCTTCAGACCGCCACATTTAACTTGGGTCCTTCAGACCGACATGCTTCACTTAGGTCCTTCAGACCCATCAAATTCGTTACTTCTGCAACCTTCCTAATAAGGCCAGAATAGTTCACGTGAAGTAAAATGAAATAAATTCCTGAGTCACTTTTCCTAGGCAGGGTGTTACAATAGGGCTTTTTATTGTTTGTGATAGGATGGCACAACGACAGGTAATGAGTGGTTAATTAAAATCGACGGAGGCCCCACGAACCCCGATCCTGTCATGGTCCTGATGAGGAACGCGATGCAGCGTTGAAGAGGGCCAACGCACAGGTGCCTGTGGAGCCACCTGCGGCGACGACCGCAGCATCTGAGGCGCCTGATCATCAAACCGCAGAGGCACCTGCGGCAAGGTCTGCGGGAGATGAGACGGAGTTGGCTCACTCCGCAGCTCCCCCCTCCGCACCATCCCCTTCAGCGTCCAGGCCCTGCTCTCCGCCTCCATCAACACACTCTCCGCTTCCATTGGCACGACGAGACTTAGTGAACGGCCGCGGGTGTCGTCGCCACGCCTACGAGCTGGCCATAAGGAAGGCGCATCCCTTAACCCCTTTGGCGATTCCAGCGTCGTCTTTGACAACGCTGGCTCCCGGGGGGGAAGGGGGATGTGAGTCTCCACTCACTGGGGAACTTTTCCAGTGAAGAGGCTGGGTTAATTCGTTAACTCCCTTCCGATCCGAATTTGTCATAGCCACCCGCGGCGAGCATTGTCAGATTCGGATCCGTGGTCAGCTCAAAGGTGACGTCACCCCCCTCAACTGAAGACGCCGTCTCCAGCCAATCAGGCGTCTCCACCTGGCAGCCCCCGTCCATCAAGGGAGTGGAGGGGGACCTATAAAACAATGGAGCAGCCCCCTCCACAGGCAGACCCCCCTTGATATTCAGTACAAGTCATTGAGAGCCCTGCTGCCCGTGAACTTAAACTGCTAGAGTCAACCGCCCCCGTAAATATCTTTCACAACGCTTTTTCGTAAGATCCCTGACCATCGAAAATTGCCGTATCGCGCCGAATTGATCTGGAGGAAGAACACTTGAATTCCCTGGACGTCCGTCGCCACAACCACCACAACCGCCACATCACACCTGGAAGGATACCTCAGGGCCCTGACACGTGTGAGTGAAAACTATAACTTACCTTCTAACCATTGGCCAATGCAGTTAGGACAGTGCGTAGAAGTAATTCTGAAACAATTGGACAAAAGTCGTAGTATTGAGAGTTGTAATTTAATGCTAAATTCGTACCTGAAACACAAAGTTAACCTATACTTACCATACTCACCTTTGTTGAAAACCTGGAACGTTGAACTGATATACTCTGGAAACCTGAAACATAAAGTCAAATTGGAGTTATTATTTTGTACATTTGAACATTATCTGAAAATCTATCCTATTGAACATTGAATCTTGTGCCATACTTACTTGTGTTGTTGCGCCCGTCAGGCTTCTTTTCGACACACCCTTCGGTGTGCCTAGTCAGAAAACCATTCGCAAATTTAATAAACTTACCTTTTATTGTTGTAAATCTGCATTTGAATATCTTTTCTCATTTTACCTGGTTCCTCAGTGTGAAAAACCGGAGCTTGGTGACGCGTCACACTCCGCCATCTTTTCCGAAGCGTCCCTCAGACGCCTTCGTAGGCCCCTTCGGCAGCGTCGCATTTTGCGGACGCCATTTTCTCAGTAGGACGCCCTTAAGGCTAACATTTCAGATTGCATCATCCCGAGGAATCCGACTGGCCGCTTCACCGCCTCGTCACAGGTAAATACCACACGCTACCCTTGTAAATTTAACTATTGTTTCGATATTTGTTTGTCTTCCCCTCCCCACCTGAGCTCGCCACGTTAGGTTTTGTGTCATCCGGTGAACTTGGGATCGGCACGTGGCGTCACAACCTCGTGCTGCTACCAACTACGCCGCGAAACGAAACCTTAACCCTGTCGAACGTAAATCCCGCTTACAACTGGTGTGTCGCCACAATCGTCACAATCACCACGAGTAAGCCGGGACGCTACCTCTGTGGTCATCGACACAATCGCCACAAGTAGCAGGCCTACACTTGCTTCATAGCTACCGATATGTAGCTATGATTTTATTTACTGGTATCCGCGTTGCATTTTATGTGGCAAAAAAAAGTGTCGCGAAAAATTCCTTGACCCTCAGCAATTATCTTGATTTAGACAAATTAGATAGGTACCAACCTACCCAAAACAAAATGTTAATGAACAAGAGAACTAAAAAAATCATGAAAATCTGCTCGCGATTTAAAATTTCTATATTTCCTGAAAAAAATGGATAAACTAATAATGTTATTACACAACGATCATTGATGATCAACATCCGAATTGCATACGTTGAAACATGTTAGAGCTCGACAGCGAACTCGGCAATGAGACTAAAAGGCTCAACCACTTTTTTATTTGCTAGGCTTCCTGTACACAATTCATAGAAACGAAGTGCTTCTACATCACCTGCTACACTTTACTTCACACAGAAAAACATATTTGAGCCGAAAGTAACAACAAGAGTACTTGAAAACTTACGTGTAAGATGCCGAATTCGAGAGACCACCAAACATGTGGCTTTGCTTCACAAAAACGCTCGTAACAATAATATAACCTGATTTTGAGTAACCACAACGAAGGTTTTCGGTAGGTGAAGTGTTACCACATGCCAGGAAAGTAAAGAAAATTCCCCATTACTCTCTGGGATTTTTCAACAGTGCCTAAATAGGCTCAATGCCGAGTTTAGGGTTAACTGCAGCTGTGAAATGGATTAGTGGCAGCAACCAAGAGCATTGAACATCCCCTAGCCAGACAGTCTGATAATAATGTATCAAAAGATTGAACAAACTGAGCTTCAGTGAATAGGTATGTAAGCCTTTGGTCGGGGTATTGATCCGATCGGGAATAAAAGATTCTAAATTTTGAGGTTACTGTTAGAAAAGGGGAAGTGTAACGGTTCCAGGAACAACTGAAAAGACAAAAAACTTAAACTAGAAAATAGAAAATACTTAGCTTGTAACGTGTCGTTGGTAGCTTGACTCGATACGGCTTGGGAGATGAGGCTGCGTTCTACTTTGAAGTTACTCTTGATGTTTATGTAAATGTTACCTGTTGTTATACCAATTGCGGTGTATCGGTTGTTGAAATAAAGAATGATGTTACGTTACTCGTTTCTGTGCAAGTGAATTTAACTACCTAGTCACCGATACCCGATACTCATGAACCAGAATCAGAACCAGGGCAAGATTGTAAGAAAATGTAGAGTAATGCAAGGTTTTTATTAGGAACAAAATGAGACTAGGGGGTCCACGACCCAGTTCTGCCTGAAGGGCGTTCTACGAGAGGCAAATGTGATTGATTAGCTTGACTAGGCGTTACAGCTTTCTTAAGAATAGATACAAATATGTTTTTGGTTTTAAACTTCAATGTTCCAGTTCAGGATACGGTTCTCTTATAGTTACTGAGTTACTCTTCACTAACTACCTACTATTGGCCAATAAGATAGGTGTTACACTGTATACACTCACGTGACGGAGTACCGGAGCGAGTCCGCACACGATGAGAGGCGAGATGAAGATGTTGAGGGGAGTAGCCGGGATCGGACTGGATCGCGTCGCGGTTCCTTCGGACGGTTCCAGGGGAGGCAGGACGGAAGCCAATTGCACTGAGGGGGCACCACTCACAGGATCTATCCTTCAATGTTCGACTGGGAGGCAGGAGGACAACTTTTGCACTAGCGCGATACTGGGTCGACACTGGTACGGGGGAGAGCACTTCACGGACAGGGGGGTTAGCTTCGAGACAATGCTGGCTAGGCGGGCTTCAAAGGACTGAGGTGTTCAGGTCTCTACTTCTTCATTTGACTGCTCCCCTCTCCAGTCTGACCAACCTAACCACGCCAAAAACCCCAGTTTGATGGGCTTTGGGTGATCAGGGCTTCACTTTCTGGCTTGACAATTGTTGTTGGTGGTTGTGTGCCCAAGGTGGTGGGAGGGCACAATGCATGGCCACGCCCATTTGTGTGTGTGGCTGTGGGCTCCTTCTCCTGCTGCTGATCAGGTCTTACTGGCCTCTGTGGCCTGGGTCTTCCTGTGACGAGGGTTGGTTCAGGGCTTACTGGCCTCTACGGCCTGGGGTCTTCCTGTGACGAGGGTTGGTTCAGGGCTTACTGGCCTCTACGGCCTGGGGTCTCTCTCCCGGGGGGTTGTCAGGGCTTACTGGCCTCCATGGCCTGATAGGGGAAACAGTGAGCTGCTGAGCGGCAGCTCACATCCCCCACCTCTCCGGGAGCCAGCGTCGTCTTCAATGACGCTGGGTATGGGCAGGGGTTGCGATGGGTGAGCTCGTCGCAGCCCTGCCTCATACTTGTAACGACGGCATCCTGGGCAGGTCGACGGGGTTCGGGACTTCTTATGGTCTTCCGGGCATGTGGGCAGCTCCCTCTGGGCGTCGTAGGATTTCTTCAGACGTTGCCAGAATGTCTTACACGCCGTGCAGCGGAAATTGACTATTTGCTGGCACGGGCGTGTACAGACGGGGCACGTCCTTGGTCCTTTTGGGGCCGACGACCTTTTCAGTCGGAGGACCAAGGGCGAGACAATCCGGGGCTCCTCGCACCGCTCGAGCTGGATCCGGGGGGTCCGAAGTGGCGTGGACATCCAGGTGGCGAATTCTTGGGTGTCCTCAAGATTGCGGATGGATGTGGATAGTTCGGCTTCCTCGTTCTGGGACTCTTCTGGGTTGGTGTTCGGCGAGGGTGGGGCTACGGGCACGGTGATCTCCTCGGGCTCCTCTGGCAAAGGCTCTATGGCCTGGGAGGTGGATGGTTCTGGCTCGACAGGTGGTGGTGTTTCCTGCCTGGTCTTCTTCTTCCTCTGACCCTTGGTTTGGTCGGTGGTATCGGAGTCCGACGAGGAGGACGACGAGTCCGAGGAGGATGACGAGGAGGAAGACGACGAGGATGATGAAGTTGATGGCGAATTTGGCTTGCCTTCCTTCTTTCGGGGTTTTCCGGCTCGTTTGACCTTGGGTGTAGCGGTCTTCGATGGGGCTCCCTGGGATGACGAGGGCAAGGCGGTGGTGGTGCCTTTCGTCCCTGCTGGCGGGGTCTCAGTTGACTCGGTCCTCGCCGCGGGTGGCTCCGCAGCTGACTGTACCGGCACTGTGTCGACGTGCTCATGTTCGCACAGTGCCCGCAGCAGGGTTTGTTTCTCCAGGAGCCACTCGTTCTGCTTTTCGAGGAGTATATCTCGCTCCTGCGCGATGCGATGGTATATCGGCAGGAGTTCGGTGATTTCCGTGATTGATACGATTGCTGCGTTTGCCAGGATTGCTTTGGCGTTATACTCCTCGGTGCGTAGCATGAATTTTATGAGAGGGGCTAGGGTGGGCATCGTGAATCGGGGGTTGAACACGGGTTCCGCGGTGTCGAGAACAGTGGGGGCCAACGCGTTAAGCCGAACGGTCGCGCGATCAAGATACCGATGTATCGTGGCTATATCTTCGTCTGGCGGTGGGGCTCCTTTTTGTGCTCGCGGATCCCGGAGATGTTGGTGCGTCATCCTAGAAACCACAAATTGCCCCTAATAGCATTTGACCCTTGAAATTGTACGGCATTTACTTGAGTGCGAACCAGCGCATCTTTGGCTCAATTGAGGATCGAAAGTACGGTGAGTACCTCAGTCTTCGATATGTGGTTATTCAAACTCGTTAGACCTGAAGGGTCTAGTGGTGGGTTTCTCTGGGTTCGTGGTATTGGGAGTTTGACCTGAAGGGTCCTGGTTAAATGGTTTGACCTGAAGGGTCCTATTTAATTGGTTGACCTGAAGGGTCCAGTTCGAATTTCATTCCTAATTTCGGCTTGCATCACTCTATTTATATGCATTACTCCATTTGGTGTTCTTGTTTCAGGTGTGTGTGTTCGTGTGTTTCTGTCAGGTAAGTCTTAGTTTTAGTCTTAGTTTTAGTTAGTCAGTAAGTCATCGCCTTCCCGCATGGGTCTGGCTGTAGTTTACCGGCACTCTAGGTCGTAGGGAGTACCTTGTTGCAGAGCGATTTTCCGTACCTTCGTCATTTTGGCGGCTGGTTGTGGCGGGCTGCTGCGATGTTGAGGCGACGGGTTGCTCGTTCCTTACGCTCGGCGGGGTGTCAGGAGACTCTGTAGTCTGATCCCATATGTCGTGCTGACGAGGTGTCGTGATAGTGAGCGTAGAGGTCGTTGGGCTTCCCAGAGTCCCTCTTGTAGTGGAACCTGAGGGTTCCGCTGAACTCGGAACATTCTCCGGGGTGCTTGTGATTGTGTCCGATGAGTCTGCAGATCGGGGGCCTTGGTTACAGGGTTCCTCTGTCACCCACTCCATTAGATGGGGGTCTTCGGGGTTTTCTTTTGCTGGATCGTCGATCTGAGGGAGTGGAACTATCGGTTGTTCTCGTTCTAGTTCTGTCAAATGTTCCATGAAGGCTTCATCTGGAACTCCAGCGGAGAAAGCGGGTTTTAATCGGTTGATATGCACCGTTTGGCACTTTATATCTGCGACGTCTCGGATTTCATAGGTTACTTCTGTATGTTTCTTTGTTACGACCCAAGGGCCCGACCATGGGCTCCATAATTTCCGCGCGGCTCCGACTGGCGGTTGCATTTCCCTTAGATACACTCGATCTCCGGGTTGGAATGATCTTGCGGCCAGGCGAGCGTTTATTATGTCGCTTCTCTTTTTCCATGCTTGGTGGAGACAGTGGATTGCAGCGTTATGGGCCGTCTGGAGATGTTTCAGGCCTGTGGTGTCTTCTGGTGAGCTTCTCAGGCTTTGGAAGGACTCGTTGGGAAGTCTTATTTCTCTTCCGAAGGTTAAGAAATTTGGAGAGAATCCGGTGCTTTTGTGAGGCAGAGATCGATAAGCAGCGAGGGCGATTGGCAGTACCGATTCCCAGGCGGTGGTATTCTTGACTATCTTCGAGAGGATGTTGGCGAGGGTTTTGTGAAAGCGTTCACAAACGCCGTTACCTTCAGGGTGATACGCCGTCGTGAAGACTTGACGTATCCCCCATTTGGTGCACAGTTCCTTCGTCGACCTTGCGGTAAAAGCAGTTCCTCGATCGGAGATGAGCCGTTCTGGTACGCCATGGACAGGTATGTAGCGGGTTGCCAGGACTCGGGCCACAGTTCCGGCGGTGCAGTCCGGCACAGGGTAGGCTTCGGCGTACTTGGTGAAGTGATCGATGGCGGTTAAGATATATTTCTGGGTGGTTCCGGACGTGACTGGTCCTACGAAATCCACCCCAACAATCTGTCCTGGCCTATCCGGTAAAAGCGGCTTCTGGATCGGGTGTCGGAGGCCGGATGGCGTGTTACGGCGCTGACAGGTTTCGCACCTTCTCACGTACTCCTTGACATCCTTTGACAAGTGTGGCCAAAATCCCAACTTCCGAACAAGTTTTTCGGTGGTCTCCGCTCCAGGGTGTCCCGACCACTCGTTTCGATGGCATCTATCCAGGAGCCACTCCCTCAAGGACACGGGCATGAGTGGGACCCATTCATCCTTACCATCCAACCGAACCTGTGTTTCAAGTACTCCGTCGTTCCGCCGTGTTTTCCCTCCTTTCTCGAAGATCACCGTCGTCTGTACCCACGAATCGATGTTTTGCGCCGCTATCATCAAACTTTTTGGGAACTCCAACGTCAGTGCGGCTATCTCCATCCTGCTCAAACCATCGGCATGCTTCATTGCGGTCCCTGGGCGATACCTTGGTATAAAATCATATTCCGCCAAGCGTAAAACCCAACGACCAATACGGGAGGTGGGATCTCGCAATCGCATGGCAGCTGTAAGGGCCATGTGATCTGTTTGTAATTCGAAGGGTTGCCCCAGTAGGTATTCTTGGAAATGCCTCACGGCCCAAACCACCGCGAGAAGTTCTCGTTCGGTCACGGAGTAGCGCGTCTCGGCGGGGTTGAGCTTGCGGCTTGCGTATGCTACTGGCTTTTCCTCTCCGTCGTGATCTTGGGATAAGACTGCTCCCAGGGCCGTTCCTGAAGCGTCCGTCGCCAGAACAAAGGGTTTTGTGAGGTCTGGGTATGCCAGCACCGGCTCTTCAGTAAGGCGCTTCTTTAGTTCGTCAAATGCGCTTTGATGGGCTTGCGTCCACTCAAACGGGTTGGTTTTTTTCAGTAGATCGGTCAATGGTGCGACGATTCCTGAGAAGTTTGGGATGAATCGTCTGTAGAATCCTGCGAGTCCTAAAAAGGACTGGAGCCTCAGGGATGTTGTGGGGACAGGAAACTCTCGGACGGCCTGGGTCTTTTCCGGTTCCGTGTAGATTCCTTTGGTCGTCACTCGATGACCGAGGAAGCGCACCTCCGTTTTCAAGAACTCACACTTTGCCAGGTTCACTTGTAATTGGGCATCCTGTAAGCGCTCGAACACCTCTCGCAGCCGCTCGAGATGTTCCTGTAGCGTCGTGGAGAAGATGATTACATCATCCAGGTACACAAGGCAGTTTCTTCCTAGCAATCCATCCAGTACATTGTTCATGACTCTCTGAAAAGTCGCGGGAGCATTTTTTAACCCGAAGGGCATTTTGTCATATTCAAAATGTCTCCCGAGGACTGAGAAGGCTGTTTTTTCTTTAGCATCGGGGTGCACTGGTATCTGATGGTACCCGGACAAGAGATCGATAGTTGTGAACCACCGACAACCGCCCAATAAAGCCAATGTTTCCTGCAGACGAGGTATCGGGTATGCGTCTCCCTTGGTGATCTTATTCAATCGTCGGAAATCGGTGCAAAACCTCCACTTTTGTTCCTCTCCAGGTGGGGTCTTCTTCTTGACAAGAAGAACTGGGGCGCACCAGGGGCTAGTGGAAGCACTGATGACTCCAGCTTCTAACATGTCTTTTAGTTGCGTCTCGACTACTTCGCGAAGCGCGTGCGGTATGGGGTAAGGTTTCTGCGCCGTCACCTCGGGTTGGGTAGTCGTGATTTCGTGGTAGACCTCAAGGCTGCATCCCTCACTGGTTGGTGGTTGAAAGAGCTCGCGGAAGTTCAAGAGGGTTCCTTTAGCTTCTTCTCGATCGACATTCGTCAGGTGACTGAGTTTGGCTTCAATGGCTGCTCCCAATTCTGGTTGCGGTTCGTCCCACTGATCCGTAGGAAATATCTCCCAATCCTCCATTTCTGCGTCCATGTCGGTTGCGTTCCCGAGATCCCGCGTGGAATTACCTCCACTCGTCGACACCTCTAGAGCCCTTTGTCGCTCTCCTTCCGACAACTCGGGGGCGCTCTGGTTTGACGTTTGGGACGGTAGTGCTGTTTGCAGGGTTGCCACTCGTGCTCTGGTTCCGACGAGGTCTTTATCATCATCTATTTCATCTTCAGGGAGAATTTCTACTTCCCACTTGTGGCTGCCATCAAATTTGTAGTGGGATTTCCATGGATCAGACTCTTCTTGTGGGTCATCTTCCAGTCCGTCCAATGGTTCATCCGTGGTTACACCCGGCAATACACTTGGCGTTACTCCTGGCGTTCCGGTTGGTTCCGGTGTGTATATCAGGGGCGATTCACCTTGCGTTACACCCGGCGTTACACCCTGTGTTCCGGTTGGTTCCTGTGTGTATATCAGGGGCGATACACCTTGCGTTACACCCGGCGATACACCTTGCGTTACACCCGGCGATACACCCGGCGTTACACCCTGCGTTCCGGTTGGTTCCTGTGTGTATATCAGGGGCGATACACCTTGCGTTACACCCGGCGATACACCCGGCGTTACACCCTGCGTTCCGGTTGGTTCCTGTGTGTATATCAGGGGCGATACACCTTGCGTTACACCTGGCGATACACCCGGCGTTACACCCTGCGTTCCGGTTGGTTCCTGTGTGTATATCAGGGGCGATACACCTTGCGTTACACCCGGCGATACACCCGGCGTTACACCCTGCGTTCCGGTTGGTTCCTGTGTGTATGTCAGGGGCGATACACCTTGCGTTACACCCGGCGATACACCCGGCGTTACACCCTGCGTTCCGGTTGGTTCCTGAGTGTATATCAGGGGCGATACACCTTGCGTTACACCCGGCGATACACCCGGCGTTACACCCTGCGTTCCGGTTGGTTCCTGTGTGTATGTCAGGGGCGATACACCTTGCGTTACACCCGGCGATACACCCGGCGTTACACCCTGCGTTCCGGTTGGTTCCTGAGTGTATATCAGGGGCGATACACCTTGCGTTACACCCGGCGATACACCCGGCGTTACACCCTGCGTTCCGGTTGGTTCCTGGGTGTATATCAGGGGCGATACACCTTCGGTTTCAGGGGGCGATATGGTTGGGAGGTCCTGACCCGCGCACAAGGCAGCGGTTACCTCCGACGACACACCCCGGTTCCATCTTTCTAGGGAGGTCAAGGCCCCGTCGGTCAAGGTTTCAAGGTCGGCTTCCGGTGTGAAGCGTTCCTCGAAGGTCACGATGGGAAGTTCCTCAGAGCAGCTGTGGTGCGGGGGTGAAGGGGGGGCCATCACAACCCGAAAGGTGCTGGGGAGGACTGTGTCGGCGCTTTCACGAAGGCTCAGGCGCGGTGACCCAGTTTCCTCCCTCCTCCCGAGCTGCGACACCATCCCGATACTTCCCAACTCACAACAAAGGGGGTCCATGTCCCTCCATTCCTCTTCACTTTCCGTTCTCATTCCCATCGTCGGTCCAGTTGTGAAAGTCATCGGAACCCGTCTGAGTACATCTAGACCCAGTAAGTCGAGGGTCGCCCCCTTCCGGGCGAACACGAGGAAGTTATGTTTGGAGCGGTATTTACCGATACGGGTGTCAATACATTGTTCCCCGGCGAAGGGTAATAGGGCCCCGTCCGCTCCCCATGCCATGATCTTCGTTGGTTTCATCGGGATCCCCGATACGGGTTTAGCTAGAACCGATAAGGCGGCTCCGGTGTCTATGAGCATGTTCCGGGTTTCATTCCCGAGACCCACTTCCACTTTGAGTGTTCGTATCATAGGTCGTTCCACGGCCGTTACATGGAGATTAGTCGGTTCTTGCGACTTAAAACGGTTGACCTCATTCACATGTTTCGGGTCGGCGATTGGTTGCGACACGGGTAGTAATTTCCGTTTCTGGGGACAGCTCTCTTCTAGGTGTTCCCGACACCCGCAAAAGTTACAGAATATAGTCTGTTGCGGACTCTTGGGGCAGTCGACGGGGAAGTGGTCCATTGCAGCGCAGAAGATACAGGGGTATCGCGGTGCGGGTCGTTCATTTGTTCTTAGTCGTGGTTCGTCACTGTTCCACCTGTTACGGCGGTCGTCACCGGCTCGCTGTTCCCGTCGGGGCACCGGTTGATCCTTTCGGGGGCATCGGGCGGCGAAGTGGTTGGTTCCACCACAATTGTAGCAACGTAATTCACCCGATACAGCTGCTAGGTCCCATCGTTCTTCTGTTTCTTCAGTTTCTACTAGTGTATTTTCGAGTTCTTCCGCTCGTTCCAGGGCAATACGGAGTGATGTAGGTCGGTTGGTTACGAGGAATGCGCTCATCTTCCTTCCGACACCCCTCACGAAGGCGCTCAGAGTTTTCCGCTCGACCCATTCCCGTTTCTCATGACGGTCGAGATGCGTTCCTTCTTCAAGTACGGCGCATCGAGCCAGTCCTCTAATGCGATCGGCGAACTGCCGAAGCGTTTCGGAGGTGTTCCTCTTGATGGTCCAGAGTAGGGCTGCGGCGTGTTGCGGGTTCTCGCGCATGAACCAGTTCATCATCTCGTCCCGTATCACTTCGTATGCGTTGTCATACTCGAGGGTATCGTCTCTGTCTATTAGGAATTGTTTCGCAGTTCCCCTGGTTTTAGTTCTCAGGAGTCTCATTTTTTGTTTCTGGGTCAATCCGGTAGTTACGGTATCGAAATTTGCGAAAAATGACCCGACACTCAGCGAACCCGGTGTATCTGGGTCCCATGGTTCCAGTTCTAACAGTAGTGAACGTGGAATACCATCCTTGTCACCGTCTTGGGTCGTCTCGTGATACTTTTTGAGTAACACGTTCATCTGTCTCATGGTTTCGGTCAGCGTATCGACCGCTTCCTTGTTGTTGAAGGGTTGTTGTTCCTCCTCATCCTCGACGTCCGAAAGTACCATGTTTCACTTTTTAAGACGCGGCAAAATAGGTAAACACAGCACAGTCAATACGGTCGGTTCCGACTCGGTAGCGGTTACTGTCTCGTAGTTCGGTCTGGGGTTGGTAGTTGTATGTTCCCGTATGACGATACGGTTTGTCTTAGTGTTCCTGTGTGACGACACAGTTCGTTGGAATGTGGGTGTAGTGGTGAGGTGTGACCTACTTTCGGAGTTACCGTTACGAGGTGTCCTACCTACCTACTACCCTTGGTTCTGACCTGTTCCGACACCTTTTGAAATAGGATCGGCCGATACCTTAGGCACAAATATTTTATTTTGTGGGTTCGTGCAGGGCGCCACCACACGCGATCCGTCAATACACCGGATCCGAAATGAAAGTTTCGGGTCCGATACAGTTCCGGGTTCGCGCTTTGCAGGAATCCCACCCGCTGCCACCAAATTTGTAAGCCTTTGGTCGGGGTATCGATCCGATCGGGAATAAAAGATTCTAAATTTTGAGGTTACTGTTAGAAAAGGGGAAGTGTAACGGTTCCAGGAACAACTGAAAAGACAAAAAACTTAAACTAGAAAATAGAAAATACTTAGCTTGTAACGTGTCGTTGGTAGCTTGACTCGATACGGCTTGGGAGATGAGGCTGCGTTCTACTTTGAAGTTACTCTTGATGTTTATGTAAATGTTACCTGTTGTTATACCAATTGCGGTGTATCGGTTGTTGAAATAAAGAATGATGTTACGTTACTCGTTTCTGTGCAAGTGAATTTAACTACCTAGTCACCGATACCCGATACTCATGAACCAGAATCAGAACCAGGGCAAGATTGTAAGAAAATGTAGAGTAATGCAAGGTTTTTATTAGGAACAAAATGAGACTAGGGGGTCCACGACCCAGTTCTGCCTGAAGGGCGTTCTACGAGAGGCAAATGTGATTGATTAGCTTGACTAGGCGTTACAGCTTTCTTAAGAATAGATACAAATATGTTTTTGGTTTTAAACTTCAATGTTCCAGTTCAGGATACGGTTCTCTTATAGTTACTGAGTTACTCTTCACTAACTACCTACTATTGGCCAATAAGATAGGTGTTACACTGTATACACTCACGTGACGGAGTACCGGAGCGAGTCCGCACACGATGAGAGGCGAGATGAAGATGTTGAGGGGAGTAGCCGGGATCGGACTGGATCGCGTCGCGGTTCCTTCGGACGGTTCCAGGGGAGGCAGGACGGAAGCCGATTGCACTGAGGGGGCACCACTCACAGGATCTATCCTTCAATGTTCGACTGGGAGGCAGGAGGACAACTTTTGCACTAGCGCGATACTGGGTCGACACTGGTACGGGGGAGAGCACTTCACGGACAGGGGGGTTAGCTTCGAGACAATGCTGGCTAGGCGGGCTTCAAAGGACTGAGGTGTTCAGGTCTCTACTTCTTCATTTGACTGCTCCCCTCTCCAGTCTGACCAACCTAACCACGCCAAAAACCCCAGTTTGATGGGCTTTGGGTGATCAGGGCTTCACTTTCTGGCTTGACAATTGTTGTTGGTGGTTGTGTGCCCAAGGTGGTGGGAGGGCACAATGCATGGCCACGCCCATTTGTGTGTGTGGCTGTGGGCTCCTTCTCCTGCTGCTGATCAGGTCTTACTGGCCTCTGTGGCCTGGGTCTTCCTGTGACGAGGGTTGGTTCAGGGCTTACTGGCCTCTACGGCCTGGGGTCTTCCTGTGACGAGGGTTGGTTCAGGGCTTACTGGCCTCTACGGCCTGGGGTCTCTCTCCCGGGGGGTTGTCAGGGCTTACTGGCCTCCATGGCCTGATAGGGGAAACAGTGAGCTGCTGAGCGGCAGCTCACAGGTATGAGAAGGCTGGGTGGTGGGTGGCAATGTTGCTCCTTTACGTGGAGGGTGGTGGGAAGGGGCAATCTAGCTGCGGTTCGTAAGAGATTAGACTAACCCAGCACGAGAAAGGAACGGCGACCGACTGAGACCCCCTTAATGGAGACTCGAGATCAAGAGATTTCGTACTGTAATAATACTATAGGTGATAGTTCACAGATTTTAAAGAGCTGAAAATTAGGGAAACCTCAGAATTTTTGTAGTTAAGTTTACGGTACTACATGGAAAGTACAACAATTAATTATAGTTGTCCAACATCGGCTGTTCAATTCTTACTGAATTCCACGAGGTATTCGCAACTAGGTTGACTTCGTAGAAGGTGTCATGAAACGTAGGAATCAAAGTTGTTTGCTAGTTTATGGTTGATGGAGTGCACCAAGAGGCCTCGTCGCCATAATTATTCCATTTTCCGATCCATGATGTTCCACCCGGTTTCCCGCAATCCTCGTAATGATCCCTCGAGGGAATTCTCCTACTTAATGATTCCTACACCTCTGCTTTCTAATGGTTCCCACGGCATGCATAAGCAAACATCTCTCGACACACGATCACTTCACTGTTTTCTCGCGGCTACAGCTTGTTGAGTTTCCTCGAAACTTCGATCGTACTAACTTTTCCCTTCCTCATTACCGAAGGTAGAAAAGTCGAAGGAGGTTGGTCTGATCCAGGGCAAGGCCGACCACACGTTTTATGTTTGAATTACGATCTACAGTGTTAATTAAACTGCAGTTTTTGATGCAGATGGCCTGTCCTTCAAGTGACTAACGAACGACAGAACAGGCGTCAAGAGGGGGTCACAGGGATCATGATCACCCCAAAATCATCCTGCATTTCAAAAAACAGGGCTGAACGAAACAGGAAAATCGGTTGAGAACTAAGGCCTGTGCAGACGACACAAGATTTTGTCACACACACACAGACAGACATTCACGTATAGTTTTTTTTTCTCGGATTTGGATTCAGAATGGTCTAAAACGGATTACTGTGTGGCTATTATTATAATTTTTTTCTGTTGAGTGTTGTCCTCCTTCACCCCAGATCGATCGCATAAGGACGCCCAAGTCTTACTGTGGTACGTCCTAAAAAACCAAACCAAACGATCAAAACGAACCCAGTTTTTGTGAAATCAAAAACTAAAAACAAATTAACAAATGACAGAAGTCTCTTCACTCAACTTTAACTTCCACTCGTATCATCTGCATCTTCTGGGTGATTCTTAACAATCTGAACTTATAGAAGATCACAATTGACTGTGGAAAGGAAGCTGGTTGGATTAGATCTCGCTAACAACAATAAGTAAATCCCTCCCTACCAACCATAAGTACCTGCTACCTACTAGGGCATGTTTGAAAATTTCAACCCCGACCACCAACCAAATGGAAATGAAGGGTTTAAATTTTCAAAAATGCCCTAGGTAGTGGGTTGTGGGTACTTATGATTGGTAGGGAGGGGTCTATACAGAAGGGTGATCTATACAGAGAGGTATAGAGATATGAGATATGAAGGTATGCTGGGAAAAATTTCAGCTCTCTAGCACAATAAAAACGAACTTTTTAACCAAAAAAACCTCAAAATATGGTTTGGCATAATTTCACCCCACTGGATCATTTCACACCATCTTACGGTATCTAGTCACCATAATATGTTTCCAATATTATTGGAAAACATTGAGTGGGGGAAGAAGACATTTCAATATGATCTTCCAGACAACTTCAACCTTTCCAGAGTGAGCACAAGTCCTCGCTATGGTTAGTATAATATCCATTCAAAAACATCGTTAGAGTTGAGGGCGTATTTAGATGAAGGCTCTCGACCTCTAAACCTCAGGGATGAGTTTTCCTTCCTACTTGACCCATCTTCTCGACGAGGTTCTCCACAGTTTCTTTCCGTTTCTCTCTCTTTCTCCGCTTAAGACGGACAAAAAGTGAAATAAAGAGGAAAAACCCCTTCTTTATTTTTTCTGAAATTTAAGAACCTGTTTTATCCGGAATCCTGCATTCGAAACCTTGGAAATATAAAAGAGAAGTAAGCGGGGCCTGCTGTGTTTGCCCAGTCCTCGAGGCCTTACGGATATTGGCCCTTGGCGGTTGAAAGGAATTCTACTCCAAGCCCGGCCTCCGTTGCTGTTCGGGATTTGATTGGCCGAAGGACGTCGGTTGTCGATAAAAGAAAGAGAGGAGGAACCGTCGAGTGTAGTCAATAGAAATCTACCTCCAAATGTTTTCGAGAAGGATTATGGTTCCATTAGAGAGTTGTAAATAATACGAAAAACAAAACGTAGGAGACCAAGGAGGGATCTGTCAAGAGAAAGGCCGTTGTTTGTTGTTCTACGTCGTACAGCCTACGTCGACCGAAAACCATGTGGCTTGGCGAACAAAGGAATAAAAAAAAGCACGTAGCTTCCTCGTATCCACAACCCGATAGTATAGATGATCCGATGCATAGAGTTGATCTCAAAACATCAATCTTTAAGTACCTTTCACTCTCACAACAATCAATCTGCACAATCACTGAATATTGTTGGAAAATATAGAAGTTATGGCTGTTACAAGGATTTCACGTTTGCGCATGCGCAGCGGCTACTATCAGTCTGGCGGTGATAAGGGACCATCTACACACCAATTCGCATAATCCTTGAAGATTTCATCGAAATCGGTTGAAAAATGTGAAAGGTATGGCTATGGCTAGGATTTCACGTTTGCACTCAACTCTGAATCATTTCTCAGAGTTTCGTCGAATTCGGTTGGTAAATGTAGAAGTTTTGGCTGTTTAAAGTAAATTCATGTTGGCGAACGCTCATCAGCTAATATCTGTCCGGGGACGATGATTTTCATTGGCGATTGGCGGTGATGATTTTCATACGGGACCATCTGCACACCAACCCACATAATTCCTGAAAATTTCATCGAAATTGGATGAGAAATGTGGAAGTTATGGCTGTGACCAGGAATTCATGACAGACACACAGACTGACAGACACGGAACCAAAATTGTTCAGGAAGATCTGAAACGTAATACGCTAGTAAAAATTATGATTTTGGAGAATTTTTTTTTTCAACCTTTAATGAGAGCAAAGCTTCCGCTGCCTTGGTAGACTCGGAAGCAATATCATGTCAAACAGGCCAAGTCGCCATTTGAATTTTGAATTTCTCTTCCATAATGGTATCATACATCCATTTGTCTTAATTTCGTCGTGATAATTTATGTCACGCAGCCAGTATAAGAACTTTTTCCTTATTTTGGTTTATTTTTTCAATAATGAATCTTTTGAATTGACCATCACGTTTGGAATCTTTGTTGGTTTACGTTTCAAGGTAGGTTGAATCCGAAAATCGAATAAAAATTTTGCCCGTTTTGACCATCCGACCAACGACCAATTTTGATGAAATTTCAAGCCTTATTTTACTGACTAGGCACAACTAGGACCCAAATGGAGCTCATGTACCAAATTTCATCAAAATCGGTCCGCGGGAACTAAGGAAAGTGCTGCGTGCGGCGGACGGCGGGCAAAATTTTTATTCGAACTTTGGATTCTACGTACCTTGAAATGCAAACGGGTCATTTTCCTGGAAAGGTACAATCGGTATCCCAAGATTTCAGAAAACTCAAAGTTCGACTCAAGTTCTGCCAAAAATCAGGGATTAACCTCACACCATACTGATAGAATTTCGACGAAAGAACACACAGTGGGACGCTTAATTAATTAATTAAAAATTAAAGAAGAAAACCTATCGAAAGAAACCTATTGGCGTGGTTTCCGCGTAAAGGAGAATACTCGGAACCCCATCTCCATGAGTAGCGAGAACTGGGAGTTATTCCAAAAATTGAACCAGGACGGGACGCAGGTGTAGAAAAGGGTTAAACCAACGTGCAACTAATCAATCAATTTATCGGTTTTTCGAGCCAAAACTTGGTACCAGGGGATTTTTACGGTTGCTGAATACAGTTTTGAGGTCGAAAAATGTAAAGTTTTTAAATTGCAACGGAAAATTCAAATTAAATCGTTAACAACTTGGAAAAAGTCTTTCATCTCTCCAAAAGCCACCATCACCGGCAGATGAAAGACACAAAATTCCTGGGTGGCACTTAGGTTTTTCAGCCTTTCCCGCGTTCTGGTGCTGTTCTGCTGAAGTGTAACCATATCGCTGGAACCAGCTCGGTAAAAACATGAACTAGACACCAAAAAGAAAAAATAATTTCGATTTCTTGCCGTTCTTACAGAGGGCAGATGAAAGACAGTGACTGTGACACCACAATTTCGCAACTGACTCCACTTGCGCACGCTTCCACACAGAAGGAATACGTTTCCCGCCGCTTTCTTTGATAACCTAACGACTAACCCCTCTTACAGTGGTAGTAAAACCGCGAGAAACGATAAAAAGCTGCCAAAATACGAAAACACAAAAAAGGCAGATTAAAGACAAAAAACCTCCGGACAAGCACATTATATCCTCGTGCTCGCTTTATTTGCTTCTGAAAAAATCTGCAAATCCATTTTTTTCATATCCAGGTATATGCAATAAAGAATCACTACAAATTCAGGCCGCTGCTTTCATAGGTGAGTCATAGTGTTCAAGCAAAGTTGACTACCTAGGGGTCCGGACATGGCAGATTACTGGACATTTAGCAGTTTAAACTTTAATTTCTATATTTTAGCGTGAATAAGTGCATATTTTATTGATTGCCCGAAGTAGACCAAAGTTGATAGTTTATGGAGAATTTTTTTTTGACACCCAAATCATAAATGTGCATTCGGAATCTTCTATGGACAACGATTCGCCCTTTCTGGGAAAATGACCCAAACCAACAAATTTTGAGGGGAGGTTAAAAAAAATTGTCTGGTTGATTCCAATGGTTTATTATTGAAAATAATAAACCAAGTAGCTGGAAGTAAGACAACACAACATGTAGTATCCGACGGAAGTTGAAAACAAGCAGGTCTCTGTGGTACTAGAACTATCGCCTTTCGTCCAAATCCCACACCATTTCCCTCAGAGCCCTGAAATACTCAGTTTAGGGAATATTCCCACACATTGGGAACGCTGTATCAGAAATATGCAAGCAGAGAGCGGTTCGTTTGTTGTTCGCAAGCTAAGCTTGGTCTAAGGAGAGTTAAACATTTTCCTTTGTTGCTCTCGAATCGTGCAATCCTCCTCATCAGTTCCACGTCGACGCTACCCAAATTTCCTCTCATGTTGCAACTGGATCCGCTTTTTCTTGCCGCCTTTGTCCCGGAAAATAACTGAGGAGCTTTGGTGAAAAAAAGAAGTCGAATGAGATCAAATTTAGGCGGAAAGACTGCACCCCTTTTCTTTTGACCCTCTTGTGACTTTCCGGTCAGGCGAAAACTCGTTCCTTTGGATCAGAGAAGACCCTTTCCATAAGACAATCGGAGGGTTCTCTCGAAATGCCATTAGGCTTGTGGATTACATTTCTGTCCCGTTCCGGTTTATTCCATGTCCCATGCTGTTTTACAGTGACACCTAGCAGATCAACTTGGACATCCAAGTGCCTGTCGGGGTACAAATAAAAAACTGTAAGTGGAGCAATGTGGCATGATACGGCACCATTGTATGGGCTTTGTCATTCAGTGGCGGAAGTACTGAGAGAAAAATTAATTTTTTACACATGCCGAGCGACCGGAGCAAGAAGTCCGACGCGTCTGCTATAAACCTGCCAGGTCTGCCCGGTTGTCAATGGCAGCCTGAAGATGAAGCAGAACAGGCGTGCTAAAATAAGCAATTATGACAGACAAGATCTAAGGCAGGCGATATTTGAGCCAAAAGGAGTGACCGCTATCTTATCATGGCGCTGGGTGTGGTGAAAAAGTGCCTCGGCGCAATTTTTATCATTTTTGAATTCTACTCAAAAAATTATGGAGAATAGCGTTGGTCAGATTTTTTTCGTACACAATCGAGGAGTTTGATTCCAAAAGGTAGGTACTAAATTATTCACAAAAATGCGGTCATTTTAGAGCAAAATATGATCTATTCAAGTGTGATGATCGACCCAACAAACAATTATCAGTCAACTGATTGGGTCCTCAGAATCTAAAACTCCTTTTTGCCGAGCTTTCGGTGAATTTATAGCCTTCCTCAGGGCTCAAAGGATGTGTTACTGTGTGAGCATCACATCAACGTCAATCAACAAACCAGTTAGAGATGCCACCATAGTGGGAAATGAACTTCGGAACTATTGCAGGTAAAAAGAAAAAAAGGGGGAATTTAAAACATCAGGTAATTTTAAGCAACAGGTAATTAACACTGTTTTCCCAAGGCTGTTGCTTCCTGTTATTGTTATAGCTGACATGATATTTTAATTTCCCCCTTTTTGCTTCCGAGTCTACCAAGGTAGCGGAAGCTTTGTTTTCACTTTTCAAGGATGAAAAAAAAAAGTTCTCCAAAATCAAAATTTTCACTCGCGTTTTGCGTTTTAGACCTTCCTGAACAATTTTGGTTCCGTGTCTGTGTGTCTGTGTGTCTGTCTGTCTGTGTGTCTGTCCGTCTGTCATGATTTCCTTGTAACGCGCATAACTATACGAAGTTATCGTCCGATTTCGATGAAATTTTCAGGGATTGTGCGGGTTGGTGTGTAGACGGTCCCCTATGAAAATCATCATCCCCGGACTGATAGAAGCGACTGCGCATGCGCAAACGTGAATTCCTTGTAACGGCCATAACTTCTACATTTTCCATCCGATTTCAATGAACATTTCAGAGATGTTACAGATTAGTATTTAGATGGTCCCTTATGAAAATCATCATCCCCGGACTGATAGAAGCGACTGCGCATGCGCAAACGTGAACTTCCTTGAAACGGCCATAACTTCTACATTTTCCATCCGATTTCAATGAAATTCTCAGCGATTATGCGGATTAGATTGTAAATGGTCCCCTATGAAAATCATCACCCCCGGACTTATAGTAGCCGATGCGCATGCGCGAACGTAAAATCCGTGTAACAGCCGTGCGTACGTCAGAACCTCAAATTCTACACTAACTGCTATCTGGCGCCCGTAGCACATGTACAGCGAGTCATAATGAAAAGTGAGAGGTCACGAGTACGATTCCTAGCCGTGCCTAGATATTTTTTGAGTAGTGACTCATTTTTCATCCGAATTTGATGAAATTTTCTAGGATTATCCAGAGTAGCGTGTAGATTGTCCCCTATAAGGGTAGTGAAAGGTACTTAGAGATTGGTGTTTTGAGATTAACTACTACCTATGCATCGGATCATCTATATAATCGGGTTATGGATACGAGGAAGCTATGTGCCACACCCACTTGGCATTTTTCTTTTTACCTGCAATAGTTCCAAAGTTCATTCCTCACCAACTATCATCTCTAACTGGTTTGTTGATTGACGCTGTACTATATCCAGCAAAATGGCTGACTCTTATCCGTTTTGTTTCAAAAAGTAATTTATCCACTTCGGTTGACTCCAAAAAGAACTACACTCACTTCGTATTATTGAAAATATTTATTATAATTTAGAAATATATAAAAAATAACGTCATTGGTTTATAGCACGTTTTTCAGGTCGCAATGGTTTTTCGCGTTTTTCTCACGTTTGACCAAAATGGATATCGTACCTTTTGGAATCAAGCTCCTCAATTAGAGAAAATAAGTGGGGTGAGCGTACTAAGTTACTTGGTCACCTTGTATACAGAAAAATGATGAACCTTTGTGTAATTATTTGCATCATTTTTAATGAGGAATTTCACCGAATTCTGTTTGCATTTTTCCTGAATAGTTAATGGTGTGGGATAGATGAAAATCGGGTTCATTTCGGAAAATAAGTCTCCTGTTATTTTCGGGAGACAATCAAAATTAATGATTTCAAAAAATAACCGGGAAAACGGACCTCTTCAACGTGAAGCGGAAACGCTCGCTGATTGACTGTTTGGATCGCTGTCTCCCCCCAGTGTTGCGCGATGGTACGACGAAATCCTGTTATATAAGAGGAAAGTTATCAAACAAAAACTGGGGAAACCTAATTTTCCCCATCTTGCTTTTCCTATTTTTTTTCTTCAATTTTTCGATTTCGATCTTTACTGGTTTTGTGAAATTTTGCATCTGAGGACTATAGATTTCACGATCTCAGCGCTTCAAGCGGCCGTAAATGAACTATTCCAGGTTGACGTCATCCTCCCAGTTTTTTAAACTTTCATATTTTCTACACTGTTTTGTTTATTCGTAAATCATTATTCGTCATATGGAGGTTGTAAAAGTTAAAGCATTAGCTCGCTCGTATCTCTGGTGGCCAAAGCTAGATACCGAAATTGAAAGGTTGGTAGCAAAGTGTCCGGGTTGCGCTCAAGCGAAGGATAACCCTCCGAAGAGTAGTTTGATTCCTTGGGAATGGCCAAATAAACCATGGGTTAGACTATATTTAGATTACCTAGGGCCCATTCGAAACCACTTCATATTGGTTATAATCGATAGTCATAGCAAATGGGTCGAGGCATTCCCGACAACAAGAATGACTGCAGGGGTTACTATAAATGTGCTACGCCAAATATCCGCTAGGTTTGGTTTGTCAAAAGAATTGACAGCCGATAATTTCGCTTCATTCGTCTCGGGAGAGTTTCAAACATTTTTGAAAAAATAATGGTATAAAATTTAGGCCAGGAGCTCTTTATTCGCCTAGGACAAACGGAGCAGCAGAGAATGCGGTTAGGTCTATTAAGCGAACTATTAATTCAGCATTAAAAGAAGATGGGAGTTTGGAAACTATTCTCCAAAGATTGCTGCTAGACTACCGCAATACAGAGCACTCCACCACCGGAAAAGCTCCTGCCGAAGCTCTCATTGGTAGACGGCTTAGGACCCGGTTTGATTTTATTAGACCTCCAACTGCGGAACAAAATGTGAGAACAAAACTAGAGGTGCAAATTAAGAACCATGGGGGTTCTGATAATAAATCGTGGGCAGTTGGAGACCTAATTTGGGCTAGAAATTACAGACAAAATGAAAATAAATGGGTAGCAGGAGAAATCAAAAAAATTCAGTGACCTCGAAGAGTGTCAGTATTCATTCCTGAACTTAATTTACAATGGATTAGGCATGTGCATCAGATTCGTGAGCGAATTAGTGAAATAGCTCCAAATTCGTGCGCCAATGAAAATATTATCCCTCAATTTTGTAAAAATGTACAAAACGTGTTTTCTGTCTCCACAGAATACACTGTTAGTCAAGAAACCCAGACTAGTCCTAATATTAATATTAAGGAAGTAAATCAAAATGTGAGCCAGGCAGCTTCAAAGACAAATCCTACGTACACAAATTTAAAAATTTCTCGTCGAGGTCGACCTATTTCGTCACCTAGACGTTTAATTACGGAATGTGATTAAAATTGAGTATAAGATATTAAAAAACACTTAAAAAAAAACCATTTATATACTTAAACTAATTTATATGCTAACAGTGTTGTTATGGGTTGCAAGAATAGACTACTGAATACCGTTAAGAAAAGAAATGTATTTCTAGCGATTAAGATATAGGTAACTAATGTACTGACCTATTAACTACTCTTGTTCCTATTTTTACCTATACATAAGGAATTGACAATTGCATGTCGTTGTTCAAAATTATACTAATTTTTTTTAAGGGGGAAGACATGTAATGAGGCTAATTACTGGATGCCTACCTAATCAACTATTGGTAGATGCGGTAGGCTGTGGCTCCCCTCTCTACAGTATCACCTGTTGTGTTCATTCTCTTCCCCGTATAATTTGCCTCTATTGCTGTGGTTCCTAAAATATAATTATTGTTCACTGAAGAACCTGTGTTCATTTATATCGTCCCGATACGTTACAGGAAGTACGGGCTGAAAGTTTGCCGTAGGAGGTTTTTCGATGTGCTGAATCCAATTTTGGGGTCAAAAATTCCGACATGGTGAAATTCCTCATTCTTCACAGAAATACTGGAAAACGAATCTTGAAGAAACGAGAAGCCTAAGGTAGTAACTGGTGTGCACTCCTACTCTGTTTCAGAGGTAAATCAAACAAACCGCCTCTTACCTACGACCAGGAAAAATCTGTTGATCCTCCAGTCGTAACTGTTTGGACTCAGTTATCTTCTTTCGCAGGAGTTGAACGTGACGTCAGAATCGACTTCATCGCTCGAAGGAGGGTTTCTCCGGGACTGTCATCCTTAATGGGTCTTGATTGGCTCCTCAAAGCCCTTCAAGTTCTCTCAAATCCAGCGGGTCTTGGCTGATTGCTGCGAGATGGGGCGCGTGGTATCAAGGGCGATAGTGGTGGCGGATATCTCTGAATAGGCACATACACTCCTAGGGCCTCATTCTCTCATAGACAAGGCTACATGCGCACTGCAACAATACACTCGGAGGGATGATGAGAGTGGGAACAAATGGAACTGAAGATTTGCCAGAGAGATAACAGTAAGGTAAACTACCCGATATTTTTCCATAAATGAACCATCGATGCTTCAATACCGCCTATCTCGCATTTTCTCTAAAGCTGCTATTTTGGTATGAACATGAGCAGCATATTTTCAGTAATAGTTGTCGATATTGTTAGTAACGTGCATTCTAGGGGGCTTCCCATTTTTTTAATGCTTTTTATTGTGAAAAATATTTATGGGTACATATACATTGAAATGCAAAATGCTACGACTCTTTTTGAGTGCATGACTCGTGCTAAGAGCCGGAGCCTAATAATTGAAAATTATTTAATACTGTTCACATGATCAAAAACATACTAGGTACCTATCATCACAATACATATATTAATATATATGTTACTATATTAATATATATATAATAATAATATATATGTTAATATATTAATATATATAAAGCCAGTTTTATTATTAGATACATTAATTAGTAAAATTATCATTAGACTATGCGAGCTTATCAAAACTTTGATTTTTCCTATTGAAATATTTTTTTATGTTAATTTTGAATTTATCTAGGGGCAGTTGCTTTGTCACCAAACTTATAGGCAGGCTATTGAAAATGTCAACCCCCCACGTAAGGTAAGTTCACATTGGATAAGGAGTAGTTCAACCATAATATTTGCCTTTCAATTGAACAAAATGGTTTCACCCGATGTAATGTAGTTAGTGAGAGCGTGTTGAGGACGTAGGTAGCACGTAATTTTGGTGTATTATTTTTTAAAAAAACGCCAGAAATTTGCGAAACCACGCAAATTGGTGAGGAAATGAGGCCTGCGCAGAGTTAACACAGCGTTATGCTCGAAAACGCACGTTTTTTAGGATCCCCCCCCCCCCCCCTCATCAACCCACTAAGACAAAATTCAAAATTATGGCGACGTAGTGCACAACTAGATAGATTTCCACGTCGAACAAAAATAACCACGTAAATCGGATGGAAAATAAGGCCTGGGCAGAGAACAGCATTTTGTCGCATAGATATATACAGACAGACATACACTCAAAACAGGAAACGTGTGAAGGAAACGTTTTTTTACGGATTTAGATTCAGAATTATCTAAAACGGATTTGTATGTGGTTACTTTTTGGTTGATTATTTTCAATAATGAACCTTTGGAATCGACCAAGAAAAAAATTGTTTAACCCCCCCACCCCCCCCTCTCAAAATTTGTTGGTTTACGGTTCAAGATATGTAGAATCCGAAAATCGAATAAAAAATTGTATGTGGCACTTTCCTTAGTTCCCATGGACCGATTTTGATGAAATTTGGTATATGGGCTCCAATTGGGGTTTAGTTGCGCCCCGAAAGCTTTTGGTTGATGTCAATCACTTCTAAGGGGTGAAAATTAAGGGTTGAAATTTTCAAGAGTGCCCTAGCTCGAAAACTCTCGGAATAAAGGCATTATTTGTTCACTAATTTCAAATAGTATTGAATTTTTATAATTTTCCGAGACCACCCGAAGCTCTGTAGGACAAACCGTCCGCTCCCTACGAGAACGTATTGTATCAGAAATACGAGCGTGAATCGCAAAAGAGGCCTGACCTCCATTCAAATTTTAGCTGACTTTTGTTCGTTTCCTCGAGTTGTACTAAGTTCTGCGTCCTTATTAACCAGTAATCGAATTTCCTAATAATTAGGATATAATCATAATTTTTAATAATCCCTGGTTCTTCTTAGTGTGAAACGTTTATTTCTTCCGAATAATCTTGATTGTAAAGTAGGTATGTGGTAGGTAGGAAGTAATGGCTGATAGATAGTGTTGATGGCAAAGCCATGTTCTTTGTAGACGAGTGATCTATATGGAAAAATAATAAACCTTTGTGTGATAATTTGCAGCGTTTTTCTCCGTTGAGGGTTGAACTCGAACACTCCAAGTCTGACAGTGGGACGTCCTAAAAATCCGAATTGAATTCATTTTTGTCAAATTAGGTGATGAAAGTGGGGAGCAACTCGAATGGCCCCCAAAAGCAATACTGTTATAAACTTCCTTCACAGAAGCTTTTCACAAATAATTAAGAATATGTTTGTAGATTAGTCATTGTAAAACTTCGTAGTTAAGAATATGTATGTATTATAAATATTAATTGTAAATAGTCATATGAAATAAAAGGCAGAACAGAAGGTCATTTACCAGGGTTTTCCCGACAGCCTGGGCCATTCCCCTGAGGTCCTTGGGTAATCCCCAAGACACCAAGAAGGGGAACCCCAGGTCTGGTTAAATAGGGGGCTAGCCCTAGGCTAGGTACCCATTCCTAGACTGACCTTCTGTCTGGTAAAATCAATTTAAAAACTCCCCAAAAACTCTTTGCTAAAGATTATTGAGTGTAGCTGTTACCTTACCTGGTAAGGTGTACTTGCCTCCTCAATTTAATAACCAGTCGGGCTGTTGTCTCCCTTCAGGAAATGTACTTGCTCCTCGTTACAATAGTAGTGTAGCTGTGGATCCCCTTCAGGGTTCTTACTTGCTCCTATTGGTGAAGTTGTTGGCCCTCTCCAAGGACCGAACTTGCTCCCAATAAAATATATGGTGTAGCTGTTGAGCCTCCTTCAGAGCCTCGTACTTGCTCCCATACAACATTTAGTGAAGCTGTTGATCATCCTTCAGAGATCGTACTTGCTCCTAAATTTTATGATGGTGTAGCTGTTGGATCTCTTCAAGATCCGTACTTGCTCCCATCACTGGTGAAGCTGTTGTCACCTTCAGGGACGTACTTGCTCCCATTGAAGTGGAGCTGTTCCTCATCATCTAGAGGGTACTTGCTCTTTCACAATAGGGAAACCTCCTTCAGAGATGGACAAGGTGGTGTCACTTTGCAAGAAATTCATTAAACTAGAGTCATTTGCATAACCTTTAAAAAATAATTTAACTTTATCAAACAACCAAATTTTTGTTATTCGAGCAAAAACTCATAACAAATACAATAGAACTTCATTAAGGTGATGAACTTAGTGTGCATAGGTGTATTTAGTACGTAGAAGTGCAACTGCATTGTTCCTTCGTGAGTCATGCGGCTGAGCATTCTCAATTTTAATCTCACGTTCCCTTAGGAAGAGGGTACAATATTCTCCAGAATCACCGAGTGGTTCATGAAACTTTTCGAGAGAAAACGCTATTAAAAGTACACCATTGCACAATTTTATGAATGATGAAATGATAATGCACCTCACGTAGCAGAAACTCATGAAAAATAAGGACAGCCAGAGCGGTCGAAGGCAGGGAGCTACCTTCACGTGCCATTTTCTTAATGGAAAACCTCCCATTCATCTTATGTATCCCCAAAGTCGACTTCCCAAGGTTGAAATCCTAAATCTAGAAAAGTAGACAATCATCATTCAGCCGCATAAATCTCAGCTCGACACGCTATTCGCTTTCTAAAAAATGTGGGAAAGTCTAGACGCTCACCATTCTTCAAATTAATATCAAATATTTTACATTTCCCTCGTAACTGGATTGGGAAAACGAGCCAACGCAACCTGATTTCCCACTTTCCAAATTATACTGAGTAAGCCGAGAAAATAATATTTTCTATATAATTATTATAGTATATTATATTTTCTGAAATTCCAAGGTGACCTTCTATGGTCGAACCGAAGGTGAGTGTCGAAGCTCACTCCCCCCCCCCCCCCCCCCCCTCATATACTCATCTTGGGTAGAATTCCGAATCTAAGTTACATTAAGGGGGTCTCAGTCTGTCGCCGTTCGTCCTTAGTATTTCGCCAAAAAGAAGGCGCATAAACTTGAAAACATGTACCTAAATTTGAAATTTTAAAGGATTTTAGAAATTCATTAGTGCACGGCCCCAGGGAATTGAAAATCTGAAATATTGCCGCCGGAATCCTCAAAATCGAACCATAATTTCCAACAAGAAATGGGCAAAACTACCGAATAAACGGGTTTTCCCAAGTTTTCCCCATATTTCTCTGGCAATTTTGATGATTCTAGCGGCTATATTTCAGTTTTTCAATTCCCTAGAGCCGTGCACTAATGAATTTGTAAAATTCTTCAAAAGTTCAAATTTAGGTACAACTTGTAAGTTTTTGTGCCTTCGATTTCGTGAAATAGTAACACGGAACGAGGAAAAAACTTTTGAAGTTTTAAGTTGGCCAAATAAAAGATCATTAAGTGTTCTGTGAATCTACGGAAAAATTGTACTAAAATTATATTTTAGAGAATAATAAAGATCAGGTACAGCCACAACACTGGTACAGTAGCTTCCAAAATACTCTGTGCTTCAACTCAAACGGCGACCGTAGAGACCCCCTTACAACGCTGCAAATTATTACAAACAGGATTTTTTTTCTAGTAGATCACTCGTCTGCAAAGAACACGGCTTTGCCATTGTTACCACCAACCAACTTGAAGAAAAACATCGATCGCGTTTCGGTCAGCTAACATTTGAATGGAGCTTAGGCCTCTTTTGCGATTCACAATCGTGTTTCTGATTTATCTTACGTCCAACCCTTAAATTCGCGTGGGGAGCGAACGGTTTGTCCTACAGGGCTCCACGTGGTTTCAAAAATTCTATACTATCCTAAATTAATGGAAAAACAATACCTCTATATCAAAACGTCAAACGGAGGACACAGTGGGGAACAATCACATCTCAACTGCTTCATTCCAGTTAATGATGGAAAAAAATTCATTTTTAGAACTCGAAAATATAAAAAAATGTTAATTTGTTACTAAAACACTAAATGTTAATTTTTTTTTTAAACGAAAAGCACATAATTCTTCATTATAAAGACGAGTTCATAGAAAAAGTGACTTACAAAATCCTACATATTAGTCGAAATGCCTCTTGAATGCATTTCGTGGGTCATATTCCCTTTGATAACTTTTAAATGAAAATTTGTGGTACTGACGAGCACCTGGCTGCCTATTGTATTTCCCCTTACTTAAATGTGGGACAGAAACGAAAAAATATGATAAGTAGGTAAGTAGTAATCAGTGGTCAACTCCTTCACGATCGTATTGCAACAAAACACACCAAGACGACTTGAAATGCTGGTAAAATGAACTGGGAAACCGAAAATGATGAGGACCAGGAACATAATATTTCGGAGTGGACTACATGGATCATGAGTGAGTTTTGAGGAAAAAACTTTCTGCTAGGGAATTGTTTTCTACTTTGGGGAGAACACTTTTTGGAGGGAGTTTTTCAAACTTTTGGGGTAAAAATCTGGCGAGAGAGAATAGAAATAAGAGAATAGAGAGAGAAATTTTGCCGGGGCTAGACCCAGAGTGGCCTTATGACTCACAACAACTTACTACGTCACATCATTCATTCAACTTTCATTAGCTTCCCTAATTTCTTCTAAACATTTTCTCGACGAACAGACCCGATTACAGACCCCAATTAAAAATTGACATTTCATGACCACATTGATGATATGTTCGAGGGGTATGCGAGCCTTGGGTTTTTTGAAGGCCACACCTCCGATTTCAGGGATATTGGGGCGCTAGTGATGCTCTATAATGCCCTTGTTCGCCCTATATTGTAGTATGGCTCTATTGTTTGGTCTCCTTATTATGTAAACTCGCTGATCGGCTTGAGCGAGTCCAGCGTAGGCTTTTGAGGTATGTTTCATTCAAAATGGGAACTCCTTGGCCCGAATTGGACAGCGACATCATGTTGCACGTATGTGGACTACAATCATTGGAGACCCGCCGCCGCAATGATGCTATTTTTCTCATAAAACTCATCCGCAATACAATAGACTGCCCTCAGCTCCTACAGAACATACACTTTCACTCCCCTACCTATGCTACTCGAAATAACGCCCCATTTTATATCCCCTTCACACCAACCAACTACCTAATAAATAATCAGATCCATAGAGCCCAAAGTGCAATAAATTCATTAAGTAACGACAATAATTATGATCCTTTTTTTCCATAACATATCCAGTCTAAAATCACTCTTTTTACGCAGGGAGAAATAATATTAGGTATATGTTAACTTGTTGATTTCAGTATTTATTATTTATATGAGAGTTTGTAAATACCATAGATGTTGAATTACACTAGATTACAAAATTTAGGGGTGGTCTGGCTGCCTTGTTCTTTCACCACTTTTCTTATGGTATTTGGTGCGCTGAATCCGAATCTGACGTCAGTTTTTTTTTTCCACGTCGGATTTTCAAGATATAGCTAGTTTTACGATTTTTCTAGTTCTCAATTTTCTTCATTTTTTAGTGAGCACTCATCTTGCTCAAATCTCCTCAAAAAGTACTCAGACTTATAGGAAATTTTATGTAGAATCCGAATATGTACTTAGTTTTTAATTAAAGTTGTGTTAAACCCCATATTTTCCACAAAACGTATCAAAAAACACCGGTTCTCAACGTTTTTCTTCGGGTTTTACCTTACACTTTGCCACTTGAAAAAAAAATTAAGGCTAAAAAAAATGTTCTCGGGCTTTTACTTTGTAGGGGGGACACCCCAGAGGAGAATGAGACCAATCGCAGCCTCCTAAACCCATTAATATCGAAGGAATGAGCTTTTTTTTCATGGCACTGAGATGAAAATTCACAAAAACCGTTAATTAATTTTTCGAGATAAGTATGTGCGTTCCTAAATCTGTTTTCCTCTAATGGATTTTTCTTTCTTCTACATTTTTTATACTTGTCACCTAATAAGAGTAAGATCGAAAATAGGTACTCATAGGGGGAGTAAATCATAATTGGGAAACTCTTGTGATTTTAATTCAGTTTTACAACACAATTAACTGCAGAAAAGTTAACGGTGTAAATCTGTTGCATGAAGGCTCAGATGAATCAATAGTTGGTACAATGTTTGGTTATTCCTCCACCTCAGAAGTTTCATCGCCGGCATCTGTGTAGAGAAAACTTCGCCGCCTGAGGTAAATCTCCTTTTATGGTCCAACAATAGTCCGCCATCATGTGAACGTCCCAATACCCTTTGTACCGTTCTTCCATAGTTTTCATATCTTGGTGAAACCTCTGAGGTGGAGGAATAACCAAACATTGTACCAACTATTGATTCATCTGAGCCTTCATGCAACAGATTTACACCGTTAACTTTTCTGCAGTTAATTGTGTTGTAAAACTGAATTAAAATCACAAGAGTTTCCCAATTATGATTTACTCCCCCTATGAGTACCTATTTTCGATCTTACTCTTATTAGGTGACAAGTATAAAAAATGTAGAAGAAAGAAAAATCCATTTGAGGAAAACAGATGTAGGAATGCACATACTTATCTCGAAAAATTAATTAACGGTTTTTGTGAATTTTCATCTCAGTGCCATGAAAAAGCTCATTCCTTCGATATTAATGGGTTTAGGAGGCTGCGGTTGGTCTCATTCTCCTCTGGGGTGTCCCCCCTACAAACTAAAAGCCCGAGAAATTTTTTTTAGCCCTAATTTTTTTTCAAGTGGCAAAGTGTAAGGGAAAACCCGAAGAAAAACGTTGAGAACCGGTGTTTTTTGATACGTTTTGTGGAAAATAGGGGGTTTAACACAACTTTACTTAAAAACTAAGTACATATTCGGATTCTACATAAAATTTCCTATAAGTCTAAGTACTTTTTGAGGAGATTTGAGCAAGATGAGTGCTCACTAAAAAATGAAGAAAATTGAGAACTAGAAAAATCGTAAAACTAGCTATATCTTGAAAATCCGACGTGGAAAAACAAACTGACGTCAGATTCGGATTCAGCGCACCAAATACCATAAGAAAAGTGGTGAAAGAACAAGGCAGCCAGACCACCCCTAAATTTTGTAATCTAGTGTTATTAGTTATTGTTATTTTTTATAATATGAGTTAACCTATTAACGCCCAGTGTTGCCATATGGCAACATAGAAGCCCTCTCTGTTTGGAGGCTGCTGTGCACCTTCCAGAGTCATTGAGAAGTCCTGGATTCTGGGGATCCTTTTCTTCAGATCTGTCTGATCATAGTGATGTTTAATGTTTTATCTCCAGCCATGTGGGTCTGGCACATAGCACGAAGCTTCATCTACAAATTCAAAGGGGAATAGCCTGATTGGATGTCATCAGAACTACGGATTACCCTACCAAATAAACGGTAAATCGAAGTAGCCTGCCAAGTGGGTGTTGCACATAGCGCATTTGATGCTCACAAAGCACGATGCGTCATCTTCAAGTTGATTGTGTACTTGGCTTGGCTAGAGCTTGTAAGAACTAACACATTCCCAGCCAAATACCCATATTGTCATCTATAGGGCAACAATACTTTATCTAATATCCCTTATAGTGGTCTGTTTTGGCTAATTATGAATGTGACTATGAGTTGATGAATTACTCACTTCCACATCCAATATTCCACGAAAATTCCTAGTTGATCTGGTGAGATCACAATATGATAAACTAAATCTCCTCTTTTGAAAAGAAAAATCAGTTCTTGTGGCAACCAGCGATGTGATATGGCATTGTAAACCCATTAAATTCGACCAGGAGATTCAACGAATTATTTTTTCCGTGTTCTATAGACTAATTTGGGGACAGAATATCAAATCTATTTTCAAAATATATAGAGAAAAAAAAGTTTAGGGCGTTAATGGGTTAAACTGTTTGAGAATTTATACATACTATGTTACTGGGCATGAATATGCCAGTGTATTATACAAATAAAAAAATAAAAATTACCATTATTCCTGACTTATGCTCTTTTGAAAAAAACACTTTTTTTCAGTGACTGAAATATCTTCCCCATTGCTTGGTAATCTGAAAAATGTTCGCGCTGCCAGATCCAGTTGCTCGAAGCTCTTGCGCGCTCCTGGCCTCCCGTCAACACCGGTCGAACGGCGAACTAAACGAAGGCGCTCGTGCTCGGTCAAGCGGAAACATCGGTGACCAATCAGCGTCGGCCTCGGAGTTCGGCGGCTCCTTGACGGCTCCGGCAGGTGTTATGACGAGCGTTTTCCCGGGATGATCCGCGACGGCTCGGCGACCTTTCGGGGCGCACCTGCCACAGAAATGGGGCGCTAAGACGGATGAATCGTTAGGAGTTCAGGAGCCGCTAGGAGCTGCTCGCTCGGCGGGCTCCCCCTCTATCGGAGCGACTTTCCGTTCGCGGGAAGAGGCGGGAGCAGCCTCTGCCGCCAGAGCAATGACTCCTCGATGGCCCAGTCGTTGACTCAATTCCGACAACCGTGGCTGACATCAAGTGGGACGCCATCTCAGTCATGCAGTATGAGTTGACTAGCGAATTTTTGAAGATATCTTCAAAAGATATCTTCGGTCGCTGTTCGTTCCTCGTTCCGGGTTAGTAGGTATTTCACGAAATCAAAGACGCAAAAACTTAAAAAGTTGTACCTAAATTTTAAATTTTAAAGTATTTCAGAAATTCATTAGAGCAGGGACCTATGGAATTGAAAAAACTGAAATATTGAAGGAAAAACAATGTTTATGGACTTTATTTTCCCTCCCCCTTTAGCAACACGGGCTGGGGACTGGCCATGGCGGGATTAAAAATTAATTCCTCACTTCTTAATTTACAAAACAAATGTTGGAAAGTAGTTAGGAAAGTAGTTAATGAAAAAAAATCAAAAAGCTTCTAATCTAAAAACCTTAAAAAAAATTAAAAAGTACTAGTTACTTCTCTGCAAGCCGAAGGAGAAAATTTCGAGCAGTTGCTGTGATTTTTTAATTTCACTATTATTATCTTAGTTTTTTATTACTACTTTTTTTAAAAGAAATTCTGTAACTATTAATTTTTTTTAATTTTGAGATGAGAAGCTTTTTGATTTTTTTTTTTTACATTAAAGTAGGTAAATACCTATACTTTCCTATTTTTTTTTTAAAATTTTGAAGTGAGAAATTTATTTTTAATCCCGCCATAGCCGGTCCCCAGCCCGTATTGCGAAAGGGGGAGGGAAAATAAACTCCAAAAACATTATATTTCCTTCTAAATTTGGAAAAATAACGATTCAGCGTCAAAAATAATGAAAAAACATGTGCCACACTTGGGGTAAAAAAAAACACTTTTGCGAACCCTGGTCACTTTGCGCGCAAAAAGTATCAGTTGCGTTCAATGAAAAAAATCGGTTCGGGTATGAATTTTTCATAAAATTGGACGTAGAATCTGAATCTGCAATAAATAATGGGGGTTCCCATTTGAAAAAAACCAAGTCAGTGTCAATGACGAGAATGACGTTGGGCCCATTTTTTTGCGTAATTAAATACGGAAATGCCGGAGGGTGGACCATAACTTCTGGGACACCCTGTATAGCGAGGGAAGAGTCAAGAGGTTCTCATTTTGGTTTATTATTTTAAATAATGAACCTTTGGAATCGACCAAGAAAAAAAAATTTTAACACCCCCACAATGTTTGATGGTTTACGTTTCAAGGTACGTAGAATCCAAAAATCGAATAAAAATTTGGCCGTCCGTCCGCCGTACGAGGCACTTTTGCGACTTAGCATTGACCGATTTTGATGAAATTTGGTATGTAGGCTCCATTTGGGTCTAGTTGTGCCCGAAGCTTTTGGTTGATGTAGGTCACTTCTAAGGGTTCCAAAATCAATTTTGAAATTTTGAAATTTTCAATCCTATTGAATGGAAGTGCTCTTCCAGGCGTCTCCAGCATTCGAGGAGATCTTCTTCACTCTTCAGATCACTGTTCAGCTGAGTGGGCTCCGAAGCCATTTTCAATCCTTTTGAATGAAAGAGCTCTTCCAGGCGTCTCCAGCATTCGAGGAGATCTTCTTCACTCCTCAGATCACTGTTCAGCTGAGTGGGCTCCGAAGCCATTTTTAGTCCTATTGAACGCAGGAAGCTGAAATTTGAGAGGGAAGGTCAAGGGAGAATACAGATGGTGGTAGGTGCTATTGATGGAGAATCAGTGATCTATACAGAAGGGTGATCTATACAGAAAATAATAAACCTTTGAGCAATGATGATAGACGAGTGATCTATATAGAAAAATATTGTGTAATAATTTGCAGCGTTTTTAAAATATCTCTACATGATGATAATGGAGGCCTTCTAGAAGGAATCCGAATCGCTCGCTTCTGCATAACAAAGACTCTCTCGAGCATACATTGACGAGCGCCGTAGAAGATGAGTCCGTAGCGAGCACGTGACAGGAATTGTCCATAATATGCTTCGAAGCGTGCTTTTTGATGTTATGGGCCGAAATCGGCGGATGCAAAAACATGCACTACTCAACTTGGGGATTAGAGCTTCAACATGAAGAGGAGCCTTTCATCAGTCTCAATTCCAAGAAAATTCGCAGAGGTTTGGAATACAAGAATAGACTAGACGTTAGGTGTCGGACCGGCGCTAGTTCTCCCTGGCTCCACTGGGAGCGCAGGACAATTGGGATGACCGATGTTACCGATAATTGGAGCGCAAAAACCAGACAACCGCCAATTTATCGTTATTAGATAGAATTGCATTATTATCTGTAAATTATCTGTAAATTATTATTATCTATAACTAAGCGCCAGCCCTTTGTATCATTTTACACATTGTACAGAATTGCATTATTATCTGTAAATTATCTGTAAATTATTATTATCTATAACTAAGCGCCAGCCCTTTGTATCATTTTACACATTGTACAGAATTGCATTATTATCTGTAAATTATCTGTAAATTATTATTATCTATAACTAAGCGCCAGCCCTTTGTATCATTTTACACATTGTACAATGGTACCTAATGATTGTTTTATTACATAACTCTTTTATAACTTCATCTTCATACTTCATACCTCATAGCTCATGCTTCATGGCTTGCCCATACACTGCGAATTCATTAATTTAGCTGTTTCAACGAAAGAGATAGCTATGCAAATACATAATACGAAACAGTAAAATGAGGCACTCGCAGTTGCTCCAGGGAAATATATACATAAATCCAAACTAATCACCAATATTCATGTGTCGTTTGTTTGGTAACTTTTTCATGGTGTGTCGTAGGGAATTGTGAAATTCAAAATGCCTTTTTTAGTCGCTTAGTAAGTACCTATATGAGGAAATAGTTCGATTTTCTACCAAAAGGAGGGCGCAAGTACCCAAAGAAATCGATTCTACTTAGCGAGATGAATCCTTTTGTATTGTACTTATGTACTGCCGTCCTAAGTCGTAACGTGAAAATTTGACCAAATTGAGTTATTAGTACCAGGGGGTTTTGGGGGTCGATTTCTATCGATTTTCGGAGTTTTAGAGTCGTATCTCTACTAGAAATGCCTCAAACAAGCCTCCCGATTTTCGCGTTAGGACGTGTTAACTTTATTCTGCTAAGAAACTAGCCGTATCAAAGCGATTCAGAAGAAGAAAACTCGTATCTTGACACTGTTACGGAAAACTGCCTTAGTATTTCGACGATGTGACTTCTTGCATTCTGAATCGGCGTGATACGACTTTTTGCCTCTGAAAAATCGGAATTTAGTGGTGACTACGTTTATAGTTTACGTGAATAAACGTTTATTTTTGTTGATTAAGCTGTTTTTTCTTACACTCTGAAAGCAGATATGAAAGACGATTGACTTCGAGCCAAGGATGACAAAATAATTAAGGTGGAATGGTTTCATAGAGAAATGGTGGAAATAGAGTTTCAGGAATTAGAGTGTGCTTAGCATTCCAAAGTCTCATGGTTGCGTATTCAGAACAGAATAGTCGTAAGTTCGGGTTTACGAGAGCGTAAACTCTTATCATCGTCTTTTGACAATTTACACTCAAAAATGTTTAGTTTTGACTCCAGAAATCGATTTGACTACTAGGTAATTTCCTTTAAGAAAAACCTTTACTTGTGGTAAAAGGAGGAAAAATAATCCCGCGAAAGAGTTATTTCGCCACAAAATCAGGTCGTTTTCCCGAGAGTTGGGTGAAGTCAAGATAAGACTTTCTGGCTTAGCACGGCAGTGTAGGTACGACAGGTATTTTGTCACTGAAGAGATATTTTCGCATAACGCGGTCCAATTGATGTTAAAGCGTGATTAACAAGACTTTGATAGTTAAATAGGTTTGAGATCAAGATAGGTAAGAAAAAATGTCTATAATTTGCCTCTGCTGCACTGCTGCTCTCTCGGGGCTGTCTTATCAATCACTCATTAACACCAAATTTATCGGTAACATCGGTCATTCCAATTATCCTGCGCTCCCCGTGGGGCCAGGGAGAAGTAGCGCCGGTCCGACACCTAACGTCTAGTCAAGAATAGCCCGATTCAAGCAAATGGCACCAGCTGGCATTCTACGGCGTGATGTTCTGAACAAGACAACTCCACAAGAATACCGCTGTTATAATGATATCTTGGGCTGGTCGACTTATACATTCGAGATTTTCAATCCGTTGTCGTCGTTGGAGGCGAGATCTTCCATGCTAACGCAAATGAAGAGAAAGAGTAAAAATGTGTTCGCTTCCAGAAGAAACCATTACTCTTCCCAGCTCCGAATTACATGGTACGAAAACTGATGGGTGAAACTAAGAAGAGGGGGATTTGTTTTTCTTTGCTAACTCCCCAGTTGATTGAGTACCGTTCGGCTCGAAATGTTCAATGAAGGGATTTTTTCTCCACTCCGAAGTCCACACTACGTTTTTCCCTTTGGAACAGTTTTCTCTCCCCCGTCCTCGTTTTTCCCTCATGACGATTTGCTCTTTCGAAAACGGGTTTTCTCCTCTCACGACGAGGAAGAGGAAATTCCTGAGAAGAACTGAGGGCGGGTTCGTTTCGGAAGCAAAGACTCGAAAAGCCCTAAAAAAGTCTTTTTTCTTCCGTCTCTTTCGCCGGAGAGGCTGAGGGGCTATCAATCACCCCTGCCCTCATCAATGCCAGCGAGGGCTGATGTACCGCCCCCGATTCACCCGACTAACTTCACACTGTGATCAGGAGGTTAACGCTCAGCTGAGAACAAAAAACCCGAAAACCTAATTGAGATATTCTGCGGTAACACAGTCTTCTTTCAACCCTAATGAAATTGGTTCTAGTAGATTAGCTGTATCGGAGGAAGTAAGTTCATGTTTTGAAAAGCCCGCTCCACAATTTCGTTTTTTTCCTGTTTTTGGTTTATTATTTTCAATACTGAACCTTTGGAATCGACCATGAAAATTTTTTTCAACCCCCCTCAAAATTTGTTGGTTTACGTTTCAAGGTACGTAGAATCCAAAAATCGAATACAAATCTGGCCGTCCGTCCGCCGTACGCGGCACTTTCCCCACTTGACCGATTTTGATGAAATTTGGTATGTGGGCTCCATTGGGGGTCTAGTTGTGCCCTGAAGCCTTTGGTTGATGTAGGTCACTTCTAAGGATTGAAAAATAAGGGTTGAAATTTTGAAAACGCCCTAACTCAAAAAATGTCGATATAAAGGTATTGTTTTTACGTCAATTTAAATAGTATTGCATTTTTAGAATTCTCAGAGAGCATGCGAGCCTTCTAACCTTCTCACCAGTGGTGGGGAAGCAGAATAGTTTACTGTGGCCTTTAGGTTGTTGAGCGGAGTATCTCCGACGTGGCTTCATCCCTCCTCGAAAACTCATTTACTTTCATCCTTTCGAAAAAGAGTTTAATCCACTTGACGATTCTTCACATTCTATACCTTCGTGATGCAGAGAAATGGGAACGATTCAACCGCCTCTGTACTGAAAAAGTACCTACCTAATTAAGGAATAGAGATTTTCCTTTCACTCAGAGCACCCCAGCGTACTTCTGTCCAAGAAGCTTTGCTCGTTTCGTGCGTCTTTTATCCTTTATAATCCCCATCCTTTCGCATGATATATCATCTTGGATTAATTACTTTAATCATACTCAGTGGTGCATGGAGCCGGATAATGCAAATTAAATACCTCGTTCCAAAAAAAAAGGGATTCAGAAAGACTGTTGTAGAGAAATTAGCAAATTCTAAGCCAATTTTGTTCGAATCCAGGTTTGCTCTGACTTCTTCTGATTCGGCGTACAACTTCGTACCTACTTCGCTTCTTGTGTCGTCTGCCCAGGCCTTAGTTCTCAACCGATTTTCGTGGTTCTTTTTTCTTCGATGCGGAAAACTATCTAGTTGTGCACTACGGCGTCGGAATTTTGAATTTGGCTTTTTAAGGGGGGAAAGGGGGGGATAATGCTTAAAAAACGTGCGTTTGCGGGCATAATCTTGTTAACTCAGCCCAGGCCTGAATTTCCAACCGATTTGTGTGTTTCTTTTTTTGTTTGACTCAAATAACTTCCGAGTTGTACATCATTTCACCAGAGTACCAAAATTTGCAAGGTGAGGGGATGAGTGGGGGGATAATATTCACAAACTATCCGATTTTTCAATATTTTGGTTCCGTTACTGCTTATTAATTTTACCCAACCTTTGAAATTGAGAAAAAATTCTCATTATACCTCCGGATTTTCATGAATTATTCTCTGTACCACCATGGAACTAATAGTGGTGCCACCGTGGTGCCAGGACACCATAAACCGCATATTTCGTGGTTTTTTTTTGTGTGTTTCAACTTGAATACGGATGTGAACCTCGACGGACTGCCTACTAAAACTAATAGATGAAAGTTCAATGTTACGACGTATATCCGCTTTGGTGCCAGACCGGCACCATTGGTGGGGGGGTGAACTCGAATTCGCATGTTGGGTATCGTAGATCATGGATTTTAAAATGCTCTTCAGATTCTAGGCTCCCATGCCGCTAGAAATGTTATGGTGGATAATGGTGGGGGTCACTATTTCTTGCCTAAAGTAATAAATAAATTACATCGAGTGAAACAGTTTTATCGCTTACCAACTGGTTAAACTGATCTAATGCTTATCCAATGGGACGTCCCCTGGAATGCATGCATTACTAATCAATATGTTTTAGAAGACAGTCGGAGTAGACATTACTCCGCGATTCCATTTCAGGGTTAAGACCCACCTGACCTAGCACAGGTCCTCAAAGAAGGCAGTTGACAGTTGGTTATCTCGCAACCCTTACGTACGCTTACTCTGAGGGATGGACGTAGTGAGTCAGAAACAAGAGTCAGAATCGCACAAACATTTGTTGTCGTGTCGAAAATGAGCCAAATTTTAGCTGATAAAATGAAATCTTATGTTGTATCTTCAAATTGACACGAAACAAACCTTCAGCTAATGAAATGGTTGCCCTGCAGCTGAGGCAGGTAAAACGAGGAGCATATTCATCATGTTGTCAATAGGGTAATAGGGTTGATAACGTATCAGCGAGAATACTAAACTTGTGTTGAAAAACTGGTTGAAGGATGCTCACGTTGGAAGTCGTCTGATTGGGTGAATCATTCTCGCTCATGCGCTCATCAGGCATCCTGGAGGCCACGAGTCTGAACAACAACCTGCCATCCGGTTCTAGTAGCCGACTTTATCGCCCTCAAGGTTGTCGAAACAGCGTCTAATGCCCCTCGGCAGTCTAGTAGTAATCGCTGAGGCAGAGCGAGCAGTTCGGCGTCCTGTCACCGGTTCAGCGAGTCGGTTGTGCGATCATTCATACATAAGAGATGAGAGGACAATCAGAAGGTATGTAGCAAACGTCCTTTCTATTATTTACACTGTTGGAAGAGAAAATAGCGCATCCCACATAGATAAGCGATTCACTGCTTTTATCTTGACAAAGATAGAATACGAGTATTATAAAGGGCGAAAGTGAATAAACAATTCATGAGTATGCATAATAATTTGTTATGAAATAAATGTAATAGTCCAGGTAGGTTTATTTAAAATTCAGACTGGGATTTTCTGACAATAAATGAGTATAAATTAGAGTAGTACAATTAGAAGTTGGTTCTATTATACAATATGTACATAAGCATATATTATGTTATTACTACATGTACTTAAGTTTAAACTGCATGTACTTTACTTAAGCTATAAGTGACGATCCTTAGTACCCAAGCCACTAGGTACTATTATACTATATATTACGTACTTAAGCTTATATTACGTGAACTACATGCACTCAAGCTCTTACTACATGTACTTGTACTTAAGCAATAAATAACAATCCTTAGTAGCTACTTGAGTAAATACTACTATACTATTTATGTACATAACCTTATATTACATGTACTTATGTAGATACTATTATGTATACTACTTGAGTAGATACTATTATACTATTTATGTACATAACCTTATATTACATGTACTTAAGCTCATACGACATGTACTTGTACTTGAGCAATAAGTAACAGTCCTTAATACCTATTTGAGTAGATACTATTATACTATTTATGTACTTGAGATTTTATTACATGTACTTACGCTCATACGACATGTACTTGTATTTGAGCAATAAGCAACAATCCTTAGTAAGTACTTGAGTAGATACTATTTATGTACTTAACCTTTAATTACATGTTCTTAAGCTCATACGACATGTACTTGTACTTGAGCAATAATTAACAATCCTTAGTACCTACTTGAGTAAATACTACTATACTATTTATGTACTTAACCTTATATTACATGTACTTAAGCTCATACGACATGTACTTGTACTTGAGCAATAAATAACAATCCTTAGTACCCATTTGAGTAGTTATTATTATACTATATTTATGTACTTAAGCTTATGCTACTTGTACTTAATAAGTAACAATAATATTACCTACTTGAGTGGATACTATTATACTATTTATGTACTTAACCTTATATTACATGTACTTAAGCTCATACGACATGTACTTGTACTTGAGCAATAAGTAACAATCCTTAGTACCCATTTGAGTAGATATTATTATACTATATTTATGTACTTAAGCTTATGCTACTTGTACTTAATAAGTAACAATAATATTACCTACTTGAGTAGATACTATTCTATTTATGTACTTAAGCTGATACTAAATGTACTCGTACTTAAGCAATAAGTAACTATCCTTAGTACCCATTTGAGTAGATACTATTATACTATATTTATGTACTTAAGCTTATGCTACTTGTACTATTATACTATATACTTGTACTTAAGCTCATACTAAATGTACTTGTACATATGCAATAAGTAAAAATCCTAAGTACCTACCTAATGCTAATTGTCCTACTTTGCTTTTCGTTATTTATGTACTTAGGCTGAAGAAGGTTAACTATGAAATTTTTAAAACGTAATAATTTTTTGTAATAAATGCATGATGAATAATTTTAACGTGTTTACATACACCAGAGTAAATTATGCACACTCCAACCATCCGAAAAAAGAAGCAACAGGCCATTTTTCATAAACCCACATTGTGAATCTGTACTGAAAATCGATGCCTAATTCGAAAGAAAATTTTTAGCTTGTTTACTTGAGCAAAAATATCATATTAGGAATTGTGTCAAATTTTTCTCTCGACTGTAAAATTCCAGATACAATCGAATTTTATTTACCAATCTGATCTTAAATAAAATGTTGGAAAAATCATCGAATATTGAACAATTTATTGCAGGTCTCGATCTGAAATGGTTGGAACGAGTCCTTATAGACGAGTCGAGCTCATCTAAGATAATCAGGATCGTGGGCGTTGAGAAGGCAGAATCAGCCGTTCCTGCGGGGGAAAATTACTGCAGCACCATTTTCAGAGTCAAATTAAGATGCGAATTCGAATGTGGAGACGAAAAATGCATCTCAGTCATAGTCAAGCAAGTCATTCCCAGTGAAGAGAAAAACTTGATAATTGAGATGCTGCCAGAAGTGTTCAAGATTGAAATAGAGGTAGGTATGAACTTAATCTTATCCAAAATAGTTATATATTTGACTAATATAACTACTAACTATTTTAACATAGTTTATTTTAATATAAAGAAACATAGATGGCGTACATTTTTGTTTCTTCTGCAATGATTGCTTTATAGGCTCCAAATGTAATTTAATCATTTACATATATTTATTTATACATCCACAAAAACTTAATTGGTAATTTTATAGTTTTTATGGAATTTGGTAACTGAAGTTCCCTTCGGTCCTGTTGATATACGGAGAATTGAGGACATTCCAAAAGTAAAAATTATTTAATATAGGTAGGTACTCAAAAACAATTTCTTTTTTTCGACCTTTCTTGAGTTTGTTAAATTTTACAGTCGCATCGTGAAAAGAAAAAATTCCGACTGAAAACGCATAATTAGTCAACTGAAATCACCAGAACTTAGGTTATCACATGTTGCTTACATCAGGAGTGTATTCACTTTTCAAGGTTGAAAATAAACAGTTCTCCAAAATCGAAATTTCCACTCGCGTTTTACGTTTCAGACCTTTCTGAACAATTTTGGTTCCGTGTCTGTCTGTCTGTGTGTCTGTCATGAAATCCATGTAACCGGCATAACCGCTATACGAATTTATTGTCCGATTTTGATGACATTTTCAGGGATTATGCGGATTAGGTTGTAGATGGTCCCCCAATGAAGATGATCACCCCCGGACTGATAGTAGCCGCTGCGCATGCGCAAACGTGAATTCCTTGTAACAGCCATAACTTCCACATTTTCCACCCGATTTCGATGAAATTTTCAGGGATTACGCGGATTAGGTTGTAGATGGTCCCCATTGAAAATCAAGGCCTTAAAATTCACAATACCCTCTGCGCATGCGCAAACGTAAAATCCTTGTATCAGCCATAACACTTACATTTTTCATCCGAATTCGATGAAATTTCCTAGGATTGTCCAGATTAGCGTGTAAATGGTCCCCTATGAGGGTAGTGAAAAGTACTTACAGATTGGTGTTTTGAGATTAATGTAGGCCCCCGCTTACTCGTGGTGGTTGTGGTTGGACTACTACGATACACCAGTTTGTAAGCGGGATTGTTGTTCGTGTATGTTGGGGACTTACGTCGCGGCGAAATTGGTATCGACCCGAGGGTCGATTCAAATCCACGTGTCGATCCCAAGTTCCCCGATTGAGTAAGTCTCAACGTGGCGAGCTCAGGTGGGGGTTAACAAGCAAATATCGAAACAGAATGAATGATTACAGGGGTAGCGAATAGTATTTACCGAAACTGGACAATGATGATCGCAGGTGACTATGCCAGTCTCGGATCAGGAAGGAAATTGATGAATCAATTTAGCTCCGTTACTGGGAAGAGACCACCAGTGAGCGGGAGCTCACATTAACTACTATGCATCGGATCATCTATATAATCGGGTTATGGATACGAAGAAACTATGTGCCACACCCACTTGGCAGACTTTTTTTTAATGTTAAAAGAATTGGCAAACCTAGGTTTCCCTTCAGCGTTGGTTGTGATACATGTTGTATTTTCAGAGAGATTTCTGATTGATGGAAAACACGTTGGTTCTTCAGTCCTCTCTTTCATCAGGGTAGCAATAATATCACAAATTCGGTTCTGTGCTTGGAACCCTCATCAGTCGTCTCCTACAGAATGAGCGCACCATGAATTACGTACAGACGAATGAGTCAGTCGTTGTTGAGTTCACAGACAGCAACTATCTCGAAATATCCGTTATCTGCTCCTTCAGTTCGCGATATCACTCAGTCCTACACTACAGTCCACGATAATATATAACTTATGTTACTACTCCCATGGAAACTTGGAGGAGAATGAGATAACGAGGAGTGAAGAAGAGCACGACTGCCCATTCCACTATGATTGATAATCAATCACTGAACGAAATTGCGAACAGAACGAGGAAATTGATTCATATTTATCATAAATTGTGTATTATCTAATAATAACTCGATATTATCAAATCACTTTCATTGCTCTTGAATACCATCACGTTGGGTTTCTCTTTTCATTACTCATAAGAAGTCACCAGACCGACTTCACCATAGAGGGTTTAATAATGTGATTACTGACCATCAATCAATCAATCAATCAATAACACGTTTATTTTTTTATTATTTTTTTTCCCTACGCCGAGCGTTTACGGCTCTTCGGCCATTAGCGTTTTGGCAGCCCAATACAGTTTTGATATTTTTGACCAATTGGTCTCGTCAGGAGAAAAGCGTTTATTGGAGATTATAAATTTCAACAGATTTTTCCAGACGTGATAGTTATGGTTCTAGGAACCGTCAACGGGAATTTCGTCTTTATACTTAGAAAACATAACATTATGCATTACTCTCCATTCATTAAATAAATTACTCTAAATTCATAATTACTATGAATAAATATTGATAAATGTTAATAAATTACACATCATTCATAATTAAATTCGGATACAAGAAATTCCCTATATTTCCAAGCTGTTCTAAAATAAGCACAAAGCTGAGACCGATTATTCTTCCCGTTTAGTATTTTGAGGCATTCTTCTCTTGTAAGCTCAGCTTTACGTCCTGACAAAACAAGGAATTTAATAGAAAATTTTGAAGGAATTACAACAAGTTCGAAGCAAAACTATAAAATCCACGAATGCTTGTGTAACCCAAAGTCCGACTCTGAGGAAACCAGAAATCTCACTCAGGGAAACTATTGAGTCACTTACAGAACAAAGTGATAATCTCACTTAGAGCAAAGTAGAAATCGCATACTAAAAATAAATTCTTCCTAAGCGAATTGGTCGGTTGGAATGAAGCTGAAAACCTTCAACTACGACAAAACTATCAATGAGTCATAAGTTTGAAGATTCGGAGGTAATCGATCATTATGCCGTTCGCAGGATAAACGTCCGAGATATATTTCTATGAAACGTACTCCGCCGTTCGAACATTCCGTCGGATATCTGCTTTGGACGTCCTTTTTAGGACGTCCCACAGTAAGACTTGGGCGTCCTTATGCGATCGATCTGGCGTGAAGGAGGACAACACTCAACAGATCCGCGAAAAAAAAACCCTAGGTGTATGTCTGTGTGTGTGTATCAAAATCTTGTGTCGTCTGCACAGGCCTTAGTTCTCAACCGATTATCCTGGTTCTTTTTTTGTTCGACGCGGAAAACTATCTAGTTGTGCACTACGGCGCCGGAATTTTGAATTTTGGTTTTTAAGGGGGGGGGGAAAGGGGGGGGGGTTAATGCTTATAAAACGTGCGTTTGTGGGGGTAATCTTGTAAAATCTGCCCTGGCCTCAATTTCCAACCTCCTCAAATAACTCAGCCTCAAATAACTTCCGAGTTGTACATGATTCCACCAGAGTACCAAAATTCGCAAGGGGAGGGGATGAGTGGGGGGATAATATTCTTAAAATATCCGATTTTTTAATATTTCGGTTCCTTTACTGCTGACTAATTGTACCCAACATTTGAAATTGAGGGAAAATTCTTATTATACCTCCGGATTTTCCATCGTATTTCCGCTTTGGTGCCAGACTGGCACCATTGGAGGGGGGGGGGGGAACTCGAATTCCCGTTTTGGGTATCGTAGATCATGGATTTTAAAATGCTCTTCAGATTCTAGGCTCCCATGCCGCTAGAAATGATATGGTGGATAATGGTGAGGGGGGGGGGGGGTCACTATTTCTTGCCTAAAGTAATAAATAAATTACATCGAGTGAAACAGTTTTATCGCTTACCAACTGGTTAAACTGATCTAATGCTTATCCAATGGGACGTCCCCTGGAATGCATGCATTACTAAACAATATGTTTAGATACTGAGGAACATCTTAAAAACCAAGGCCAAAAGAATGAAACTGGGTGTGAGAAGGATGAAATTTCTTTCAGGACGTTCACGACAGAAAGAATGAACGAAGGACGATCTTGAAATAATGGCTGCCTGTATTATTCTCGTTTTAAGGAAGGACCCCGAAAGGTATTCTTGACTACTAAAAAACTTCATTTTTAGCAACCAGGAACCCAATAAATTTTGCACAACCGCTCTCTGAAAAGTCAACACGAAAAAGATACTTCACGCAGATAGAGTTGAAGTTTTAAACAAATTACGTAATTCATAGTGAATATTTTCATTCGCTTTCTGATAGAAAACTTATAATGGATCGAGTTATCTACACCGGGAAATTATGAACGTTGTGCAAATACATTTCTTCATTTTAGCCACTCTTACGAACGTTGGGGTATTCTTTGGAGAAACAATCCAATTATACTTCTTTTTCTCTTCAGGTTTATTCTGTTATCTTTCCACTGATGGAAAAGTTGATGGCTGAATTCAACGACGAACGGGAAAAGCTATGGTGTCATTTCTATGGAAACTCGGGAAACCAAGCAATAGTTTTTGAAGACTTGTCAGTAAGTCATTAGTAACTAATGTAACTAACTAAGTAAGTAACTAACTACTAAGTAACTAACTTTCAACTGTTGAAACTGTTTCATTATTGATTCCTATGCATGATTGGTAAATAAGCTGCTTACACAGGTCATAGGGCAATGTCCTATAAGATCTCAAATTGGATACCCCGCCCTAATATTTCTTCCAGTAACTTCTTCCAATAATGGTTTGATTTTATTAGGAAAGATTTGACTGCTTATCGTAATGATATTATATTATATACCTAATTATGGACTGGAGCAGATTTACCTCATAACACAAACTAGTAAAGAGATACAAAAATGTATATTTATGAGTAATCTCAAAAAACTACAATTACACCTACCTTCATTCATACATTCCGAGCACGTTCGCGTTTTCAGATCCACCGTCCACCATAGCCTTAAGATGCGGCGTAATTTGTGTTTAAAAAAATGATTTCATTTTTTAAGGAATCTGGTTTCAAGACCCTGAGAAGAACCGATTGGCTTTCCTTTGAATATTCATCGACAGTGTTGAAAAACTTGGCAAGGTTCCACGCGATGTCGAAGATTCTGATGGATCGAGAATTGATAGGGAAATCAAACTTTCCTAACAACACTATGTGCAACTACGATGAATTCGGTCAGAAGCTGTATGCTGGACCATTGGAAGTATTAGCTGAAGCAATGGTAGACTCGTGGGGACATGAATGGTAAATTTATTATACTCCAAGTCGAATGAACAATACTTCGGGAATCGATTCTACAACTGATTTGCAACAACTTTTTCACTTTACCAATTTTTTAACCCGCTCAAAATGCCATTTTTATCACTTTGAAGTTTTTTAAATTTATTATTTTCAATAATAAATGGAATCGACAAGAAACAAATTTACACCCCTCCCCTCCAAAATTTTATGGTTTACGTTTCAAGGTACGTTGAATCCGAAAATCGAATAAATATTTTGCCGCTATACGCTGTACGCGACACTTTACTTAGTTTCCATGGACCGATTTTGATGAAATTTGGTATATGGACTCTATTTAAGGTCTATTTGTGCCCTGAAGCTTTCGGTTGATGTAGGTCACTTCTAAGGGTCGAAAAATAAGGTTTGAAGTTTTAAAAATGCCCTAGCTCAAAAAATTGTTTTATAAACGTATTATTATTCCATCAATTCAAGATAGTATTGAATTTTTAGAATCAAATGAAACCACCCGGGGCTCTGTAGGACCAAAAACGCCCCCTATGAGAACTTAAGGGTTGGACTTACGATACATCAGAAACACAAGTGTGAATCGCAAGAGAGGCTTAATCTCCGTTCAAATTTGAGCTGAACAAAATGCGATCGCTGTAGGTTGTAGGTGGTGACGTCTTTGCAGACGAGTGATCTATATAGAAAAATAATCAACCTTTGTGAAATAATTTGAAACTTTTTTTGTGTTTTCGACCTTGCGGCACTAAAATGATTATAAATACCTTATTTGTCGTGCAAATTCTAATCAAATTACACCGTTGAAATGAGCTTTAAATTTCCCAAATGATGAGCTATTGAGGATTCAATAAAAAATTCACACAAAGATACTCATTTTACCTCAAACTTGAAAATTTGTCTACCCTTTTTTTCGAACGTTGTCATGATTTTTTCTTTCTATAACACGGTTTTCTCCAGAGGCCCTCAAACACTCAAAAACATGCTCTGTTTTATCTACTTTTCAACCGTACCTTATTCTTTGGATTTACGATGACATTTGAGGGGGTAAATGGTGTTTGAATGCTAAAAAACGTGTGTTTCTCAGTATGAGCGGCAGAGCAGTAGGTACATAGCGTCCCCGAGTACGAGCTTCCCTTCTCCAACCTCGGATTCTCTAGCCAGAAAGCTCTATTCTTGAAAAAAAAACTCACATTTTATCGCATCTGATCAGCTGAAATTTGAAAAACGATTACACCAGTGACTATTCATTTGCGATTCACACTCGTGTTTCTGCTTTAACATAGTCCTACCCTTAAGTCCTCATGAGGAGTGAACGGTTGGTCCTACAGAGCTCTGGGTGTCTCATTCGAACCTAAAGATTCATTACCATTTCAAATTGATGAAAAAACAATACTTTTATATCAAAAGTTTTAGGTTGTCCCATCGCATGTTACGCAAGGGAGAGAATTGAGGGGACAGATTCTCCCTTAAATTTTCGTAGGGAGCGAACGGTTTGTCCTACAGAGCTCCGCGTGGTCTCTAAAAATTCTATACTCAATACTACCTTAAATATAATACAATACTATCTTAAATTGATGGAAAGCAATATCTTTATATCAAAAGTTTTTAGCTTAGGCATTTTTAATATTTCAACCCCTATTTTTCACACCTTAGATGTCACAGACAAAAACTAAAACATCTGGAGCACCCAAATGGAGCTCATATACCAAATTTAATCAAAATCGGTGCATGGTAACTAAGGAAAAAGACGGGGGAAAAAATGGTAAACAATTTTTGGATTCTACATAGGTACCTTGAAAAGTGAAGCATGCAATTTTGAGGGAGAGTTTAACTATTTTTATTACTCCATTCCACAGGTTCATTATTGAGAATAATAAACCAAAATCAGAAGCTCGAAATTGTTGAAATAATTTCCTCAAATTGAATAAATAGACGAGAATTACTTGAGTTTTGTTCATCGCCTCCTGTAACTTTTTATTTACATCTCACGTTTTCTTACAGGAAAGAAGTTTCGGATAGAATATTGTTACAAGTTCCGTTTGTAGCGCAAAAAGTAAATGAACTAGCAAATTTTATAGACGACCGGTATTCGGTGTTCAGTCACGGCGATTTGTGGACTTGTAACATCATGTTGAAAACCGGAGAAGATAACACTATCGAGTCACTCAGGTAAGAACTCATAAGCACGTTGCAGAGTACTTTAAAGGCGCAAAGAATCAAATGCTGATACCGATGCTATCAAATGAGAGGAGAAAGCAGTAATTGTGGTTTGAAATTTGCTGTTGGTAACGTGAGAATTTATAGCATTTACAGATTTAATTGATCCTTTTCCAAATCCTATTCAACTGTCCACCAGAGGAGGTGGATATGGAAAGTAGCTGATTGATTAGGATTATAAGTAGTAGGCTACACGTAGGTGGGTAAGTAGGTAGGTATTTTCTGAAAATTAGGATTTTCAGGGGGAACTTGGAAAGTTCTACTGCACAATTCATCATAATATGATGATGCGTTTATTTATTCACCATATTATGGTGCGCTATTAATGATGAACAATGCTCGAATTCACAGATCATCTCAGTAAGTGATTTTATACATCTGTCAACGATGAGAATCAAGTTTTTACCTCCTTACTCCCCAATGCTTCTCTTTTATCCCATTTCTTTAACCCATACAGCCACTCATACATTATCTAGATTATATACATTATAAAATCTTTAGTACAATACAAGCAAATACGAAAAAAGAAATAAAATTCTAAAAATTATTTGTTTTTATTTGTTTGGTTGGTTATTTTTTTAAATTTGTTATTAGTGCTGTGTTCTTTTTAGAATTGTAAACAAATTATTTTAGAACCTTAGATTATTTTACCAGCGTCTCTGGTCATTTTTAGCATCACTTTTAACTTTCTGTTGGTTGATTCCTTCAGTATATAGTTCACATGTTTCTCGATCTTCCAACTTCTGAATCCGTTCTCGCCGTTCCTCTTCATGAAATGGGCAAATCAATAATTTGTGTCTCAATTCCTCCTCCACATCTGGGCAATAGTCGCAGTTTGGGGATTCCTTGACAGCTAGCATGTTTTAGGAACGGTTTATCATGCCGTGGCCGGTTCTCATCCTTACTAGTTGTACTATTTCCGGCCTCGAAAAAAGTTTTTCCAAAACCACGGAGGTTTGGAGACGAAGGGCTAAATCTGGTAGTGTTTATAGCCCTTATCCAGGGTCACTCCGTCATAATCCCCCTGCCATTCCTTTCGTTAAGCGAAGGGCATCTGGTAAGTCATAATCCTCCTGGCATTCCCCAATGCTTAATCCAGTGGAATACGCATTCTCCAAGATAAAGTCAAGAGCAAAAGAAATACTTGGTAGCCAAGAGGATCGTAACTTATCTGACATTACACGAGAGAGTGTGACTTCAGTAACTGCACTGCGTGATGGACTTGATTCTCGTTTTACCTGCCGCAGCTACTAGGCAACCGTCACATTAGCTAAGCTAAAAGTTGTTTTTTTTCTCTCATGAGATCAGTTGAAGGGTTGGGATGAGTTAAATTGGCAATGAGTTGAATTGAATTTGTAAAAGGTTGAATTAAAATTTTAAAAGGTTGAAATAAACCAGTAAATGCTATATATTCTAGCACTTTCAAAAACCACAATTAATTTTCAGCTTCGAAATTTGAGCACCTAGGTACTTTATGATAAATGAAGAAAAGTAAATTGCCGTAAGAAGTAAAAAGCTTGAGAGAAAATTTTAAAAACTATTCAAAACATTCAGGTTGAAAAATCAAAACGGCCTGGAAGAGAAAAAACAGCTCACTTGAGAGAGTTTGGAGAGGAAATAGCTAATGAGGGACGTATAAAAAGCACGCCTTGGTTGAGGAAAAACCACTCATCTATGTATTATACATAGATGAGCGGTTTTTCCTCAACCAAGGCGTGCTAATTTTTCGTCAACTATAATAGTTGAGCTGTTCTTTCTCCAAATTGTTTGACTCGTCTCCAAGTTGAACCGCTTTCAGTTTCAGTCCCAAGCTGTTCTTCCTTCTCACAGCAGTAAATGCGTTTTCACTCGCTATTTCCATTCACAATTTCACCTTCTTCAAGCCATTCTCGATCAATCCCATTGAATCTTTTTGAAAGCTCTCTGCTTAACATACAATTTGACAAAATCCTCAATTCGTGATACTTCATCTAATTGACCATAATATTTTATTTTTCAGGTTTCTAGATTTTCAACTTCCTTTTATCAACTCATTCATATGGGATGTCATCATATTCATGTTTACTAGTATAAATCCACGTGTCCGCCGCAGTAAGGAGCACGAACTACTAACCGTTTATCACGAATCTCTGGTACAAAATCTTCGGTTATTCAATTGCCAAAGTTACGTCCCCACGATGGATGATGTTACTAGCGAATTCGAAAGGGTTTCGTTTTTGGCGTTCATTTTCAACATGACGTTCTTCCCTATGTCCTCGTCATCGAAGTGCAAACCCTTCGAGATCCGTAAAATTCTCGACCTCACGCCTCAAGAAGTTTTCGATAAGAACGCATTCACGGACGAACGGCTCGTACCAGAGCTGAAGGAAGACCTTAGAATATACGTGGATAAAGGAGTAATCTAAACTACTTACTGAGTAAAATTCGTACAATCAAACAAATTCGTTGATTTCAAAATGTCTATTGACGGAATAACAAATATAAATTCCAATAATAGATTTTCACAAGTAAGCTACCTATCATATTTTATCAATGTTGTACATTTCTTGACAATTTTTCTTGTACTATATTGCCAATATATATATACTACAATAATGGTTTATATTATATTGCATCTTGATTGAATAATTACCTAATGTGAACTTCCAAAAAGCGATCGACTAATTATATGGTAAGCAACCCTGAAATAACCATGTTATGAGTTCTGTCCGTAACTAAAAACAATAACTATTTGATTTTTTAATTTAACTACGCTGGTGAATTTACTTATAACTACGAATTATTGCTACTATTCACAATTTACTAGTAGTAAAAGTAGTACCTAAGCAAAGTGAACAACCATTTCAGGTTGGATTTTCGTCCGACTGCCATTCCTGGCTTCGCGGACGTCATCAGCTGTCTTCCAAAGGAAAGATCAGAATTTGTTCTGAAGATTTCGCTCATGGCTTCCCATTGGCCTCACCGCCCTGGGTTGGGACGAAGGGGGTAGAGATTGGCGAAACTGTTACATGCGTGCGTATTAGGTTCCACCGTTATCGCTCTGGGTGGGTAATAGGTTCCAATAACCTATTATTTATTGATTATCTCAGGGACCTTCTCACAAGTTCATTGATCATTCCGATACGCCATTCCAAGGTATCTTTTCTTTGATTTCTATTTTTCGTTCCCGACCCACGTTCGTTTATTTTATTCCGTTGATCTCTAGTTTTCGTTTCCTACCTAAGTTGGGGTTTCTATCAAGTTATTACTGACATAATAATATATACGTGTTATAATTTTTTCAGTCTTCTTTAATTAAAAAAAAAAAAAAAACCAAGCTATCGTTCTGGCTCCATACGTTTTGGAGTCTTCCCTGAAACGTTTTTTAATAACAGGGTTATTTTGGTTCCATAGCGGAATTAACGAAACCCGATGATAGGTTATATTTAACTGCGTTACGTTAAATACCGCCCATCACTAGAGGGGGGCGATGAGAGCTTGACCGCCGACAAATGCAGGCTGCCGGCGATGAGCCTTGAAACCACGATCCCCGCAGAGGTCGGTCCAAAGTCCACCGCCAAACGACGACGCCCCGACGACCGTAGCCACTCCGCAAGGTGTACCACTTCGTTCATCCCTCAAGTCCCTATTGTGTAGGAGCAAGCAACACTTGGTAGCTTAGGGCACAGCTTCACTACTTGGGAGCTAGTAGTGAAGTTCCCCCTGAGGAGGAGATAAGCTTCATAGTGTAGAGGGAGCAAGTACTTTCCCTGAAGACAAACACAGCTACACTAAAGGTGAGAGACAAGTATATCCCGGTTTAGGGAAAACAGCTTCACCACTGTCCTTACCAGAAATGAGTACTTTCCTTAAAGAGAAAACGCAGCTATTACTTGCTCTGAGGAGACAAGTACTTCCTGCAGAAAAACAGCTACAGTAAGGAAAGGTTTTTAAAGGGTTTTGAAAGCAGAGAGCAGGTTAGAAATCTAGATGTGATCAAGGGACGACGTCAGGATGGTCTGACCACTGAAGCAGCTCCTGGTCTTTAGGGTGTTTTTGACCTTTTGCTTTGGTCAATTTATTAAAAACATATTTTTACAATATTTAAATGTGAATTTACATAGCTTTTTGAGGGAAAGTTCATAACAAGATACTTAACTAGATTAAGTAGATCAACACATAATTCGGAGACCATTCATCAAGAACTATGATTTTATAGGTATTTCGTAATGTCTGGTAGTTTTTACGAGTGGGCGAGGCTTCTAGTACATACTAAATGATGGGAAAGAATAGGAAGGGACATTTCCAGTAGATAGAGGATTCCTGTCTCTTTTTTTCATGTGTTCAGAGATGATACGGACGTATTGAATCCATGTTTGCCATCTCAATAGCCGTACAAACAACTTTTGGGAGCCGAAAAATGTCAAATTATTAGCACTGTTTTTGGTTTTTCACCTTTAACTCGAAAAAGGCACATCGCACAGAAAAATTTACTGAATACTTAATTGAAGAGGATTAAATTGTGCATGCAACGACTGCTATAACTTTATAATTCGGTCAGAGAATAAAATGGGAATCGACGTTCGAAAATTGACCATTTTTTTCAACTTGGTCGAGAATCAGTAACATTCAAACGTCTGTTGATGGAATAAGGCTCATAGAATGACAGTTGTAGAGAATGTAATGCTGAACTAAGCAATCAGGGGGTTGGGGTCTTGTGGGGCCTCAAAGGGGGTTTAAAAGAGAAAAATACAATTCTTGTTGACTCCAACTTTGGAATTTTGTATTGGAGGAGATCCTATTCTTCATATTTTTATTATTTGTAAAATGAAGAAGAATATTATAAACGCCTTTCACAAAGTACCAAACTAGTAGGGTGCGTCAGAACGAGTAAGACGTGGTTATGGAAATGCGGCTAAACTAAATTAAATGTTGAAACTGGTTCAACAACGTTTCCAAGTGGGCTAAATTTGAATATGACGTCAAAAATATCGGTTGATAGGTAGTAATAATCTGTCCTTGTGGGTTACCACCTCCGTGTGCAGCAGCGCCCCACAGAGCCTTGGTACCCCCTACGGAGACCCAATAATCCTCACGTGTAGGATAGACCACACCTGATGATGCACCCACGCTCACGATGACCCATGCATACATCATACAGCAATATTACCAGGTATTATGCATGAGCAGTGACTGTTACTAGTCAATTTGGAGGCTGGAGGGATATAATATAGGTATGAAGGTCAACAGTCTCCATCTCCAGTATAGATGATAATATCGGTGAAATATATAATTAGTTAATTTATGAAATAACACGTTATGTGGAATAACTACAATGTTAGAGTGTGAAATGTTTCTGAATTATATGCTCAATCTAATTATTATATGAAATTGATCTGACCTGATTGATCTGACCGATCAAGAAAGAGTGAAATTCGGCTGAATACTGCTTATCGAATCATATTTGAGCAGTATGAGCCGCACTGCTTACTGATAACTGTTATGTAAATATAATTGGGACATCTTATCTTATAAAATCAAGTCCTCAAACTTCTTTGGAGTGTTGTGGGGCTACACCAAGTAATCTCGAAATTATACAGCGGTTCCCTAAATAATGTATCGAGATGCTGTGAGAGTGCACATATCTGTACACCAGAAATTTTTGACCACACACTGGGCTGCAAATCGATTCGGTAAACGAAGTTTCTTGGTCAAGAAACAAGAGAGGTAAGGTCCATCATCAGCAGCTGCAAAGGAAGCTGTCCGTCTTGAAGTCAATAACCTACTCCTTAGAGTCGAAAGGAGAAAACCTCATGAGTTGGTGCAATAAGTTCAAGTGATCAAGGCATGAAAAGCTCTATGATTATCCCTGAGGACCAATTGAAGGTCTTTAATTGAAGGCATTTTATTATTTCATCATAAAAAAATAATCTTATCAAAATTACTAATAAATTTAAATACTTGGTACAATAAAAATGTTATAAAAAAAATAAATAATTGGGAAGTAAGCTGACGAACCCAACAACTGCGAAGAGGTTGACAAGCAAGAACACACTTACCTGAAACATAATGAATGAAGGACTGTTAGGATGAAATAATTCAATTCAATTTAATTACAAATAATAATTAGTAAACATACAAGTGAACTTGTGTCTAAGTTTGTCCAATTATCAGACCCAAACTGCGGAAAAGGGGAATTCGTCTCAATTTTAGATTCTGAATTTCAAGTCAAATCCTACAATAGGAAATCAAGGAAATCCTAGAATAACGTTCAACACTAGGAATACCCAAGCACACGAGCGAAGCGAGCGTTTGATTCGATAATCGGGTCTGAGCAACGCACGGGTATCCGGCACGAAGATGTGTATGTCAGCAGGCCAACATTTGAGACGTTTCCGGTTTAATTTTGTTTGTTTGATTATGTTGGTTTCCTTCTTATTTATTATTTTCAACAAATACATCAATCAATCCGCCACATTGAGTGGACTGTATAGCCTTCTCACATGAATAAAATAGCTTGGTCTTACTTCAGAGAATTAATAAAGGGACAAATTTTGAGGAAGAAGAAAACAGCATAAAACAAATTATGTATTGAGATTGCGAAGATCTTTCAAGGACCACCAAGATGCACGAAGATGCATGTAACCTTCATGTAATTTCAAAAAAATATAATTGAATAGAACAAAACAACAGTCTAGTAGATGTAGCGGCAGATAACAGACTTCTTTGGGTAGGTACCATCACACAACATGAAGCTCTTATCTGTGAGATCCGTTTCAATACAATATTTACTCAAAGATAATTCGACCTTTCACCGATTCGATACCCTCCTTGAATACCTAACACTGTATGATACGACACGATTCAGACAACCTCAATCCATATAATCACCAATATGTCTGAAACCAAGGAAAATGTGGGAGCACGAACACTAGAACGACCTGTCCGTCACAGAGTTTCCCACCTCGATCCATCAATCGTTCTGTACACTTCACCTGTCAACATGGGGTTTCCGCAGAGAAGAAGCATGTAGGTATATTCGTAAAAGAAAAAAAAAAAAAAAAACTCGACACCGTGATGTTGTTAACAATTTTTCGTCACTGAATAGTATATTTATTGTAGACATTGTAGTTATAAAGGAGAACCGCGAGGAACGAGTGAGAATTATATTTATTATATTATTATTATTATTATTTATATTTTCAGAACTCAAATTACAGAATTAGAGAAAAGGAAAAAGTAAGTTTCTAGGTTAGGGATGGGTATCGATACTCGATATTTTAAAATATCGATACTTTGCACCGATACTCGTTATTTAATTATCGATACTGCAGTATCCGATATTTTTGGATATCGATACTTTGGATCCGATATTTCTAAATATCGAATATCGATACATTCCTTGCGGAAAATTCAACAGAATGGCTAAAAAATGAAGGAGGTAGAGAGGCTTTCAGGTCATTACTCTTTCGTTGCCAGGGGCGTCGCGTGATAAAATTCGTCAGGCAAACAGCTAGGCTGCAAATTATTACACAAAGGTTCATTTTTTCTGTATTGATCACGTGCCAGCAAAGAACTCAGCTATGTCATTGTCACCACCTACCAACCATGTTTTACCTTCACAATCAAGTTTATTTGGAAGAATTAAACGCTCCACACTCCACTGGAAGAAATAAAGAATTCCTTCGTTTAGAAATTTGATCACTGGTTGCTAAGGAAGCAAAACCGAGTACATCCCAAAGAAACGATCGGCGAAAGCATTTTGGGCGGTCACGCCTCTTTTGCGATTCATACTCGTTTTTCTAACTTCTCGTAGGGAGCGAACAGTTTGTCCTACAAAGCTATGGGTAGTCTCATTCGATTCCGAAAATTCAATGGTACAATCTTAAATTTCTGATAAAACAATACCTTTATATCGAGAGTTTTCGAGAGAGGGTGCCTTTGGAAGTTTCAGCCCTTCCGTTTCACCGCTTAGAAGTGACTTGCATCAACCAAAAGCTTTGCGGCACAACTAGACCCCAAATGGAGCCCACATACCAAATTTCACCATGATAATTAAGGAAAGATCCGCGGACGGACGGATTTTTTTATATATTCGATTTTCAAAATCTACACATACTTACCTACCACAAACGTAAACCATCAAATTTGAGGGTGGTCAAACTTTTTTCTTGAAAATAATTAACCAAAAAGGGAGACTCTGAATTTAGACCCAATAAGATGTGAAACCTTCATTCTACAATGTTTTGCAATTATTTCCTAGACACTAGCTATCAAAACGAAAAACGATTAGGTACAGTGAAATACAGTAAAATCGGGAACGGGACACCAGTCAACGTCATACAGCTGATATTTGCGGCGGCGAAAAAACGAACTGCTTTCCTTCTTTGAGATAATGTGGGTGGATGGACATGTTATGTCTTCATGCGTGAGCTAATTAGTATCCATGGGTCATATTCCAAGTATTCAAGGTCACGAAACAGTTTTCCTACTGTTTGCAACAGCTGTTAGCATAGTAGTGGGGGGTATGGCAATACTGGACCCCGCGCTGACCCCCCGCCACCCCTCCGATCGTCGCCTCTCACTCTAAACAGTCCCGAAAAATTCATTTTTTTGAACTGCTTGCCTTGCATCCAGCGATGCAAGGAGGACCAGCCCCCATGCTAGTTCGCTTATCATCCGCAATCATCTACATTACCGACCTCTCCAAGTCTCTGGTGTGTTGCGGGCTAGTATCCAAGGCAAAATACGTACTTTCTTATTCCATTCTCTTATTTAATCTAAATTCCTTGATAATAATGAAATAGTCCCTAAATATCATAAAAGTTTTCCAAAATCAGCTAAATATTACTTACAAAAAATGGAAACATAGGAGAATCTCAACAAAAATTTATTTATTTATTTTGCATATTTGTAGTAAGGCAAACAGTGTTTGCTATGTTTGCCTGGAGGAGACGCCACTGTTCGTTGCACAAATACCGTTAATACGAGTATAATGGAGAAAATCACTCTGCTTGTACTCTTAAATGTGAAAAATGAATAAACATTGTTGAAAAAATTATTTTTCTTGGGAATATTGGATAATATTGATAGTTTGTGACACTAAAGTATCGATACTCGATATTCCAAAATATCGATACTTATGCCCAACGATACTCGGGATATCGATACTCGGATACGATACAGTATCGGTACAAAATATCGACACTTTTGCAACGATACCCATCCTTATTCTAGGTAAACAAAATCAGTCTTCTTCTTCTTCCAAGTTGAATGTCCTGGCCGCAGCCATGCCGGACATAGGTATTAAACAAAATCAGTCATGTATATAGCAACCAACTGTTGTGGGGTTGGACCTCCACAGTACTCTCCCCCAAGTGCCAACGATGCCGGTCTGGGAAACCAACATGAAGACCAGCACGAGTCACTGACGGCCGGTTTGGTTGTTCCGGATTGGCTGCGTTGACTGTGTTGGATGGCAGATTGGTAGAGGATGATAAGGGATTCGGTGGCGATGCGGTCTCGGTAGTTTCGACTAAGAATTCTGGCTTCAGACGGTTTATAGACAGCGTTTGCTCTCCACGGGGCGTGGCAATCTTGAAAAATTTCTCGGTCCGCGAAATCACCAAATAATTGGAGCCATCGTTGGGCCATCGTACGTCGGTTGAAGTGGCTTTCGGACGGCGTCGTGTCGGACGAAAACGTGTGATGACTTACGCAACGCCGGGTGTACGAGTATGATGCTCGAATGGTACTGGCAGAAGCTTTTCAACGTGCTCACTTAGTTTTTCAATGACTGCTGGCACGTCAGAAGGGCTTGAGGTCCGCTCGAAGAAATCTGCTGGTAAGCGGATGTTCTCGTCATAGAGGAGCCCAGCTGGTGTTACTACGCAGCTTGGCAACAAAGTAGATCGCAAACCGAGCAGAGTGAGAGGGAGGGTGGAAACCCAGTCGTCGGAGAGTTGCGCTTTCAACGCCGATTTCAAGCGCCGGTGCCAAATTTCAATTGCGCCGTGTGATGCTGGATTGTACGCAGTATTTCGTAGGTGATCTGTTCTCAGCTGTGCCGTGAAGCTCCTGGAAAGTTGGCAGTCGAATTGCCTCCACCGATCAGTGGAAATACAGCAAAGGACGCCAAACCAGGAGACAAACGTTGAAACGAACGCTTCAGCGACAGTTTCGGCAGTGGCATCTTGAATTGGCGTTGCTTCTGGCCATCTGGAGAATCGGTCGACCATGGTGAGAAGGTATTGGAACCCCTGGGAAATGGGCAAAGGCCCTACAATGTCAACATTGACGTGGTCGAACCTTGCTTCCGTCAGAGGGTAGGGACCTATCGCACTGGAGGTGTGGCGCCATGTCTTGGCTCGCTGACATGGTATACACGTCTTGGCCCACAGAGCGACGTCTTTCTTGAGGGATGGCCAGCAGAAACGAGACTGAACTAGCTTCACGGATGTAGAAATCTCTGGGTGAGCCAGGTTATGAAGGGAGTCAAAAATACCTCGGCGAAACTGCTCAGGAATGAAAGGCCGGAGGGCTCCCGTGTACGTGTCGCATGCCAATTCAAAACCATCGCTAAGTTTCATGTGCTGAAGCTGAAGCTTAGACTTGGGTGATTACTTCAACATATTGCTCACAGATTGAGTGAAGAGAAATATTCAACAGCAAAGTACATAGCAATAGGTTGGTAGGATCTCCAGTAAATTCCTCAATATAAAACATAATTTTTACGATCAAAATCTATGACGTTGGTACATTTTTTAATTAAAAAACATTACGATTGAAAAGATGTTTCCAATTTTGTTGATGACTCCGCTCAATATCCTGTATCGCGGTTCCTACTGCTCCGACCGAGATGAAATGTTTGAGCACTCATTAAGGGTCCAGCTCCAAACTACCCTCAAAGTTGCACAAAATTAGAGGGATAGGATTGTTAGAATGTAGTGTTTCATGAAAAACACGAAGGCACACGTCCAGACGCTTCCAATGGTGATGAAACTCGGAGGGGACCACACAAACAGTGATTTCATTAATATCGGTCCGCTATTTCATGCAAGAGACCAAAATTTAAGAATATCTGGAATACTGAATATTTTCTTTGCAAACAGGAATGATCCCTACCTTCAGTTTGAGAGAGCAAAATAACCATTTACAAACCTGTATCATCATCCCGAATTCAAACCTGTGGAATTCAACCATGAGTGAGGATGCAAAAGGAGTTGAATAAGAGAGAAGCTGTGGATGAGGATGTAGATAAATAAATCAACAACAAACTCAAAATAGATAGAATACACTCTAACATTTTATCACCATGGTTTTTGCAGGTAGATAGGATTTTCAGTCGTAGGGAAAAGGTGAAAATTCGTTCAAAGATCACTCGGAAAAGTGATTTATCATATACATTTAGCACCCCTCTCTGGTACGTCCGAAATGACGATCTCCTTTGTGACCTAAAAACGGAAACTGTCAGTGAAGTGATCAAGCTACATGCGATTAAACACGAACATCGGCTTCATGGACATATCAATCCCGAAGTCCTCTGTGTTCTAGACAACTCCAACGTCGTTCGGCGGCTTGATAGGACCAATTCTAGTGATAAATTGAAACACAGTGTTGTGTAACCTGTACTTTAGAACATACTAATTGGGCTGTTGACTCTAGAAACTGTTTAATTTTATTTTGAAAATAAATTTACTAGATGGGCTCCTTATGTGTTCAGTTGTAATGTTATTGATATTTAATAAATAAAAAAATCATTAAAAAAAACTATTGATCACTATGACATCAACGAAACAAAGTATTTCATGAGAAACCTCTAGACGTGACGCACAACTCAGCGTTGGTTATCACTTGAATTGTTCGAACATTGCATCGCTTTCAGAGCAAACTCCATATAAATGCTAATATGGAACAAATTATTCAAAATATATATTTATGTGCGAAGCGTGAAAAAAAGAATGCAGAATAATTACGAAGGAAAAAGTTATTCGCTTACGGCTTCATCCGAGTTTTACCATATTAAGCGCCGTTTGAGATTACTGGCTTTTTTTCGAGGGAGGAAGAGAAAGAACGAAGGGAAAAGTAACAAACGGGGTATTTAATGGGTCACTAATTAAAGTATAGTGGTTTAAAAGGCAAGGACAAACTTGAAAGGACCAAGTGAGGTGTCGGAGGTAGAAGAGGTTATTTCCATCTTTATTGGATAGAGGTTGGCCAGGGCAAAGTAAGTTAATACGCAGGGCGAGAGGAACCAGGGACAAAGTCAAAGAAAATTTGCTTTCTCAGCCTCGGGTTAAGTATAAATTTCTGTTTAATTTATGGAGCGAAAGAAAGAAAAAAAGTGACCAAATTGGCGCGGGGTCAAAGAAGTGTCACACGTGCACAGCAACGTGCGAACCACCAGCCCGCACTTTCGCATTCCCAAGTAACCCAAAAATGATTTACATTGGTTTCTTGCAAAAATTATGGATAGGACTTTCCACCTGTAACTGGTACACAATGCTAGAAACGATTGGAACGGCAACACTTCAAATTACCGTACAATATTACAATTTCCGTTTTAATTTTGTCTAATCAACTATTTGACTCCAATGAACCTGATACTCACCAAGATGATAATGAATGATCACTGTAAATTGATCCGGGACAATTTTCCCAAATCACAGGGGTGTTGGCTTTGAAATGAGTGTGACAATAGTATGAATCTCCAGATTTTTGATAAATCATATCTTCAACTCCCTGCTATATCAAGTATGCTTGTGTACTGAATTGCACAGATGTCGCATATACCACTATCGGGATCATGATGTGGGTATGAGAGTGTATTAGCAAAGAAAAGAATGAGCAAGTAGAATATAGGTACACAAGTATTATAATAGTTTTTGGGTCTACAGATAGGCACAGTGACGATTTAAAAAAAAATCGATTTCTCCTGGTTTTTATAATGTGAAGGAGGACTCTCGCCATATATAAATAAACGCTGCAAATTATTACATAAAGGTTTATTATTTTTCTGTACAGATCTCTCTCTCTCTAGTGACCATTGTCACTACCGTCAGGCTTGACGCCAACGATGTCGGGCTTCTTAACCTGGTCACTTGGCATGTGATACACTCTCTCCCTCTCAACATCCCAGCCCCTAGCTGACAAGGCCCCAGCTATTTGCTCGGCCACCGCATCATGATGTAGGATGCGGCCCAGAAGAGTCTATGGATATTGCTGCACCAAATGATAAAGATGATCATTTACACGGCAAAGGGTACCTATTGTACCACGACTTCCCCTTCAACACCGTTTTTACGAGTCGTAGTCGCGGGGCACTACGACATTCGAAGCCCAATCTACCTATTGCGACAAAACCAAGAGGACACAGCAGAGCGTACTTCACGATCAGCATACCTACCTACCAACCCATAAAAATACTTTGTAGTTTTTGTTATCTTTTTTTAATAGGTTCTCATCATTAGTTTTAAAGTCAGGCCGTTTTTTAATTTCATTTATGTCTTTACTTTGGCACATAAACGAAAAAAGCGTTAACATAAAGCGTTAAGTTGGTTTTTCTGATGATTTCCGCTTGAAACCGAATTGTTGCTAGGGAACTTTATCTTTGTCATTCGTGTTCGTAGAGAAATCATTCACCATTCGTTGGAAAGCCCCAAATTTATGCTTAAATTATATACTGCCAAAACCGCTGTAATTATGGAAGAAACTGAAATACACCACTGAGTTTGTTACACGTCGACAAACAATTATTATTGAGAACGCATGTTACTATAGGTAGGTGGCGAAGGTAGCAGCGTAAAGTAAAGACATAAAAATTGTCCCAATCTGTTGCAGACTCGTATGCAAGCGTTTTCCACCTTGGTGTTAAATTTACTATAGTTTTACATAGGTCGGTACATAAGAATTACCTCATGATTAAATGAGGTATAAATTATGTCATATAATACGCATTCTTTTTGATTTTTGCAAATTTATTTTTCAATTTTCAAGTATAAGGTCGGTAAAAGAAAGTTTTTTCACAATCGAAATTGATGTTAAAGAAGAAAAAACCTCGATCCATCACTTCTGTAAACAGCCAAAAGAAAGAAGGAATAACTTTTTTCAACTCCCTCCAACGATTCCCATCTTTTAATCGATAAAAATGTTGATGGTTTATAAGAAACCAGCCGAACCACCAGGATCTTCTTCTCACTCCTCTCATAACCCACCGGATCGATTGTTTACATATTTACCCTTTAAATGGTCCGCCACTCTGACAATCAATGTCATCACTCGAGTGGACTCGCTAACGCGCACTCTCCTTGCGTATATATACATTTAGGGAATTACTAAGTGGTAAAAGTATGTGCCGATCGGAGTTTTGCCTTCTTTTTCTCCTCCACTAACTTTTCTCTTCCCTCACCCATTGAGGTTCGCTTCCACTGTTTGCTCTTTCCAAGGAAAACAAGCCATCACAGCGAGTTAGTGGTCGGATGATAAACGGTATCGAAAATTCAATATTAATATAACCTCCTCTTAGATGTTTGTAGAACACCAATATCTCTACAATGTTGACGGAATTCAAATAAGTAGTAATAAGACCGGGAACTCGCGATATGAAAATGCCTTTTCAATCATAAGGAAAATATTGCATTCCGAGAACCTTTTTCGTTCCCTTTCTTTTTTGGTTCTATTATTTGTCTTATTTGTTGAGACCTGAATTCGTCGCCTGTTATACAACCTACCTTCGAATTTCATTTACGTAACTATTTCTAACTTCAGCCGGAAAATGCTATAAGTGGGACAAGCACGGGTCTAACATGATCAAATTTGCAAACTCTGGGAGTCGATATAATGAATAATTTGCATTCTTTCCTTTTTACAATGTCGTTCTTATTATCTCGCAGACTTCTGACGGAGAAAAGTGAAGTTTGACTGAAGCAAGTGCATTTTAGATAAGATATTCTCCAATGGAGAAGAATGGGAAGTTGCTCCAGGAGCATGGGCAGCTTCCATGCTTGCAATCCAGCCTTGATCCCACCAATCTCCCGCTGGAATTCATGATTTGGAGGAGTTGTGGCTACATTATACTCTACAGAAGATAAAGGATTGGTTATCAAGCTGAATTTTGCATCCAACTCGTCCTCGAGTTTAACTTCATCAACTCTCATGGTAAAGAAGCTACAAAAGGTGAGACACACATCCATTTTATCAGGAATTTCTCCTACCATTCACGTCAATTGCTCGCTGTTAGTATCAACATCTATTATAAAAAGTATTTATGTTAGCTAATTCTCGTTTTATTCTCATAATGAACATTACTCCTCAACCCCTGGTGTGTATAAGTGCCTGACAGCCACGTGGGAAATTTCAATTTAGTATGTTGACTACAGTGAGCTTCTAGAATATCCCAGGTTCTTAGTACCTGTTCCCCCTTTATAGAAGGTTCCATTTATCAAACCTTAGCTGTGACCTAACCGCCGCGAAAAGTACTTTGTTCCCAAGTTTCTGAAAACTTGTCCCTCAGGCACTTAATACACAGGCAACCAAAAGACGTAAATTTTTTGGGCATAATTTTGAGTACTCTGCCCAGGCCTCAGTTTCCAACCGATTTGCGAAGTTCTTTTTTGTTTAGATGACTTCAGAGTTCCACATTATTTCACCAGCATATCGAAATTAGCATGGGGAGTGGGTGAGTGGGGGATGGTATTCACAAAATATCCGATTTTTCAATATATCGATTCCATTATAGCTTACTAATTGTACCCAAACTATGAAATTGAGGGGACATTATCAATATAGCTCTGGATTTTCATGAATTAAGTATTCTTTGTGCCACCATGAAACAAATTAGTGGTGCCACCATCGTGCCAGGACACCAGAAACCGCATGTTTCGTGAGTTTTTGTGTGTTTCGCCTTGAGCACGGACGTGAACTTCTGCAGAAGTCCGCATGCGGACTACCTTCGTAGACTAGTACTGTTGCAGGAGCACAGTGGGGGGGGGGGGGGGGTGAAATCAAATTCGCACGTTGGGTATCGTAGAGCATAGTTTTTGAAATGCTGTTCAAATTAGACTCCTTGAGACTCCCATAATATGGGAGTAGTATATTATACTACTTGGGAGTAAGTCTAATTACTTTAATTAAACTAATAAAATGTGTCTCAAAAAAAAACCCTGTGTTGTTGCCTGTAAAGTCGGTATACGGGCGAAAGTTTTACGTGACAACGACTTTGAGTGGTAAAATAATTTTAATGTTAATATTCATTTGTATAGTAGGAAGAAGGATAAAATAAAATTCTTTGTCAAGTTGCACAGAGTAGGTATTTCCCGTAGGTAGTAGGTATTTCCCATGGGTGGGGGGGGAGTGAGTGCCAGGGAAGGGGAGCGGGGCGCTACCGCTTTTGTGAGCGCCGGGGAAGGGGAGGGGCCGCCCGCCTTTAGGGAGCGCCGAGCTGCACCCCCTCCGTGAGCGGAGCGTAACGCAGTTTCTTGAAGTGTCTCCCGGTAAACCAATTTATAAGACGTTATCACGTCAAAACAACTTTACAGTCCCTTCATACACTGGGAGTCCATCAGAGGGTTTATACACACCAGTGGTTAACCATATAAGGTCAGTTGACTTGATTTTTGCTTCCGAGTCTACCAAGGTAGCGGAAGCTTTGTTTTCACTTTTCAAGGGCGAAAAAAAAAGTTCTCCAAAATCAAAATTTTCACTCGCGTTTTGCGTTTTAGACCTTTCTGAACAATTTTGGTTCACTGTCTGTCTGTCTGTGTGTCTGTCCGTCTGTCATCAATTCCTTGTAACGCGCATAACTATACGAAGTTATTGTCCGATTTCGATGAAATTTTCAGGGATTGTGCGGGTTGGTGTGTAGACGGCCCCCTATGAAAATCATCATCCTCGGACCGACACAAGCGACTGAGCATGCGCAAACGTGAATTCCTTGTAACGGCCATAACTTCTGCATTTTCCATCCGATTTCAATGAAATTTTCAGGGATGTTACAGATTAGTATTTAGATGGTCCCCTATGAAAATAATCACCTTCGGATTGATAGTAGCTACTGCGCATGCGCAAACGTGAATTTCCTTGTAACGGCCATAACTTCTACATTTTCAATCCGATTTCAATGAAATTTTCAGGGATGTTACAGATTAGTATTTAGATGGTCCCCTATGAAAATCGCCACCTTTGAACTGATAGTAGCCACTGCGCATGTGCAAACGTGAATTTCCATGTAACGGCCATAACTTCTACATTTTCCATTCGATTTCAATGAAATTTTCAGGGATGTTACAGAGTAGTGTTTAGATGGTCCCCTATGAAAATCATAGAGAATTGTTTTTCATAGAGGGATTCATTCATAGAGGAACGGTCTCCTGTGAGAGTCTCAAATCGTAACATGACGAGGCTTCAATAGCGCGGAGGAAAGAGTCTTAATTTGTGCTCTAAGGATCGCGGGTTCGAATCCCAGTCGGGGCTAAGAATATTTTTGATCCAATCACATACATCTACTCACTTAATTTTTCATCCGAATTTGATGAAATTTTCTAGGATTGTCCGGATTAACGTGTAGATGGTCCCCTATGAGGGTAGTGAAAGGTACTTAGAGATTGGTGTTTTGAGATTAACTACTATGTATTGGAGCATCTATACAATCGGGTTATGGATACGAGGAAGCTATGTGCATCACCCACTTGGCAGACATTTTTGGTTTATGTTCGTAGTGATTGAGGCTGTTTGTCTTAGTCTGATTTGCATCCGTATACTGGCCACTAGTGCCTTGAATAGCTGATCTCGACCCGTCGTCTTGAGCTTCTTCAGCCTTTAGACGATCTTTTTCAAGTAAAAAAATTTCGTAATCTATAATGCAGACACTATGTTTGTGAATAAATTCATTAAATTGAATTTTCCGTTAGGTCGCTATGATTTTGTTCAAAAATTGGATCTTGAACGCGATCACTAACATCTGACAAAAATTGTACGAGGGGGGGGGGGGGGGCAGCGATGTCAGGGCATGGGAAGACCAGATGGAAGACAGGACATCAGTAGTTACAGCTGAAATACTTCTAGGGTAGAATAGAACGTTCATGAGATTATTCTAGTAAACTAACTCAATCATTCATATCCCTCCAGATATCACGTTTAAATTATGCTGTCTTTTTAAAATAATATGCACCAAAATCAATGATAACAAAATCAAAACCTGAAAACAATTCGAATGAATGTAAATAATATTTATATATTATATCATCCATAATTATTATTCACGGTTATGTTGTCGATTTCCAAAAAGATCCATATTACAACAATAACGATAGAAATAATATATCCGATTCGGTTGACTATTTACTTCTATTGCATTACTACAATGAAGGGATCTGGTAAGAAGGAGATACAAAACGCGTCTTTGTTCTGGAGAGCAAATATTTTGCGTTGCACGGCGTACAAAGAGAGCTTAGTGGCAAGAGATACCACAAAGATGGAAGGCTAAGAATAGGTATTTCTCATTCATTGTCGCAGCTCCGTCTGCGTCCCAGAGGCTTTTTCATTAGAAATACAACGCTAATTTCCACAAGCAGCGGAATCTTCCAGTGGCATCTGCTTTGGTTTCCGAATGAAAAGTCGCTGATACCCGCCCCCGCCGCCAGGAGCGCGAGAGAAGGAACCTTCCCCTCTTCTCATGCAAAAGCGGCAATATATCAGACTCCACACACGGGGGTTGTAAATGGGAAAGTTGTCGGCTCGTTTCACGTCACTCGATGAATAGGGTTTGTCGTCTCTTGAGCCTCTATTATCGAATAAAACATGAACGTTTTATTCCCTTTACGTTCTAAGTAATTCAACGCAGGGAATTCATACCTCACGTTCTCATATGAACCCAGGGCATACTCCAAGATCTCCGGGGAGTTTTTCAAATATTCCTTATGTCAACATTCGGAAAATATGGTATAATGGAGGATTCATTCCATAGTGTTTCAGAGAGCTAGGGAGTTCGTTTACCGAACAAAATGGAAACACTGAGACATTTAGAATAGAGTGTTGATACTCTACAGGATATTCCAAACAGTGGTATTAGCTACATCCACTTTATTGAGATTGCGGTCCAACAGAAACTTTCACTAAATTTTTGAAAAATTTTGTTTCATCTTCAGGGCTATAACATGCAGTACACAATCATAAGATATTGAGGCTTTGACTAAAATAAGCGCTAAGAATAACTAAATAATAACTGAGAACTAAGTGTGGTGAGTATAAACCCTCTGATGGTATAAGCCACTGTGACGTTGTTTTTTACAACATTTTGGTTCCCTGGGCAAAGGTGTCTGAGGGACACGGTGGTTTGCTAAACTGACAGTGTCTGAGGGACCCGATGGTTTTCAGATGCATTTAGTAGATTTGAAAGGAGACAAAAATCTCACAGATAATAATTTATTGATAAAGTAATGAAGCCACCTACTATACGAGTGTGAAACTCTTCGTATGAGCAAATTTTGATACATTGATTCTATCATATTTAATTATTATTAAATCATAATAAACGTATTATAAGTATTTATTACTACAATTATTGTAGTAATATCAGCTCTGAGTGATTGGATCGCTGCAGACGAAGCGAGTTTATGAACGTTCCAGAAGTCGTTGAGCATCTTGAAAGCATGAATTTCCGAAACGCCCATGACATTTCTCCGTTTTCTTTCCAAGTCCCCGGAGAATAAGAGGAAGTTGCTTCCTCATTCATAGTAATCTTATCGCATTGAGTATCACAAGAATTTTTCCCGGAGATACCATAAAAACTCGGTCTTGCCTCCCTGACTTCCCTTAATATTAAAGGATCCTTTTCTTTCCCCTTTTTGGGAGGGACTAGTACCCTTCAGGGACGTATATTATATCCCTTTTATTTTATCTCTATAGCCAGTTAGACAAAGCAAAACGGCAACTCGAGTAATTTTAAGCCCCCACCCCCACCCTAATTGCCTCGAGGTTTTTGTTTCCGTACTTCTCACGAGTCTCACCACCAGCGGTCGTGGGGCCATTTTACGAAAACTTGAGGCTCTTACACTTTATTTCTCGACATGGACATAAAAATCAAAATAGTGCCATGGTGAGAATTATTTATGTTTATTTTTTCAAAACTATGGCTGATGTAGGACACTTTCTAGAACATGGAATATAAAGTCGGACTCGAAATGGAAGGAAAATATATATAGTCACAAGACCTGAAGTATACATTTAAACGTGTCTAGGAGGGAAAAATATCATATTTCGTCAAACCAAGTTATGACGAAATTTTGCATCCTCATTGTCAAAGATATAGGTCCACTAAAATCCAAATTTCGGTTTCGTTTTCACCTCAGAGCTCTTTGAACTGCTTTGGTCCATTGTTTGATTGTGGTGAATCAAACAGTGGAACATAATGATCCAAATCATTGTCCAATTTTGAAGAAAATGTTTTTCGAAAAACATATTGGAGCTAATGAATAGGTCGATCCCAAGACAGACTTGATAGAGGTTTGCGAACCAGGAAAGTCTGGACAACTACCTATAGTATTGGTAGTTTGTAGGCAAACATGCACAGAGAATAAGTGTCCGATTTCGAGTGCTGAGGAGACGATCAGGTTACAAAGAGAGGCACCGCACTTGGGGCTCGTTACAGCAATATTCTCTGCGTATCACAATTTGAAAAAAAAGTATATTAGGTATGCCTCCTTACATGTGAGAAACAATTGTTTTTTTGTAAATCGAATATAGGTACTTCAAGTGTGACTTTCTAGTCTACCTTTTTCCATCTTTTCAGCTTTTTAATTTTACCAAAAGATGGTTTGGAAAATGTTTCTGAAATTCATAATAATATTTTGGATTCCCTACTAAATGATAAAACTCGCACTGGAATATTTCCGAAAAGTCCATTCATGCATCATGAATTATTGAGCGAATTTTCAAATGAATATTTCAGTTGAAGGTATGGTTAAGAAAAGGAACAATGGTGTTGAAATTTCTTTTAGAAAGTTTTTTTTACAAGATTCTTGGTTCTTTTGATTTTCAGTATACCATACCAATATACTGTATGCACTGGGTATGCTTTGAACATGTTAGGAGTTCATATTCACGTTCTTCTCGTCTCCACAAACTCATAGAATACCCACACGGCTTTGATTTCTTGACAATTTTCATTTTTGGAAAGTGCATCGGTATCAGAAATTTGTGTTGAATCCGAATATACTATACATTACTATGATTTTTAAGGTAATAACTACAAAAATCTGGAAAACCCCAGTTTTGGACTATTTTTGAAATTTGGACCACTCTTTGAAGCCTCTTGTCACAACCTCGACCGGGCATGATAGCCTACTGAAGGTGGAGGCAATTTTGCTGAAAAAAGTTGCTCCAACAAGCCATTGTTGCATATCTCTCTAGATTGGATCGCCTCCTCAGCACAAGCTTCACAAGGAGTCAACAAGGATGGACACTACCAAACATTCTGCCAATGGAGCATCACTCGGGCAATAGATTCAGAAGGTGGGTCCAGCTTTCAACGTTTCCAAAATGTTGTCCAGCTGAGATTGAACTTCATCATTGACGTCCTGGCGCTCCACAGACAAGATCTCGAGATCAGACTCAGAGTTATCAACCTCGCTAAGAGCACTCACTCTAGCGTTCCAGTCGCCTTCCATCATCCAGATAGTTCCAGGTAGTTCTGGTAATGAGTCCGCCCTCGGATACTAGAAGACATGTCAAGAAAAAGTCCGCCGTGGTCGTAGAATGCCTCTAATGGGCTGAGGTGAAACCCTCAAACCCAGGTAGAGCAATCTTCAGGATTATCCTCAATTCAGTGTTATGCCAAAAACAGAGTTTGACAGAGCAAGTTCCTTTCTCAGGGATATAATAAAACCTCCATTATTTTCTCGTCAGTCAAGTTTTGAGAGAATTAAGTTTACAACTTGGTACGTACTAATTAGCATTGGATAGTGCACTAATAAACAATTGCCTGGACACATTCAACAGCTATTGACCCTGATGAATTATAGAAATGCTTACAACATTGAAATATATCATGAAACTGAACTTTTATTCGTACACGGCTTATTTCTAAGAACAACGCATCATGTGGGTAATAATAATTAATCTTGAATCCTACACTTTTCCCCTCCTTATTCCTTGGCTGCAACTGGCTCTTTTAGTTGGTCTGCGTGATTCCTCTTCAGCAAGTCTACTATCAGGACTTCGTAGGAGTATGGCCCATTTCGTTTCTTCACAGTCCCAGCTCTCCACCCATGGTCTCGTTCATTCTTAAGGGGTTCTCAGTCGGTCGCCGTTCGTTCCTCGTTCCGGGTCAGTATTTTACGAAAATGAAGGCGCAAAAACTCAAAAAGTTGTAACTACATTTTAAATTTTAAAGGATTTTAGAATTCCATTAGTGCATGGGCCTTGGAAATTGAAAAAGTGAAAGATCGCCGCTGGAATCATCAAAATCGAACAATAATTGCCAGAGAAATATGGGAAAAACTTGGAAGAACCCGTTTATTCAACTTCAACTATTCTTCAATTTCGCTAAATACTAAAAACAAACGGAGGCTGACTAAGACCCCTTTAACCCATACCATCCAATTCTTCAAATTCTATGTTCTTTCGATCTTCAAGTTTTCCTCCAACTTGTGGTTTCCACAGCTTTCTTTCCAATTGTTTCCTTATGTTCGGCTTAATATTGTCTAGGATGATAGGAAGTCTTCTCCCAAAAAACAACTACACTGGTGCTCTGCCTGTTGTCTTCTGTGGCGCGTTCCGTTTCCGATTCATTCCAATACCGTATCCTTTGTCATCTTTTTCGAAGCCTTGTACCTTCCTTTGGGCGTTCTTATGAGACGCTCCACCAATCCTTTGCTTTTTGGATGATATGGTGTAGTTCTGATGTGGTGAATTGCGTTTAGCTTGAAGAAATTTTCCATTTCAGCAGAAACGAACTGAGGTCTATTGTCTGTCAAAATTTCAGCTGGGATCCCGTATTTGCTGAATTGGTTGTTATTTGCTGAAATAATTGTAAACAGCATTATTCTTTCCATCGTTTTCTTTATATTGCTTTGAGACGATATTGTTCCGTTGGCGGTGATCGTTGCGCCTGCGATTGATCTGCTGTCGTCCTTTCGGAAAAAGTGTTCTCGGGAAGGAGACGAGGAATTGAATAGTAATGGGAGGAAAGTGATGCGGGACAGCCGTTTATTTGGGAGAGGGATATCGGATGGCTGAATATTGCTGGAACGCTCGAGGTCGGGGTGGGAAAAAAGTATCGATGGAACCAGAAGTGAAGTTCAGGACCCCGTGGGCGGTTTGCGAGCGGGATGGATGAGGTCCGGCTCTCCCAATGGAAGGCGCTTTATAACCATTTGAGAAAGGTGACTAATGTCCTTGTAGGGCTCCTCTTCTATCCAGAATTTAATTTAAATGCAAATCTGGTAACGATAGAACGATATATGACTCGGGGAATAATTTCGAATCTATAACTTCCAACTATTTCACTCTCAGCTGAAATAGTTCCGAGCTAATAAAAGTTGAAAACCCACACCACTGTCGACCAGGTGCCGAGAAAAATAGAACCTCTACTACGGCACTTTACGGAACGGTCTTGAAAAGTACTCACTTCGGGCGTTTCACTGGCCGAGCAAGTTGCTACCCAACCAAATCTACGGAAGAACTCTTGCTCGAAAGAGGATTGAGTTAAACGGAACTTTTCGTTTATTCGTCTCTAACATTTATGCTATTCGGACCAGATTTTAGGGTATGAGGTTCACACTCAAGAGGAAATGCTAATCTACGTGTTATTTTATTGTAAAACTTTTGGAAGGTCTGAGATCGAGATTTGTAAACCTAATAGCCCGTAAGAGGAAAAAACATGCCTTTGTACAATAATAAGGAGCTATTTGTCTGGGCTATTTGTACAAGGGTATAACTATATATATACATGTGGCTGCCCCCACAGATAGTACAGGGGTATCCTCAGTAGGGATCGTCATGCGATGCACCCTGGAAGAAGAGGGGGAGAAGAGGGGGATTCACTTCTTCAGTCTCCAGTCAGGCTCAGGACGACACAGTGAACTGACTGAAGGGGAGTTTCGGCGGTCTTGTACTATCTAGAGCTATATGATCGATTCATTATCCATTTTGAGCCAAGTTGTCATAAAATATAGTTGTTTCATTATACGCGAGTGATTTATGATCCTGACAACCAATTGGATGAAGAGGAAATCCCATTTCCATCATAGCTCGGTCGAAAAGGCCTTCACCCTCGGACCCAGAACATACCTGTAATTCCCTTCTAATCGAGGATCAGATTACGAGAGGACATTGTCCACACAACACCTCATACAACACCCTCATTATCTAGTATAATTTCTTGTGGTCGCTGTGTCTTAGGGAGTCTGCTTGTATTACAAAATAATATCACAATTCAGTTAATTATCGGCTCTGTGGATATCTTTCAATAATTAATTATAAATTGGCTAAGCCTCGCGAGTAAGTGTGTTATTATGAATCCCGAGGACATTGAAGAAGAGGAAATTTATCAGAGCTTCAATAGATTTTCATCATCTCCCTAATACCTCCAGGGCATCATCATATATTATATCTGTCACTCCGGACGATAGCATGAGTAAATGTTTCCGAAAATGTCAAGTTTTTACCAGAACGTTTATGATAACAAACGAAAATACGAGTTCGTTATCCAGGAATATTAGTCAATTAAAGACAACCCGTGCATATTTGTTGTACCCGAAAATCAATAGCTGAGTGGACTACTAAATTTCTTGAAACATATCCTGTGTTCACAATGTTGGTATGGTATAATGAAAATATAAAAGGAAAAACAAACAATATAGCTGTGGGACTCAATGGTAGCGCTTTCTTGAGTCTTGTCGTGACGATCGGTCGCGAAGGTCCTAAAGTGACGGTAGGAAAAATAATGGAAACCTTCTGTTAATCATTATTAAAATGATAAAATTATCATGAAGATTATTCTTCCCACTGAGAAACCAACCTCACGACCGCAGAGATCATATTTATCAAGATAATCTTGGTGTCGCAAAGTTTGGTGAAAACGGCTAAAGCATGTTCCATGCTAAAAGTAAGACAACATTACTTGATTGAATCGTTCAATCAATTCTCGTGAGTAGGTATTCAAAAATATTAGTATAACCTAAGTACAACCATATGGTTCAAACTCTTGAAAAAGACAAAGTATAAAGTTTGAACACTGGTTTATATTTCAGTATTGTTGAAATTATTTCAATTACCTACATTCAAATGCTTTTCTTCGTACATTTTCCAGCATTAGTTGAAGGGTATATTCAGAAAAGTTAACAAAAACGTTGGTTGGGTGTTGGTGTTTTCAAATCTTGATTTTGGCCTCTATTATAAATTTTGATAATTTTCCGACCCTTTCTTGTTGTATATAATAATGGTGTTGCATTTTTATGATCGAAGATTTGCTGTTTTGCTCTTTGATGTTTCAAATATAACATAATAACGTGTTCAACATCATCTAACTCGTTACAAACAAAATTATTTGGATTCCTTTCAACACCAATACGATGTAATAAAGCTCCCGTCAGTGCTGCATCCAGCCTCGAAGTTTGTATAATTAATTCGTGAAACGTGTCTAGTGAGCGATGGTAGCCTGGAGGGGAATGATGTGTTGAGCAAATGTGATGAGTTGGGAAAATATTTCTTCTGAGAGTTTCCCTGTACCTCTCCTTCCAATCCCGTCTTCCAAGTCTCCCACCGTATTTTTTTTTTTTTTTTTTGCATATTCCTTGGATATACTAATGAGTCTGCACGCTCATTTCCATCCACTCCCAAATGAGCTCTGCATGATACAAAAATGTTTTTAAAAAAATATAAATAAAGTTATGAAAAGTTCAGTTTTTGGCTTTGAGTGAATCTACAACTCATATTGAAGTAAAATTGAACCTGCTCACGAGGTCTACGCGTACATCAAGATGATCGATTTATCCCGAATACCGTAATTTCGTTCAAACCGAAGTTTTCATTCTCGATGACCCCAGATGTAACCAACTTCCTCCGAACTTTCTCGTCCCCGCTTCAGCCAACTACTGCAAAATGGATCACGGGAATGATGTTCAAGCTAGTTCAGCAGTTTATTGACAAAGTTCTTCGAGCGTGCGAAATTTGTCCATCTGTTGAATGAAATGCCAGTCTTGGCAGGGAAATGGAGTCGGACGAGGCACTTGACTAATTATCTACGTCAATACTGAGTAACGACGGGAATCTTCAAAAGGTCTTCTACAACTTTTAACTTTCTCCTGAAAATCATGGATGGTACATTATCAGCCATCGCTATTAATTCCTTCAGGCAAATGTAGGGTTTGCTACGAAGTCTCAGCCTAAACTGGTGTAGGACATATTGATTCACAAAACCTGTTCAACAATGCATGTTACTTCTTCCTGAACGAGGTAAAACAAAGACTGAAATCCGGGTTAAATTAATAGTTGTGATTGAAGATATAGAGAGACAGTAAAATGGAAAGTGTAAATTTCAAGAAAACACAGAGGAATTCGTTAGTGGTATTGAATCAATGAATCTTACACCAACAAAAAAACTACACCCATGTTATTCTATTTCATGAAAGCTAGACTACCATCAGTTTGCGAACTTCTTTCGGTGATGTCGACAGGTTTCGGACGCAACTCACTCGTCGTGGAATACTGTAACAACTTGATTTTTGGTCATTTTGAATTTCATCGATTCGAATCCCTGAAAAATCATTATCAGCATCATGATTACGAGCAGATGTATCCGCATTCCATTGAGAGGGTAAACCCAGTACCTCCGACGAGGACAGTCCAACCCCCTTACTAGTTACAATGTCCGTAGAATGATTTTTAAAAATGAATGAACCGAGATTTGGATATTACTGATTCTCAATAACCGAAAAAAAGCGAAATTCAAACGTACCTTCCTGGAATGGATTTTTTATTAAATTAAAAATCTTCTTAACAAAAAAACGGACCAACCCCAAAACTGATTATGGGAAGCCACTAAACAGGTGAAAGTAATAATAATTACATATTCAGACAGGTTTCTTAGGTAGGTACACATTGAAGTAGCCGCTGTGCCCATCTATGCCTGATCAGGTAGTATTACATGCATCGATTGTGCAATACAAACCAGGAATGAGAGTAGAAATCATTTAGTTAATATTGAAATGTTCCAACACTGTTAGGTTATATCCACGTTCAACTTCACCTCCGAAATCATCAGACCAGACATCACCAAGAGATTCCATTCATAGTGGTTCCCGCTTTGTTGTTTGTTGGTAGATACTTCCTCAATCAAGTTATCATCGTTAAGAAGTGATCGTAAGGTCTGAGAAGTTATTTCGCTTTTCAGTGCCGTTTCGCTCATTTTTCTCTCCCCGGGCTCACCGGAGCTTCAACCCTTGGAATGCTTCATTACTTGTAAGATATTGGCGGGGATTCATTCACGATGCCGTCCGTACCCTAAAAGCGATCCGTTTCCATTCGGAGTACACCCGAAGGGGTCGTCACGATCTGAAAAGGAGAAGCTGAGGGAGTTTCGAAGCAAAAACATCCGAAAAGGGGCTCTAAAGTCGCGATTTCAATGAAAGGGTCGAATCCCAGAAAGGGAGAGCTGACAAGAAACTTGGTTATAAAGAATGTATATCCGGTGGAAGGAAGTCCGTGAATTGCTAACCCGAGTTTCCATCAACTTGTAGATTAAGAAGAAAAGAAAAGTACTGTCTCTCTGCTCTTTTTTTTTCTTTTCTGTTTCAAGGGGCAATTCAATTTTTGATACTATAGGCTGTCTCGAGCCTGTATAATCACGAAAGGAAATTCAAGAACAATCACAGTAGTTGATTAATTTGCGAGTCTGTGCCGGGAAGTCTTGAAATGTTGATAAATTTCAGTGTAGGTATCTGGCGTACTTCCTAATACTTGGCGTATTGGAGTACATTCTTGTCCACTCTTGCCAACGACCGATAAACGTTGTAAACGCAATTTCATCTCATTGTTGGAAGGTTTGAGTAAAGAGTCTGGGAACCTTGTCTGGTAGTAAAAAGTCAAATGAGTAAGAAATTATTGTTAAATAATCGGTTCCACTAACATATTAACGGAAACATGACTGTACTCACTTGTCGTAACCGTCAGTAACTTGAATCTCGCATCACTTACCTGAAAAAACAAGACAATTTCATTATAAACAGAATATCAGACGTAATATCAATTTCAGACTTTTCTAAAGTTTGCTGGAGTGATCTATTATTGTCCCGTCAACCATCTGTCGGTTTATTGTTTTCAATAATGAACCTTTGGAATCGACCAAGAAAAAACATTTTTTAACACCCCCCCCCCCATCAAAATTTGTTGGTTTACGTTTCAAGGTACGTAGAATACAAAAATCGAATAAAAATTTGGCCGTCCGTCCGGCGTACGCGGCACTTTCCCCACTTAGCATTGACCGATTTTGATGAAAATTGAAACTCCATTTGGGGTCTAGCAGTGCCCCGAAGATTTCGGTTGATGTAGGTCACTTCTAAGGGTTGAAAAATAAGGTTTGAAATTTTGAAAACGCCCTAACTCAAAAACTTTCATTTATAGTTATTGTTTTTCCATCAATTTAAGATAGTATAGAATTTTTAGGATTTTTTGAGACCACGCGGAGCCCTTTAGGACAAAACGTTCGCTCCCTACGAGAATTTAAGGGTTGGACTTACGATAAATCAGAAAAACGAGTGTGAATCGCAAAAGAGGCCTAATCCCCGTTCAAATATTAGCTGACCGAAATGCGATCGATGTTTTTCTTCAAGTTGGTTGGTGGTAACAATGGCAAAGCCATGTTCTTTGCAGACGAGTGATTTATATAGATAAATAGTAAACCTTTGTGTAATAATTTTTATTCGATTTTCGGATTCTAAGTACCTTGAAACGGAAAACATCAAATTTTGAGGGGGGGGGGTTCAATTTTTTTTCTTGCTCGATTCCAAAGGCTTATTATTGAAAATAATAAACCAAAATTGTACTAGCAATTATTAGATGATTTGAAAAGTTGAACCCAAAATATATTTTTTTGGTGTTTCTTGGTTCCGTATTCATAATTTACGTTTGAGGTTGAACTGAAAACAATAAAACAAACAAAAAATTGAAACAAAATAATCAATTGCTTCCCAGATCTTATATAACTCTTTTACCAACCCTCACTACGATCATAAATTGAACTGTCCTCCCTAACCCAGTGGCGTGAAATTGAATTCGCAAACTCGTTATTTCAAACGCAGAAAGAATTCACTCCTCCTAAGGAATTATATTTTGTTCTGAATATTTTACTCTTCATTCTGCGTTATCAATAGAATGCGACTTACATAACCAAAGAGCTGAAAAAGGAGTAACCCACTCCAAAGAGAAAAGGCGAAGAGAAAAAATGTGAACTACGTCGTACTGTAGACGATGGTGTACTCTTGAGAGAGAATGAAAAAGCCGAGATGGAAAGAATGGAGTTGCCGAAATAAATCCAAATGAGTTGGCCCGTTGGTTTATTGCTGTTTCCCTAGGAACGTGAGAAGAACGTCTCATCATTCCCTTCAAGCCTAAAAGAACTGTCTACTTGTCCTTTTGTCATATTACGGAATTGCTGATGAGGAGACGTGCAGGATAACTGCTCGTCTGGGCATTTCTTCCTTCGGAGAAAAGAAAAATAGAGGTTCGTGCGACTCGCCCATAAACCACGGCTGGTTCAGATGAGAGGAAATGTTGTTGCTTTTTATTTTCCCTTCACATTTGTGTTTTCATGAGCTTGAAATTGGGCTTTCGGAGAACCAACAAACAAAAATGTGTGTAAAGAGAATACCGGTCTTGAGAAATGTTGTCTTCAACTTAATTAGAACTGCCCTGGAGAACGTTTCGTCCATTATTCGCGAGTTTTTCCGTTACTAATGATTTTCATAAAATTTAACGACATTGAAGGTGTGTTCTTTATCACTTCCGAGTCTACCAAAGTAGCGGGTCTCTTATAGAAATCATGGTCTCACCATGGGTCTTTTATGGTGTGTCGGTCAGGAGTGAACGTATTGAAAAGACCTTATCTTCAAAACGACCTTGTCTGAACTGAACGGATTGTCAAAATGAACAAGGTCATTCGTTCATCAACCCACCAATCGAGATTTCCGGAAAAATCCGAGAACAACGGCAGAAGGCCAACAAAACAAATTAATTGCCCGCACCATGGATTTATAATGTATTTGTATACATCCATTTTTGTACATAGATCATGAATGTGTGAAAATTACATGGAAGTATCAACAGAAAGAAGTAGATAGAAGAGGTTTTCTGAACAAAACCTTTTATCATCCAAGTGAAGAATGAACTATGGACTGAAAAGACAAAACTGAAAGACATAAATACTCAAAGACTAATTCATACGATTCGAATCGATCGTTTTTGTGACTTCTGACCAGTTGGTGGTTTGTCTTGTGTGTGAACGTAATGAACGGGTGAACGGATTCAAAAGACCTGGTCTCTGTAATGAGTGACCGTTTGGGATTCGAATCCGCCAAATGTCCTTGTCTTACAGACCTGTAGAAACCAAAGACCCCGGATGATAATAGTCACTGCGCATGCGCTAACGTAAATTTCCTTGCAACAGTCATGATTTCTACCCGAATTCGATGAAATTTTCAGAGATTGTGAGGGTAGACTTGTAGGTGGTCCCCTATTGGAGAAGTTTAAGGTGCTTGAAGATTAATGTTTTTCGATTGGCTACTATGCAACGGATCATTTATATAATCAGTTTAAGGTTACGAGAAAGCTATGTGCCACACCCACTCGGCAGATTTTTATTTTCTTACTATTTAGGATAGGAAACACCGATAAAAATACATATGATTATTAGATTTTCTTTCCTTAAAAAATCTAATTTTTCCCTTAATAGGAAAAGCAATAGATCATGGATTTGTGAATTGTCACAAAAAAATATGATAATTTCACACACATTTATGGATTGTTCACAACGGATTCAAAACGCAGAAACGATGTTTAAAAGGAGGTATAGTTATTCACTTATACTATGATCGAGTGATCAATTAGAACAATTTGATGAGTATTTTGGGTCACGGTAAGGTGGAAATGTGCAAATTGTTTTGTTCTTCAAATCCGATCACTTTGGTCTTCATTCAAAAACATCTTCACGGTTATTTTTGCACAGAGACCCATGTTGTGGGTACCTATGATTGTTTGCATTTTTAAACCACTTGCTTATTTTATATTTTCTCTTCATTCTTATAGAGGAGTGCATCTCCGTCCTCTTCTCTATAGTAAGCAGGTACTTTTTTCTAACATATTTTCTCTTCACTTTTGCTTTTGTAGGGCAGTGTACCGTCTCTAGTCTGTGCTTGCCTTTAGTCTTGGATCCTGGTTATAACCCTGAAATCCATGTTATGACCAAGATTATACTGAACACTGTACTGTACTTTTTGATTGAGAATTTCAGGAATCGTTGGCGATGAGGTCTACATGGTCCCTATGGATTCATGACCCCCATATCAATATGTGTATGTGTGTACCGTCCACTTAGATTAATTCTCATTCATCTCCATTTGAAGATTGTTGGAGACGGGTGTTTTGACTCTAATTATACTTGAGTCATAACGAGCAAATTCTGAAATGAGAACTATGTATTAGCCAGTAAAGTTTTGGGCGTTTGGGGGCTCGTAGACCTTCTCGCGCGATGCAAAGAGTTCGCTGCTTTACATATAGAGTACCAGTTCTGAATGGCTGGCAAGGAGAGGTGGCGCTGCCTAGCTGTGCCAACACAACCTTATTCCTGCCACCCCTTTTCATCCCCCGGCCTCTTCTCCCACTCTAAACTGTGGTATGTAATATGAGGTGGTATTCAGGGCTTGGGTGAATATAAAGTAGGGAAGCCAATACGGTCAAGGGAAAAGAGTTTCCCGGTTCGAGCAATACTTCTATACCCTCCTCCCGTCTGTAAATGTTGTCCACGAGGGTTCCGTTTTCCTGAGGATACCGCAATACACAATATCCCCTGATCCAATTCCATTTTCCCCGCATTTTAATACCCTCCATTCAAAATTTCACAGCATGTTCGAATACTCGGAGCGTCAATACTGTTATATTGTATCGATCCAAAAATGCATTGGTGATTTTCATTTCGTTTGGTACTTTTACCCAACAGGTATGGATTTTTATTCTGTTCATGGAAGTTTTATAAGTACATGTAAAGTATCAATTCTAACTTCGGGTTAGCGCAGTTTTTACCGGTCGGTTCACAATATAATAATACGGGATGATCAACTACCTACCATTAAAGATTGAGCTAAATTAAGCAATTGAGTAGGATTCATGTTAAAATAACGATTAAAAGATAAAAGGGTTGCAAAAAATAAAATAAAAATAGTAGTTACCATAGATATTGTATTTCTATATGAAAATTAGGGAAGCTTTTTTTGTTGTGATTCAACAATTTTAATTCAATTTCAATAGATGGGACAATAACCTAATTAATACGTTACCTAAATTACATGAAGGGCAACAAAGAAGATATTTATTGCCCTGCTATCAATTGAATTTAGTTTTGGTATTTTTATTAGACTTTTAAGTAGTACTAAGTCATTAAATGGTTTTGTATAAATTAGTCTATAAGATAAACAAAAAGTCTGCCTAGCGTAGATGATTCAATGCATTGTAGCTTATTTCAAAACACCAATCTCTAAGTACCTACCTTGCACTACCCTCAAAGGGGATCCTCTACACAACGAATTCGGATGGCAAATGTAGCGCGAAATGCGAGTGGAAATCTGAAAATTATCACACAATGGAAAATTATATTACCATATAGATCACTCGCCTACAAGGCCACCAACCATCCAACATGAAGATAAACATCGATCGCATTTTGGTCAGCTAAAATTTGAACTGCTATTAGGCCTCTTTTGCGATTCACACTCGTGTTTCTCATTTATCGCACGTAAAACCCTTAAATTCTCGTAAGGAGCGAACCGTTTGTCCTACAGGGCTCCTCGTGGTCTAAAACTAAATAAAAATCTAAATCTAAATCTTCGGGCACTACTAGACCCCAAATGGAGCCTACATACCAAATTTCATCAAAATCTGTCAATGCAAAGCATCAAAACCGGACGGCGTTCGGCGGACGGACGGCCAAATTTTTATTCGCTTTTTGGTTTCTACGTACCTTGAAACGTAAACCAACAAATTTTGAGGGGGTGTAAAATTTTTTTTTCTTGGTCGATTCCAAAGGTTCATCATTGAAAATAATAAACCAAAATGAGTAAAAATAACATTTTAGTAGTGATTAGTGAGTAAAAAGGCCATTTTCTTTTTTAAAAAGTTTATTTTTCGTCGATAATTAGATCAAAATGCAGTCATATTAAGAAATTAACATCACCACGCGATTCAGCGTAAAAAATACTGAAACATCATGTGTCACACATGGGTACTTTGTGCATGCAGTACATGCAAGTATAAATTGTGTCATTCTAACCTAAATAAGTATACTTTGTTATTATAAGTTATAATATACTATTTCATTATAATATACTGTGATACAATCTATGATTGGGTCATGGGCCAACCAACTCGTAAAAAAATCATAAATGTCAAATTCGATGCCTACTTTACGTCAGAGTTTGAGCAGTTATTCCTCATCTCTTCATTAATTTTACAACTCTTAAACCTCCCATCGAACGAGATTGTTGTTAAATGGAAAAGTAATTCGATAACCAACAATCTATCATATCAGGTGGTGGACGGGATTCTCAAGAAGCCTGGGAATGAAAGCTTGATACATACAACGCCTGTGATGAACGTGGTAACCAGAAGTGTACATAAACCCGTCCAACCCCTATTTCCTAACGTCTAAAACGCGGATACACCCTTATAAATTACCCTCTCTACATCTTGCGGCTGACGGGAGATTGGATAACGACCTGCCTTGCTCCCACTGAAATCGCGGCTTGGGAGACGCCGAACCATTTTTCAGCGCTCGTAATGCACTGGGGGCGTATCAAACTAGGCTGCCAGTATCAGGTATATGTGGGCTCTGAATCATAGTGAGAAACAGTATCATCCGTTGTCGAATTTTCTACAGGGAAAAGGCGCGGCGAGGTTTATGTTTGACTGACAAACTATGAAGGTAGATTACGTTATTAAAAAAGTCTGGAATAGGAATATGAGGTTCGTACTACTATCTACACGTATCAGCGATATAACCTCAAAAAAGCAAGACACCTCCTCTGATTATCCCTGAAGACCTTGCCTTCTCCAATCTCCTACACGTTAATTTAACCCTCGGGCACCGGCGGGTCTTGAACGAAGAAATCAACCTGCGGGCGGTACTCCATGCCGCCCTCACGAAATTAACTCTTAAACTGATAATAACCTATTCTATTCAGTGTTTTGAGGCCAAATATACCACGCTATTCAGCATCAAAAATCTATGAAATGTTGACTTTGGCTTCATCGTTTTCTGTAAAATAGTTCCGTAGAAAATCACGAAACAAAATCTGATTTCAAATAATTTGAATTTTCGGTGTGATTGTATTATGCGGTTCTCAATGCATAGCTTATTACTTTGAAATAAATACCGAAACCACAGGAAACATTTCTGTTCTTTTCTTATGAAAATATCAGGGATATTGAAGAGACATTCTTGAATGATAGGTACTTAGATACTTTTCATTTATAACATCTCAACGAACCTTTCTATAAAGTAACTCTTTTGTTATGAATGAATCGTTTCGAATCGTCAAATTAGTAAAAATGACTAGCTTTTTAGGAATTAACGTTTTAAATAACTATAGGGTAATACAAAAAGTACCATGAATATTATCTTTGAGATTCTTCAAGAGAGGTATGAGCAAAAAACCTAAAAATCTGAAACAGACAATTTTTTGCGTAAACTGGAACGAATGAAATCACTCACGTAAACTGAAAGCTGAAATATTACGTGCGAATCACTGTTCAGAGAAGTTCTTCTTCCCTACGAGCTTCATTCATTATCAGAGACGAGTAAATGACATAAATGTTAAATTACATACTAAAATGACATAAAACGGCAATTTTTCGATTAAATGACATAAATCGCCAACATTCCGAATAAATGACATAAATCGGACGTTTTCGTGCCTTTTTTTGGAACCGGAAGTGGAAACCATTGAAGAGTTAGGCAAGGAGAAGTGGGCTGAACAGATGGGGAAGAAGGCAAAGGACAAGCTTGAGGCTGTACTCAAACGTAATCCAGCTTGGGAGGACATCCGTGCAATAGCAGCGAGGCTGAGAGGTGAAGAAGAAGGAACGTTACCTGAAGGATGGACGGCAAAAGATGTTCTGCTTATGAAATATGCTCCTGCATCCTCTGCTGATGTTGACAGATCATTTTCAAAATTTAAAATGCTTTTCAGTGAAAAGAGAACTAGTTTTACTGTTGAAAACCTAGAATCCCATATAGATTTATATTTTAATAATGATTTAAACTTGTAAATAAATAGTTCTTATGATTCTAGAATGATTTTCCTTGTAAATTATTCATAACATTATTATTGAAATAAATCGGAATTATGCCTACAGAACGTGTTTGTAAGTTTTCCTTCCTTTTTCCCAGGTTTTACAATGATTTAGAACTTACTAGGATAGCCAAAACTTGAAAAATAAATGATATGAAATAATTTATAAATGACATAAAATGGCCATTTTGGTAGGATAAGTGACATAAACCACTAAAATAAATTACATAAATGACATGGAGTAAATGACATAAATCGCAATAATAAATGACAAACGTTACTCGTCTCTGTTCATTATTAAATAGGGACGATCATACACGATAACCTGCGGGCGGCATACAGTACCGCTAGGTGACCTTTTCACTTCACGTGACCGAAAACAACTAATAGGAGTAAAAGAAAAATCAGCGCGTTCGGGAACGGGTCGTCAGTTAGTTTATGGAAAGATACCTAGGTCAATCTACGGGAAACGATGTTTATTACTGAATTACCGGAATTTTTAGAGGGAAGCGACATGGAGTGCCGCTCCGCAGGTGCCCGAGGGTTAAACAATCAACCAAAATTCTACTGATCGATTCAAACTGAGCTACCTTTGTTGACAAAAACTCTGCAAATTATTACTCATTGGTGCCTACATTCCTTTTCTGTAAAGATCGCCCGTATGCGACGAACACGGCTTCTTCCGGACCAGGCGGAGGAGGGGAGTGTGAGTCCTCTTGGGTGTTAGTTTTTTGATAAATTTCACATTAATCGCTCATTTAACGATAGATGATCGTTTAGATGATTTCAATCGTACCCAAAAACTGAACTACTACAGTTGATCAGAACTCTGGAAGTCATTAAATTCTTAAAACACTGCAAACTATTACACAATAGTTTATTAGTTATTAAACTATTGAAACTATAAAATATTGAAAGGATGTATTCGATACCAAGAATACCATTCGATATTTCAAACTTTTGGTATACAAATGAGTTAGAATGTGTCCTGAGAAGTGACATATGAATATAACAATATAATTTGGATACATTTGAAACTGATATTATCAACTGTACGTGACAAGTCATTGAAAAACAAGAGAATTACTTGCTTTTGCAAATTCAAAAGACATAATGTAGGTATTGGTGATAATCACATGTTGACATTGTTGACTGTTGAAAAGTCCCGTTGTTACCTATTAAGTTTTCTTGTGTGTTGAGTTGTAGAAAAAACACAAATAACCTATTTGACTCATTAGTACAGTGACAGCACCTTAAACAATCAATTTATTTCGTATAACAAATAGGTAATTTTTCTGAAGGAATAATTGTCTGGAAAATTTTTTGAAAACAATGTAACGGAGTTTTGAATTTAGATTAGGCCATAATTGACTCCTGCTCCGTCCACGAATCCCAACAATGAGTCGCATGCTCTCCATTTCCTTCTCGCCCCTCGAAGGCACATTGAAGCAGCACGGAGTATGGAGAAGGACAACCTCGTCCGTAACCATCCCTTTACTTCCTGCATAGGCCGATCCCACTTCTCACTTAGACGTTCAGCCAAAACCCTCAAAAATGCTGCCTATTTTGGCTATTAAAATTTACTATTGTTTTCGTAAATTGTACAGTATTTTTCAATTCATAGTTCAACAGAAGTCGAATTATGACGGGTGAAGGATGATCAAAACATTATAATTTAATATTAATTATGAGGTAAAACTGACCAAGTGACGGTTGGACATTTTTTCGATTTTTCGTTAAGAAATCTCGCCGGATATTAACCTAACTATTGGCAAATTACAAATATCTAAGAGATTTAAAATATTCAGTTCGATGCTGGAAACATTGCATATTTGATGTGATTGGAGTATTAGAACTTTGCAGGTGGCAAACTAAGATCTCGAAAATTGGTGTTATTCGTCAAAAACGAACGAACGATCTTTACTTACACGGAGAAACATATTTAATAGGTTCACTTATGGAGAACAATGTTCGAGGTTTGCTCGACTAGGTACAGCCGCAGCGTGAATTGATTCTTCCTGTAGTACCGTAAATAATTTCGACCCCTCTGAATCCCGCGCTGTTTTTGAACACACGGAAGAGAGGCTCTTGGATGAGAGATGAGTGCTTCTCACTCACGCGGGACTTCTCCCCTTTGAATAGACTTTACAAAGGTCTTTCGTTTAAAGTTATCTCGAAGCTTTCATCTAACATTATGCCAGCAAATCAATAACGAATTCCGGGCAACACAAGGAAGAGCTTCAACAATCCAACAGGTAACGCTGCGAATTGGTTTTGATTCTTAAATCACAATGTGATTTAACAATCATGTCATGATTGTCCTGGGCGCCCAAAGTCCTGACTATTAATTACAAATATGTTACCTATTAGATGTCCTAGAGTAACCTAATACCTAACTTATTTTCAATTAATAGTCGGTGTCAGTTTTGCAATATCATAGAAGTTGAATTTATAATAAGCAAAAGTTAAAATACCAAACAGTTTTGCCAGGATCTGAACAAGAATTCCTAGATTGAGGACGACTTATACCCAGCAAGTGAAGAGTCAGCTTTTTTGAGGAAAACAATTCTCCTCGTAAGTACATATTTACTCAATACTTTTCAATTAAAACACTGAAACTTTTCAGGAGAGCAAGTTATTGGAAGCAACAAAGGACATTTTTGCCAACAACAAAAAACCTAGTAATTTGAAATAAAGGAAAACTCGGTACTTCGCGCCTCGCCACTAGAGGAAGCTCTTTCACTCATAAATCCCCACACATCATGAATTTGATTACATCTATACGTCGTCGGATGGAGGAAGATGACTATTCGACTTTCAGTAACCCCCGGTAGAAAAACCGTCGAAGAGTCTTCGCGACATAAAACGGCTGATTCTGGAGTGAAAACAGCCTAGTGGCATCTAGGGTGATAGAGAGAGGCGCCTTTCCAACGGTGATCTGTGGGCGAGGCAAATGGACTGGGGGAGTTTTCTTTCTGCTGCCTCCCATCTTTTTCTTCTCTGGAGCGGATGGGAAGTACACTCCATTAAATTCCTTTCAATTCTCGAAGTTTCTCTGTTCGTCGTCCCTTCCCGCAAGTAAAGTCCCTCGCTGCCCATAAAATCCGATTTTTTTTGTTCGACCTATTCACTGCTTTTTTTTAAAGCTGCAAACTCAGCAGTGATCACAAAGGCTAGGCTATTTTGGGTTGAGGAACTACGAGGTGATTCAATCATCGTTGGATAACTCTGACTTTACCAGATAGTTTGGCAACAACCATAGTCTACAATGTATATTATATTCATGGAAACCAACCAGTGTTGATGCGAAACAACATAGAAATAATATGATACATTATGGTGTATATTGTAATGGAAAAATATTGTCTTGTAGCTGGGGGCCATTAACCTAGACAAATTAGAACAAAAATGGCTATGCTATACCCAACATTTACCAAAATGAGGGGTTTTTACTCATTTTAAGCATTGTTATTGGTTTGGTAGGAAAAGGACACGTCTTTTAATGTGAATGGATAAACGAAACTCAATTTGCAGGTTGAAACGATAGATACTGAGCGCAGAAAATCCTGTTAAACACACAAGGTGATAAGAGGAAAGGTGGTGCTCGCCGTGTTGGCGTTAGTTTCAACTGCAATGACGAGGTTCTTCCCCAGTACAGTCAAATTTCAACCTCTTTTTTCAGTAAGATGATGGGGTTTTTCTCCAAAGCTGAGTGCTTCGTAGGATTCTACTCCAAGAAATCTTTAAGAAACCACTTTGAACCTGATTCAGCCCAAAATGTCGGTGACGGCGGTTTCCCCTTGGACTCTTCAATTGATTAGTTATTTAATTGATTAGGTATTTAATTATTTCCAATATATTCCTCTTAATTTCTTACACAATTATGTAAGTAAATCTTATTATTGATGAATTAATTGAAACAATTACAAATCAACTAAAAAATCGAAAGTCTTTCGAGTGCATGAGACGTACAGAGTGAGAGAGTTGAGGGTACAGAAACGCTGCAAATTATTACACAAAGGTTCACTTATTTTTTCTATATAGATCACTCGTCTGCAAAGAACACGGTCTTGCCATTGTTGTCACCAACCATCATGAAGAAAAACATCTATCGCATTTCGGTCAGCTAAAATTCGAACGGAGAGGCCTCTTTTGCGATTCACACTCGTGTTTCTGATTTACCGTAAGTCCAACCCTTAAGTTCGTGTAGGGACCGAACGGTTTGTCCTACAGAGCTCCGCGTGGTCTCTAAACATTCAAAAATTCAATACTATCTCAAAGTGATGGAAAAACAATACCTTTATATCACAATTGTTTGAGTTAGGGCGTTTTCAAAATTGCAACCCATATTTTTCAACCCTTAGGAGTGACCTACATTTACCAAAAGCTATGGGGCACAATTAGACCCCAAATGGAGCCCATATACCAAATTTCCTCAAAATCGATCAATGCTAACTGAGGAAAGTGCAGCGTACGGCGGACGGACGGCCAAATTTTTATTCGATTTTTGGATTCTGTTGGCTTCTAAGTACCTTGAAACGTAAACCAACAAACTTTAAGGCGGGGGGGGGAGGTTAAACATTTTTTTCTTGGTCGATTCCAAAGGTTTATATTGAAAATGATAAACCAAAAAACTGTTCACCATTAGGGAGTAACGTACTGGGTTATCGTCTTTCCTTGAGACATCGACAAGTGTTTAAAGGTGGATCACATTTTGGTTTTTTTTTCAATAAATACGCGTGCAAAACTATAGAAACCGTAGCACGTGCACTGAACAAACGAACGGTAGACTCAACGAATCTCTACCCCCAAACCCGGGGGATTTTTGAAAAGACGGGTTCATTCTGAAGAGAGAGGAACTCCATTTTGTACAGAGTTGTTACTAAAACACTAGATGTCTCTGTTGCTATCTATTTCACTAAGAAACGTGTAACAAACAACGAAGGCTGAAAGTCGCAATCATTTCACCATTTCCAGCCCCTGAAATAATTATTTTTAAACGTGATAAGGAACTCCAGTTTTTATATCGTCATAAATGTCATTGCTGACAGCGAAATCTATCGTGAAACCCATATGAATTCATAACGGGATCCTCTCTCGGTACCTTCAAACGTGTAACTTGGCTCGGATTGCAGCTTCGATAGGAAGCCCTCGGTTTCTACATTCCATAAATGACTATCCGTTTCCCATCTCGAATCCTATCCCCCGGTTCAATTTTCACCGCTGGCTTCCAATGACTGAGTCCCATGAAATCGGTTACAATTCACTATCAACAATTCCGTTCGGAAATACACAATCAACGTCATACCTCCAGTAGTATCAACGCATCTGTATACAGAATTACCGGATTCAGCGGCAGAGTTGCAAAATTACTGGTCCTCATTCCGTAAACCCACCTATTAGGTCTTATGATTGTGACGGGTTATTCAATATTTCACCAACTATCTAACTAGTAAGTTCGAGATTCACCATGTAATCATCATTTTGTTTTCAAGATTCGGGTGTTAATATTTGTTCTTTCCAAATGGTGCCTTCAAACTGGTAAAATGATGAAATTATATCCTGATTTTGTATTCTGATTTCCTTTCCCACTATTTAATTTTTACTGATCGAGTGTTCTTAATTGAGTATAATAATACAACCAACAGTATTCATATAATAGTGTAGAGTGGACCAAAAGTAATACTGATAATACAATAATACATAATACAATTTGGGGGGACGACCAAATTGTAGGTTATGTGGACGCTGATTGGGGTTCGAGTGTAGATGACACATGTCTTACACTGGATGTATTTTCAAACTAGCCGGGGCAGCTATAAGCTGGGAGTCTCGGAAATAGAGAACTGTGGCTCTATCCAGCACTGAGGCTGAATACATGGCCATGACAGAATCAACGGAAGAAGCGATTTGCCTGAACTATTACTGAAAAGCCTAAGATACTACACAAGTCCAACAGTAACGTTGTTCGGTGATAATAGAGGAGCTCAAGAGTTGGCTAGAAATCCAGTTCACCACTCACGAACCAAACATATTGATATCCGGCACCATTTCATCCGCGAAGCAATAAAAGAGAAGAAAGTAAAAAAAATACATAGATACCAATTAAAAAAAAATACAAATACAAAAAAAAAAATACATACCAATGCAGGAGATGCCTGCTGACATCCTAACGAAAGGGTTATCTGGACCAAGACAAATAAAGATTAGGGCAAGCTTGGGTGTTTTCCACAACCAAGCTTGAGGGGGAGTATTGTTGGTCCACTCTACAATAATATGTTATGTTTATTCAAAATGGTAATATGTTGAAATTGTATCCTGATTTTGTATTCTGATTAGCTTGCCCACTATTTCATTTTTACTGATCGAGTGTTCTTGATTAAGTATAATAATACAACCAACAGAATTCATATTATTGTAGAGTGGACCAACAATAATACTGATAATACAATAATACCTAATACAATTTGGGGGGACCAAATTGTAGCTTATGTGGACGCTGATTGGGGTTCGAGGGTAGATGACACATGTCTTACACTGGATATTTTTTCAAACTAGCCGGGGCAGCTATAAGCTGGGAGTCTCGGAAATAGAGAACTGTGGCTCTATCCAGCACTGAGGCTGAATACATGACCATGACAGAATCAACGGAAGAAGCGATTTGCCTGAACAGACTACTGAAAATCCTTAGATACTACACAAGTACAACAGTAACGTTGTTCGGTGATAATAGAGGAGCTCAAGAGTTGGCCAGAAATCCAGTTCACCACTGACAAACCAAACATATTGATATCCGGCACCATTTCATCCGCTAAGCAATAAAAGAGAAGAAAGTGACACTAAAATACATACCAATGCAGGAGATGCCTGCTGACATCCTAACGAAAGGGTTATCTGGACCAAGACAAATAAAGATTAGGGCAAGCTTGGGTGTTTTCCACAACCAAGCTTGAGGGGGAGTATTGTTGGTCCACTCTACAATAATATGTTATGTTTATTCATCACATATCCAAGTGATCAACATGTGGAGTTGAACACGAGAAATTTCCCTCATTCCGTTGAAAACGATGAATAGTTCATACTTTACTATCAATACAATTTAATTTTTCCACAGTCCAAAATAGCATGTTTATGTATCCGTGAGAATAGTCACCAATAAAGAAAAAACGCTGCAAATTGTTACACATAGGTTTATTATTTTTATATAGATCACTCTTCTGCAAAGAACACGGCTTTGCCATTGTCAGTACCTAGATACCAACCATAGGTACAATGCTTCCAGAATGTTTAGGGACACCCCTCATTCGACACTCTTTTTCCAGTGTCCCTAAACGTTCTGCTACCTACCTTGGTAAACTTCTTTTTAACACAGAATGTGTTTTTGCGATGACCTACCGAAAAAAAATCGTCACGAAAAAGCGACAGAAAAAACATCTGGTGATATGTTTATTGGTTGTCATGTTAATGTCAACTCCACATTTATTATTGTTGTTTTTTATTTAACGGATGACTAGTATCGCAAAAACACATTCTGTGTTCCTATGATTTCATACAGAGTATAAACCGGGGGGTGCAGGGGGGCGGAGCCCCCCGCCGAGGCGGAAAGCGCCGAGTTTTTTGGTAGAGAATGGAAAACGAAAAATTTTCGTGAAAAAAATTCTCCCTTAGTGTTTTTTTTTCAAGTTTTTATGAGAAAAACAGTTTTTAGGCTAGAGGCAATTTTTTGATGTTTTTAGGACAAAAAATCGTACGATTTGGAAAATAATTGAGATATTGCAATTTTTTTTTTGGTTTTACTCCTGATTCAATGCACTTTTACGTAAATTCCTTTTTTGGTCGATTCCAAAGGTTCAATATTGAAAATAATATGCCTAAAGGATCCCCAAATAATCAACGAATCGTGATTAATAATAATCGTTGAAATAAGTTTTTTGCTTCTCCAGTAAAATTTGAAAAATGTAATATGCCCCTTCTTCAAAATGACCTATTCAATTGAGATCGAAATTGATAGCCTCTTTGATTATTTTCAATCAATTTTCACCTGAATGACCAGGGAAGACAATCCAGGCTGCACAACGCCGCCACGGCCGAAGGTGGGAAGGGAGAAGCCGTGTTTACAGGGACCGGACATGGTCAAGTAGTTTCTGAGCTCATTGTTGTGCTCGCCGGGGGAGAAGTCGGTATTGTCCACGAAACAAAGGCCTGTCTTGGCATTCAGAGGAAATATCTCGTAGGCTAGTTCCGCCAGGCTTTGGCGGTTTTCCTCCTGAACTTGCACGATGGGGGATCTTCTCAAAAGGGCCCGAGGACATCGTCAGGAAGTTAAACAGTAAAGGGGAAGAGCTTTACGGCACGTCCCCATTTCCATGCGAATGGGGTCTCTCCGTCTTACTTGCCAAATTGGACAGAAATAAAATATTTCACTCTGTGGTTGGTACATTAGGGAGCAGGGATTAGGTAATCCCGCATGATTAAGGTATCGTCAGAACTCACAATATTTCAAATAAATACCTCTCCCCGCATTCCTACTTCTTAAACTACCGACCAACCATACGTAGTACTACCTACATACCCACCTCACAATCTAGTTTTTTTAAAGATACAAACTTCACAGTCAAATTTTCATGAAATAGGGACTTGAGGTTGCCTTAATTACTAGGAAATGTGATTACTGGTTGCTAAGGACGCAAAACAGAGTACAACTCGATAAAACGAACTCCAATCAGATTTTGGTCAGCTAAAATTTGAACGGAGATTAGGCCTCTTTTGCGATTCTCACTCGTGTTTCTGATTTATCATAAGTCCAACACTTAAGTTCTCATAGGGACCAAACGGTTGGTCCTACAGAGCTTTGGTTGGTCCCAGTCGAGAATGAACATTGAAATCCTCGAAACTTGTTGGTTTACTCGAGAGAAACGACCACTTCAAAGACTTGTTTTCCAGAAAGTAGAAGAAGAAAGACATTCCGGCGCCGTAGTGCACAACTAGATAGTTTTCCGCGTTCAGCAAACAGAGAAACACCAAAATTTGTTGATAACTAAGGCCTGGGAAGAGGACACAACAGACATAAACCTATGATTTTCCCGCGGATTCGGATTCAGAATGGTCTACAACGGATTAGTGAGTGTTTTTTTCTGTTGAGTGTTGCCCAAAAGTCTTAAAAAGTGATCGGAAATCACAAGGGACTCTTATTGTCAAATTAACCCCTTTTACTTGATTAAAAATTAATAAAAAAATAAAATGTTTTGAGTCATCCGAGCTCACAGACCGTGGAAGAGGGAGGGACAGGGGGTGGGAATCGTTTGCCATCATGTTGATAATTTCTCATTCTTTCGCAAGTCCAAATTCCTACTGATCGGGTGATGAAATCACTGTATTAGGAATAAATCCCAAACCCCTCCAATTTCGAACCAATTCGAGGTGATATTGAGTTTCCGATGTTTTAGGTAAGTCACGTTCGAGCTTTTACACACGCGGTTGTTTATTCAATGATGACGGAATTCATATGGAACATTCAATTGGCCATGCTATTACACTTGGATGAATGATGGGAATTATTAAGCACACCTACAAGGTAATAATAATTACAGGTATATTGTAACAGCGACTGAAACAATGGCTCTAACATGAACACTCAATCCAATTTACTGTTATATCACGGCAAACCTGCTTCCTTTTTGATAGCTTCCCGTATTTTTCCGGTGAACGTCTTCCTCGTCACGTTTGGAGAAAATCAAGCGATGTCCATAAAGCAAGGGAACAGGCTCTTAAAAAGAATGGTCTGAGGACGTCACAAGAAACGAGTGAGGAGGCATGGTGGGGTTTGTAACCCGTGAACACCCAGGGGCCGACCTGTATCCCATAAACATCAGCTCCAGGTTCCGTTGTGTCTACAGTTTCCTACAGAAACGTCGTAAACCCAGTTGAAGAGCTCTAGGTTTACAGTGGATCCCCCTCCTCTCCCCTTCATCCTTCAGTCCAAATAATACTGTGAACTGGAGGAGAAATAATATCCAACGTGAAGGCTCTATCGAACCTGGTAGGGATTTGGAATTTCTCGAAGCAGTGACCTTGAAAATTTGAGTCGGACCTCTGTGAGGCTGCTATAATACTCCGGCAATGAGGAGAACAAGTATTCCTGACTTCCTCCACAGGTTTTTCTCATGTCAAGTGAGACTGTGTTGTGATCAGTTACCTCTTCGCATTTCTGTCCATTCACTTCCTTAGCTCAAGTGGTAGGAGGTCCGGTTTAGAATCGGAATGATAGGAGATCGATCCCCGGTCGAGGGAACTTAATTTTTGATGATTCAACAACTACAATACAATGAATAGTTTGGAGTTCATATGGAAAACATATCTGCGGCAACTATTTCGTAGAAACCAGTTGAGCTAGTAGGTACAAACAGTTGACAAACTTTTGAAATGGATAAATATATTATGTATTTTGGCTGGGGACCAAGGAATTTTTTGCAACAATTTTTTTGTCACAAAAAAAGCAGTGCAATGAAGCAAGTGTTCTGGAATACTGCAATATATTACGTGCGATCGGAGACTTTTTTTTTTAGAAAAAAATTCTATTCATTCATAGAAACAACGGACATGGGTATGGCCGATACCGGATGGGTGTGCATGATTTTTCATTTTTGAAATACTCACGTTAGAATTTGATAGAACACTGGAATGAAGTTTTTGCTTCCGAGTCTACCAAGGTAGCGCAAGTATTGTTTTCAATTTTTAAGCTTGGAAAAAGAAGTTCTCCAAAATCGAAATTTTTACTTGCGTTTTACGTTTTAGACCATCTTGAACAATTTTGGTTCCGTGTTTCTGTGTGGAATCCTTGTAACGAGCAAAACTATAAGACGATTTCGATGAAAGTTTCAAGGAATTGTGGGTTGCGGTTTAGATGGTCCCCTATGAAAATCATAGCTCCCTGACTGATAGTAGCCAGTGCGCAAACGTGCATTCCCTTGTAACAGGCAAAACTTCTACATTTTTTATATATTTTTTTATTTTTATTTTATTTTTTTTTTATTGTTCAGATTGGCATGTAGATAGGTACTCGGTCGCTGCGGCACGAGTCCTTTAGCGACGATTCTCAGACCGGCTACTGCGGGTTCGAGTTCGACTGTGTCCCAAGCTCAACTGCCATTCTCCCCCTCGTCAGTACCCATGGTGGGCAATGGGATGCCCCGAGCGAAATCATCAGAACAAATTCTGACCTTCCCTTAGGAAGACAGCTGATGACGTCCGAAGTTCATCAGTTACAAATAGAATTGAATGAGAGCACCCAGTGCTCTTTAGGAGTAACCGTTACCTCCCCATGAGAACTTGAGGGTTGGACTTGATACATTAGAAACACGAGAGTGAATCGCAAAAGAGGCCTAATCTCCGTTCAAATTTTAGCTGACCAAAATGTGATCATTGTTCGTTTCTTCGAGTTGTACTCAGTTTTGCAAAACCACTAATCAAATTTCCTAATGGAGTCACCCACAAATCTCTATTTCCTCGAACTGAGAGTGAAATGTTTATTTCATCAATATAAACTTGATTGTAAAGTAGGTATATAGTAGGTAAGTAGTGGCAAAGCCGTATTCTTTGCAGACGAGTGATCTATATAGAACTAATAAACATTTGTGTAATAATTTGCAGCATTTTTATCCGAGTTTGATGAATTATTCAGAGACTGTTAATATGGACATGTAGATGGTCCTCTATGAAACTCATTGCCCGTGACTGATAGTTGCCAGTTTGTGTGCGCAAACGTGAATTTCTGTGTAACAGCAATAACTTCTATATTTTTCATCATATTTCGATGACATTTTTTACGGATTGTACGGATTGGGGTGTTGGTGGTCCACTATGTGTATGGTTCAAGGTACTTAGAGATTGATGTTCTGAGATTAGCTTCCATGCATCGGATCATCTATATTGATACCTTAAAGCGCAAAGGAGCTCCATCCATCATCCTAATTTTTTTTTTTTTTTTTTTTTTAACTTCAGAAAAACTCAAATTTTACAAAACTATTATTGACCTTTTTGGCAATTAAAGATTGAAAATTTATTGAAGAAATTAAAGAGTTTAGTGAAATAAGCCATTATTTTAAGAATTGTGCACTTCTGCGTTTTTCTCAAAACTCCGTTTTTAGACATAGCGCCTTTGTACATTTGGTTTATTATTTTAAATAATGAACCTTTAGAATCGACCAAGAAAATTTTTTTTAACACCCCTTCAAAATTTGATGGTTTACGTTTCAAGGTATGAAGAATCCAAAAATCGAATACAAATTTGGCCGTCCGTCCGCCGTCCGCGTACGCCGTACGCGGCACTTATGCCACTTAGCATAGACCGATTTTGATGAAATTTGGTATGTAGGCTCCATTTGGGGTCTGGTTGTGCCCCGAAGATTTTGGTTAATGTAGGTCACTTCTAAGGGTTCAAAAATGAATTTTGAAAACGCCCTAACTCAAAAAATGTTGATATAAAGGTATCGTTTTTCCTTCAATTTAAGATTCTATAGAATTCTTAGAATTTTTTGAGACCACGCGGAGCTCTGTACGACAGACCGTTCGCTCCCTACGAGAATTTAAGGGTTGGACTTACGATAAGTCAGAAACACGAGTGTGAATCGCAAAAGAGGCAAATTTTAGCTGACCGAAATGCGACCGATGTATTTCTTTATATAGGATGTTTGGTGGCTTTGCAGACGAGTGAGCAATATAGAAAAATAATAAACCATTGTGTAATAATTTGCAGCGTTTTTGGTATCGATATAATCGGGTTGTGGATACGATGAAGCAATGTGCCACACCCACTTGCCAGAATTTTTGATCGATATCAAAGGTCCATTACCCATTGAAAATAATATCCCAATGTGTAATAATTTGCACTCTATAGTAGCTAGTTTTGATAAAACACTCTTTGTGTGTTCATGAGATGTTGCTTTCAGTCATCTACTGCAACTGCCGTCATAACAATTTTCATGTGTTTCCCTTTCGAACAGATCGAGTTCCGGCGTTGTAGCAGGTACCAGCGATCAGCTGCAGCGCAACGCGGACAACCCAACCTGAAGGGCAAACGTCAACGTTGGAAGCACAGACTCCTGCGGGTACAGAATTTACACATCTGCCGTATTCATCGTTACACGCAAACTAAAATGTTGAGTTTACGCTCGACAGATTGCGTCGAGTGTTCAAGTGCGAGGAACCTGGCAAACGGATGAATGCGAATTCACCGTCTCTCTCCCTCGCTAAACAGCCAGTGCCGCGTTGTGAGCCAGACCGTTTGAGATTGGGTGGTACAGAAGGTAGATGAAGGGAGGGCGGTCGGGAAGGGGAAGGGAGGGTAGCTGGCTTCTAGCTAATTGCTAATTAGGAGGACAAAAGTCTTTCATCTGGCCCCCCTCCACGAGAACAAGAGCGACTTGGTAAACGTACTACTAACACCGGAATCGCGTCGTTGGTGTTTGGAGGAAAGTGACCGAAATGAGACGGAAAATGTTGCTCTAAATGATATAAATTACTCAAAACCAAAGTTCCTAATTTGTCACGACTCCGATATTATTTGACCGAGTAGTTAGAGTTGCATGGTAGGTACACATTTACGGTTTTTTGACATTGTCAACATTTTTATTATCTTTTATTGCTTCAATCCAATTGATCCAAAAACCCTCACGAGTATTCCTAGCGTTACAGAGACTTTAACCCTTGATATCCTAAGGTATTTTTTTTTTGGAAATCCGATTTTCAAGTTTCTGCAACACTATTTAACCACTTTCAAGACGATTTTTTTGCCTACCCATGTATCGATTGTTTGAACTATCGTTAATATCTGTCTTGAACTATCGATTGTTTGAGAAAACGCGGAAAAATAATGAACTCATGGGATGATATTGCGACACCTAACAAGGTTATTGGTGAGGGGAGGGTAAAGTGCGGCGGATCCTCAGCTTTCATGGTGTTTAATTCTCATGTCGAGCATGCTTTCGCCCGTGGACATCATCAGGACTAGGGATGGCAACGATACATCGATAAATATGATATATCGATATAATACGGTTGACTTTCTTATAATACGGTGTTTATATCGATGTAGAGAACCGATAGAATCGGTCAATATCGATATATTTATTGATAATATCTGTTGTATGAGTAACGAGCGAATTTTCAAAGATATGGTTGAGAAAGTCGAAATATTAGCTATATGACAGAGTAGTCGGCCTTGTGGGTGTGGCAAACGGCACGAAACCTTGATATTATACAATGAACGTTTCGGTTAAATATTTTCAAAACATATTGTTTAGTAATGCATGCATTCCAGGGGACGTCCCATTGGATAAGCATTAGATCAGTTTAACCAGTTGTTAAGTGATAAAACTGTTTCACTCGATGTAATTTATTTATTACTTTAGGCAAGAAATACTGACCCCCCCCCCCTCACTCTTATCCACCATAACATTTCTAGCGGCATGGGAGCCTCGAATTCGAAGAGCAATTTAAAATCCATGATCTACGACACCCAACATGCGAATTCGAGTTCACCCCCCCCCCCCCACCACCATGGTGCCAATCTGGCACCAAAGCGGAAATACGTGATAACATTGAACTTTCATCTATTAGTTTTAGTAGGCAGTCCGTCAAGGTTCACATTCGTGTTCAAGGTGAAACACAAAAAAAAACAAGAAATATGAGGTTTATGGTGCCCTGGCACCATGGTGGCACCACTTTTATTTCCATGGTGGTACTGAAAGTAATTCATGCAAATCCTAAGGTATAATGAGAATTTTTCCTCAATTTCAAAGCTTGGATACAATTAGTAAGCAGTAAAGGAACCGAAATATTGAAAAATCGGATATTTTGTGAATATTATCCCCCCACTCACCCCCTCCCCTTGCGAATTTTGGTACTCGGGTGAAATTATGTACAACTCGGAAGTTATTTGAGTCAAACAAAAAAAGAAACACGCAAATCGGTTGGAAATTGAGGCCTGGGCAGAGTTTACAAGATTGTGCACGCAAACGCACGTTTTTTAAGCATTAACCCCCCCTTTCCTCCTCTTATAAAGCAAAATCCAAAATTCCGGCGCCATAGTGCACAACTAGATAGTATTTCGCGTCAAAAGAAAAAATAACCACGAAAATCGTTTGAGAACTAAGGCCTGGGTAGAGTACACAAGATTATGCCCAAAAATGCACGTTTTTCGAGCATTAACCCCCCCTTTCCCCCCCTTAAAAGGCAAAATTCGAAATTCCGGCGACGTAGTGCACAACTAGATAGTTTTCCGCGACGAACAAAAAAAGAACCAGGAAAATCGGTTGAGAACTAAGGCCTGTGCAGAGTACACAAGATTTTGTTACACACACACATACACCTATACACACACACACACATACACACACACACACACACACAGACATACACCTATGGTTTTTTTTCGCGGATTTGGATTCAGAATGGTCTAAAACGGATTACTGTGTGGTTATTTTTTTTTTCTGTTGAGTGTTGTCCAACTTTACCCCAGATCGATCGCATAAGGACGCCCAAGTCTTACTGTGGGACGTCCTAAAAACCTAAAAATACTTTTCCCGTCACCTCGACCTCATAGATTACCCAAAGGTATGAGCCATATTCATGTTCTACTTGCCCCCCATCCCCTGAACTCATAGAGTACTCACACGGCTATTGTTGTTTTTTCGATTTTCAATACCTATACTATACCAACATACTGTATGCACTGGGTATGTTTTGAAGATGTTCGAAGTACCTAGGGTTCGTTAGTCATAATTTTCGACTGTAGGATTTACTTTTTTACCCAAAGGTATGAGTCCATATTCATGTTCTACTCCCCCCCCCCCCCCCGATTTCTCATGATACGAGTAAAGTCGCCCAATTTCACTTCTAAGCATGCTGCTGAATAGTTTCTGATATTCTAAGCTATTCCAGCAGCATAGGAAGTTGGACTTTTCTTCGATTCCAATACTTTCTTTTTTCAACATCCACGTGAGTTATGAAAGTGAAATTTACATTTTTATTCTAGCAAAAAAAAACTATTATTTATACGTATACTCATCTTGATTATTGGTTAGACTAAAGAAACTGGTTGGCCCCTCATAATATTCATCAAAGAAAACGGTCAACCCACCGTTAACCCATCACTAACTATTCCACAGATATACTGTGAAGACATGATGTGGTTCACAGCATTATTTTCAATAAGTTTTCCTTGAGCGTCTACTGCAAAAATAAAAATAATAATGATTAAAATATCAAATAATAACAAAAATAAATAAATTCAATTCAATGAAAATATAATTTTAATATTAATTTTCTTGATTTTACTGTTCTACGTCAAATTCACTCTCATTACTCCATAACGAGAAGAATTACTACTTAGGCCACGAAAATGTGAGAAATAGACCATAATTCAGCTATTCGAATCGGAATCTACCGTATGATTTTATGCAGATCGCAAGCCATGAAAAGCACCCGCAGAGGAACTCCTGTACGTCGGGATAATTAGCTGGCAGTTGAGCTTATCAAATTGCAAATCAGGTGTCTCCCAACAGTGTTACAAGACCGCCTCATCGCGTCATACATATTCATTTTGAGTTGGTGCTTTAACTTGTTCTATCATTTCACCGACCCAGCTCAGGGAAATTATGGTATATCCACCCGAGCAAGGCACGATACATGAGACATTATGTTTCTGGCCTGACACTCAAGGAAGAACATGGAGGAGCGTAAGTCTTGCATTTCACTTCAGCTCTTTCAGTATTTTTTATTTTTTTATTTATTTTTTGCAGTAACGTGTTTACTGTAGGAAGCGTAGGTGTTGTTTCCTTTGTGGACACCGTTAACTTGGTCAGTTTTTCCAGTGAACATATTCACGCACCAAGCATTTGTTTCAACCATAACCTTCGCCTTTCTGGTACTTGGTCACTTTTTCCAAGATCGACTTCTTAGATGGCATCACTTTTCTTCTTCTTTTTGGCATCATTTTACCGGTATGGAAAACAACTCCTTTTACGTCTTTGCTTGCCTATAAAAAATATCTTCTGGAAAATGGTCAATTTTTGCAGCACGCATTTACTCATTCCGATGACTAAGTTTTCCCAGGTATTCGTGCTCAAGTGCCACTTGGTCACGATTTGCTACATTTTTCGGCAGTGAAAATTTAATTACCCTAATATTCTTTTAAATAATGAAAATAATCATTTTAAACTCATAGAATTACGTAGGCAACGTTATTTTCTATCACCTGACATCAAAACCTCGATTTCGAGAAAATGTCACTTGGTCACTTTTTGCAAGCACCTGACGATATGATTTAGTAGCGCTGAAAGGATCGCATGAAGGAAGGGGAGACAAGCTACTAAGAGAGACCCATTTGAAGTGCAGCTGAACTGAACCCCAGGAGTTCATCAGCACTCTGCCACCTCTTTCTCGAATTTTATCGTATTCGGATCGATAGGTGCAAGAAGGGAAATCAGGAAACCATCCAGTTCCTCGTCCCAGAAAAAACGCTGCAAGTTATTACACAACGTTTTATTATTTTTCTGCGTAGATTACTCGCCTGCAACATTGATTTGCCATTGTCACAATCAAGTTAATTTTGAAGAAATAAACGCTTCACACTCAATTTCAAGAAATGAAATAGTTGTGGGTGCCTTCACTAAGAAATTTGATTACTGGTTGCTAAGGAAGCACAACTGACTACAACTCGAAGAAACGAACAGCGATCACAATTTGGTGACCAAATTCAATACCTAATCATTAACCATGACCAAATTTTGGTCATGGTTAATGATTATTGGATTTTCTTTTTTCAAAAAAAAATCTGATTTCTCTCTTGATGGAAAAAGCAATAGATCATGGATTCGTGTGGTTTTGTGAATTATTACAAAATATGTGACAAAATATAAATGGATTGTTTACAACTGATTCAACACGAAAAAAATGTAGTTTAAAACGCTGCAAATTATTACACAAAGGTTTACTACTTTTCTGTACAGATCACTCGCCTACAAAGAACACGGCTTTATCATTGCCACTAAAAACCATTGGTAGTACCTACCTACTATATAAGTAGGTATTACTTTCTCCTCATTCAAATTCATTTGGAAGAAGTGAACGCTTCACACTCAATTCGAAGAAATAGGGAGTTAAGGTTGCCCTAATTATTAGTAAATGTGATTACCGGTTGCTAAGGACGCAAAACAGTACAACTCGAAGAAACGAACAATGATCGTATTTTGATCAGCTAAAATTTAAACGGAGATTAGGCCTCTTTTGCGATTCACACTCGTTTTTCTGATTTATTCTTTAAGTCCAACTCTTAAATTCGCATAGGAAGCGAACGGTTGGTCCTACAGAACTCTGGGTGGTCTCATTTGATCCTAAAAATTTAATGCAATTTTAAATTAATGGAAAAAACAATACCTTTTTTTGAAGTTTTTCAGCTAGGGCATTTTGAAATTTTCAGCTCTTATTTTTCAACCCTTTAGAAGTGACTAACATCAACCAGAAGCTTCGGGGCGCAACAAGACACCAAATGAATCCCGAAAACCAATCAATTTTGTGGGGGGGGGGGGGGTGTTAACCATTTTTCTTTGTCGATTCCAAATGTTCATTATTGAAAATAGTAAACCACAATTTCGCATGGTCAAGTTTCCATGAGTTTGACCAATCGGTGAATGGAGGCCTTAGAGATACCATGAGTATCGTGTTTTGCACATTTGCTAACACAATCACGCTAAATTCTACTCGAACTTTAAAGGTATTTGAATGTTGATTCCACAATAATTATTTCTGATGTATTTCGCACACTGAAATGTATTTCGAACACAAATAAACCACAAATAACGTTTTTGTTGACAGCCCAGCTTCTCAAAATTTCAAAATTAAAAAAAATCCAAAAAATTTGCGTTTCAAAATTTTGTTTATACAGCGAAGTTATCTGGTAAATTCATCACGTATCAATTTTTTGAATTATTTCCCTATCAAAAATGCAACAATGAATTCATGCTAGCAGTACTTGCTAATACTCAATAAAGTTAACACAGCTCTTTCTCAAAGTCAAATATGCGTATTAGACTGTAATACCAGCATGCATTCTTGCATTTGGAATAGGTAAATAATTTTAAAATTTGGTACGTGACACCATAAGAAAAGCTACCAGATATCTTCGCTGTATGAACCGATAATTCGTTCAAAATTATTTTGAACGAGAAGCAGGGTTGTTAATACGAATCCTGTTTCTAAATTTAATATACAATATTAATTGATTATTTATTTAATGGCGAGGAATTTATGAAGTAACTGCCTCACTCAAAATACATGAGGGCACCTGCCAGTCCCAGTGACGGTCCCTTGAAGACACCTTCGAGAACCTCTTGTACAGTTGAGGGTGATTAAGGATTTAAGGCCTGATTATTGATTTAGGACTATAGCAAAATAGAAATGTTGTAAATATATTCGGATGGAATAACCAGCTCGTATTTTTACCCAATGTTTTAAATATATTTAAAATGTATTAATTAACACTCTCAACGCGTGTCAATAATCAGTAGGACTGTCCCCGGCCTAGATGAAAAACCTTCCCGTTGACTCTCTCCTATTCACCGTCCTCCATATGTGGTTTTCGCACAGACTGAAGGGTTATAATCTCTCACGGAACCTTGAAACTGTTTTCCCGCTGAAATACTGATTTTTGAACGTAAAGCTCCTTCAAACTTCGCCTCGTCCACCATGACATTGTGTGGACGGCAGGCAGAGAGGAAGGACCGGAGTGTTAAACAAATACATAGAAATGAATTGGTTCAATAACAAATCGAAGTGTGGTTTATACAAGGTGTCCCCACTTGAGTTGGGCATAACTTCAGGGTTCGATTGTACATGGTATTTTCAACAAAAAATCTCCCGTCGCAATTTTGTTTTAACCCCTTGTTTTTTTTTCAATTTAAAGATTTTTTGTGTTTTGGCCTTACGTCATTAAAATTGCCATAACTCCTGTTATTTACCAAGTAAATTCAAGTTTGAGGATATCGTTGGGAAGAACGTAAAATTTCCAAGCTACCTAGTGCAAAACCAAAATATTTTCGCATTAACTCAATTAAAAAAATCTGCTACAGTACTCAACGCAAGTGAGTGAGTAGGTTCTAGATAGATGCTGCGAGGTTGCGATCGTAGAAGAAACCAATCCTGAGGCGTTTTGTCTGCAGTTTCGTCGCTTTCCTGCAGCAGTGCCGGAGCCGGTTATCGACTTTCCCAGAGGTAGGTACTTTATGACCCGGTGTCCACCACTGAGCTGACCCTATATTCTTCATTTTCAGATAATAAACGTTGAAGTTCATATCACGAAACGCGTTTTTCATTTTCCCCTCGACGAGCACTTTTTACTGTGGGGCCCTTCCACCTTTCCGCTTGGATCTCTCGTCCTTGCTCGAGGTTTATCAGACAAAAGGTAGTAACAATTTATTGCTATTATTTTATATTGAGCGGAAATCTCTCCAGGGTGACCTCAGTAAAGTTACACGGGGGTAGGGCTATAGGAGGTCTTCACAATCAAAATCTCAAACAGTAAATCCAATCAAATCCTCCTTCATTTTACATTTTATTGTCAGTAATGATTATTGGCAATCGGTCAATCTTCCATTCCTGCCATTGAATTTAAATTTTTTTTTTTTTATTATATCCTCAGGGTTAAATAGATTTGAAAATATTCTCCTAGTTTTAATTTTGTACAGTTTCTTACTGGCATAAAAGTTATACCTCCTCACGGAATACTGTGAGGTCGTGCTGGTTTGCATAGCTTGAAAGACCAACCATAGAACCGACGGCTTGGAATGGTATGATTTTTGGTTTATTATTTTCAATAATGAACCTTTGGAATCGACCAAGAAAAAAAAATTTTAACACCCCCTCAAAATTTGATGGTTTACGTTTCAAGGTACGTAGAATCCAAAAATCGAATAAAAATTTGGCCGTCCGTCCGCCGTCCGCCGTACGCGGCACTTTTGCCACTTAGCATTGACCGATTTTGATGAAATTTGGTATGTAGGCTCCATTTGGGGTCTAGTTGTGCCCCGAAGCTTTTGGTTGATGTAGGTCACTCCTAAGGGTTCCAAAATCAATTTTGAAATTTTGAAAACGCCCTAGCTCAAAAAATTTTGATATAAAGGTATTGTTTTTCCTTCAATTTAAGATTCTATAGAATTTTTAGAATTTTTTGAGACCACGTGGAGCTCTGTAGGACAAACCGTTCGCTACCTACGAAAATGTAAGGGTTTATATTGAAATATATATATATTTAAATCAAAACACGAGTGTGAATCGCAAAAGAGGCCTAATCTCCGTTCAAATTAGAGCTGACCGAAATGCGATCGATGGTTGGTGATTTTGATTTTTTTTCTGATTTTTTTTTATTTTTATTTTTTTTATTTTTATTTTTTTAATTTTTCTCTTCATATTGGATGGTTTGTGATTTTGTAGACGAGTGATCTATATAAAAATAATAAACCGTTGTGTAATAATTTGCAGCGTTTTTGTCTAAAGGTTGACATGTCCAACCATAATTTTGGGTCCCCACTTTCATGAACATTCTCAACTCTGTGACAACTGTACCGAAATTTGTAAGTAAAAGGGAAGTCTCAAATTGAGTCGTAGGAATTAATAATTTATTGAATAAGGCAACTATTATGTCACCATTCAACGGAATGGTTGTGTTCGCGTGCCATCGAATAAAAGCGATGGCTTTCTCGAGGAAGTGAGCCTCGTTCCTACTCGACAGTGCTTGTATGCTTGCTCTAGGCCGGCAGTTTTGTACTGTCTCCGCGGCGCCTTGCGTGGCCCTACTGGTGGGAGGAGTACAAGGAATATCTATCCGCGGACCTCGACGTCTGGACCCAGACAGATTGGCGGGAGGTGGAACACTTACCTAGTTGGCCTAGAGTTTCCTACGAGGGCTTTCGAGAAGGCAGAGGGTGGCGCCTTTTGGGGCCAACTGTTTCCTCTGCAGAGCTGGGCTTGAGACGGAGAGGGAGGTAGACAATTAGAATACTATTTGATTAATTGGTGAACACTGCATGAAGGGAAGTTCCGGTGTGTTGCTTTATACTCTAGGTACCATGGCGGGGAGAGTGTTGAGAGGAGTGTCGTCAGTATGATGTACACGCCATATACCCTCCCCCCACACCCTTGGTGACTCATCCCGGAACTTCCCTACATCTTTCTTTATTGGAGAACTTAGATAGGTATGGAGTCATTGCAGGAATAATTACGTTGCAATATCCTTGTAGTGGGAACCAGTTCTCTTCACTCAGTGTCTTGAATTCACTGTCTCTCAGAGACCATATCTTTGAGTCATGAGGCTTTAGTATTAAATGCATTGGATTAGTTCCGTATTGGAGAATCCGTCGTTACCAGTAAGTTGAGCACAGGAGGCGAGCGCTTTCGATGTAAGGACACCGTTTTCAGGCCATCGAGAGAGTACTAAAGTTCGTCAATCCATTGTTTTGTGAAGGGGAGGTGAAAGGATCAAAAAAAAAAAGGGGGCCACGTGGTAACAAGACCACGTGGTGAAAGGTTAATTGTCTGTCATGTCAAGTGAAAGGTAAAGATATAACAGCCGTTCAGCTACCAAATGGGATAAGTCCATTTTTCCAATGTGTTTTATAGAGCCAAACAGAACAAAAGTTGACGAACGGCCTAAGTCCTGTGAAAGTTAAAACTCCGATTTTTCGGAGTTGAACCCCAATTATTCGCCATCGTATTCGTTGGTAGATTCTTCATCCTCTGACGATGAGGCTGATGCGTACCTTCTTGTTATATTCCTCCTCATAACCATGCATTTTTCAAACTCTTGGTTTGCACTCCCAGAAGACACATCAATCCTCAGGACAAAAGGAGGGAGTGGGAGAGATGCGGATAACGATGAGGACAACGACGAAATCTTCTATACCGAACAATGACGTGGGTTGATTCCTACTTTCCGGTTGGAGTTCCTCAATTGAGGAGTGTTTTTTCAAGAGGGAACATAACCATTTTCAAAAAAATGGCAAGGGAGAGAAAAAAACGAAATGGACAAGCAGTTTCATATTTTTTCAGGGTTTCTGGGTGTACTTAGTATAGTACAAACAAGCATAGAGAATAATAATCCAAAATATTAACGGTTTACATTCAAAGATGGAGGAGAAATCGCCATTTTAATTTTGGATATGTGCCCTTTCGAACGAAAAATGTCATTATGTGCCCTTTTGCTTGAAACCCTGAATTTCAATAAATTTTAAGAATCTCTAAAGACGAAACCTATAGTAAAATAATAATAAAAATAATAATAATAATAATAATAATTCGAGTACCAACTGGGCGTATAGAGTTGATAGAGATGTTGACAACTATAATTAAATTTTTTTTTAAATAATTTTTTTAAATTATTTATTTATTATTAATTAATTATTTATTATTAATTATTATTTATTTTTTTAAATTTTTTAATATTTTTTTTTAAAAATTTTTTATTAAATTTTTAGTAAATTTTACTGTAATGTGGGGGGAGGGTTACTTTAAAAATCAAAAAAAAAAGTAAAAAAAATTGTATACAAACAGTTTTTAATCTGAACTAGGTTGACATAAAATAAGTTAGAACAACTAATGGTAATAGCAACTAATAATAATATTATTGTTGGGCAGTCAGGTACCAATTCAAAAAATGTATGTAGGTTCATTTTTTAAAAAAACACTGCTATAAGTAAATATTATTTACTACGATAATAAAGTTGGTACTCATGTCTCAATTAAGTTTCTAGGTCACTCACTTTCAAGTTTCGAGACAAGTTCCAGATTAGGGGGGAAAACGGTGCAAATTATTTCACAAAGGTTTTGTACGTAGATACTCTTATCATCCTTTTCTCGTTGTCGTTGACTTTAATGTCCTCAAATTTAGTAAACAGAGTTAATAGTGGAATTGATTTCCATCTACTTCAACCAACATCTATTCTAAAATTAAATGAATTCTAGAAGGAAAAGCCCAGATTGTGTTTTTGTATTCCTAGAATGGAACTCTGTGAGAACTATTTACAAGAGATAACTCCACAGAATTACGGACTCGTTTGAAAGAGTTCGATTTCTGTCGAAAACTCGGTAATGACTGACACCTATCGAGCACAAAATGGAGTGGCAATGAGGTCACTCGAAAGAATGTAGTTCTTCTCTGCAGGATTGATAAATTGAAGAACAGATTATTAATAACGTGAGAAAGTCAGTAGGTGGACACGAGTTGTAGGAACGACAACGTGAATATGAAAGTGCGCTAAACGACCGGTGTCACGCCACGCCCGAGAGGCAACAGGTTTTCAAGCAGGTTCTACCCCTTATCGTGCCTTCATAAATACCTGTTGTCTCCCTCATTCTACCCCCTTTGTAGTAGGAAAAGGAGCGGGGAATCAATATCTTTTATTCACAATGCCTCGGCCAGGAGAAGCATTAGGAATGGGGATGCGACTGTTGAGCTCCACGCCAATTATCACGTCAAATTTAACGCATTTTCACGTCAAATTGGAGGTTTTCCATTTCAAATTGGATGCTTTACACATCAAATTGTAGGTTTTACACGTCAAATTGGAGGTTTTACACATCAAATTGGAGGTTTTACACATCAAATTGGAGGTTTTACACATCAAATTGGAGGTTTTCCACGTCAAATTGGTGGTTTTACACATCAAATTGGCGGTTTTACATTTCAAATTGGAGGTTTTACACATCAAATTGGAGGTTTTACATTTCAAATGGGAGGTTTTACATTTCAAATTGGAGGTTTTACATTTCAAATTGGGGTTTAACGTGAAATACCTGCCCCTCTACTCACCCAACTTGAATCCAGTGGAGCACTGCTTTTCAAAAATCAAGTTGTCAGCAAGATAAAATCCTCAGTGGGCCCCAAACCACGACCTTTGTGACACGATAACCCGAAGCGTTGCAACTGTCACCACATCGGACTGCACAAATTATGTTATGAGTAGAGCTCGGCAGTATATGCGAAATAAAACCTCATAATATGCACGTAGATGCCCAATATATGCATTTGTACATATGCGCGAAAAAATTCGGAAATATGCCTTCAAAATATGTGCAAGATAGTTGAACAATTGAATAATAAGTGGGAAACAAAGTCTTTTCAGTACATACCTAGTTACTTGTATTTATTCAATTTTTTTGTATGTACATTTTTATACAAAATCATTTTATACAATTTTTACAATAGTTTTACTCAGTTTTTAGACAAAACATTTAATTGTTAAAATATGTTAGCTTGTACTACCAAGTGCTTTTCCAAATTTTCAGTTGTAAAAGATTTTCTCAAATCGTGCAAAACAGTTTCAAACGGGAGAATGACCGCACCACATCTGCTGAGACAATTGGGAGATATTTGAGAGAAGCCACTTCTTCAGAAGTGTATGACCAATTGCTGGTGTTGGGTGAGTCGCCTTCCAACACTTTCGCCAACACAACGACAGTTTTCCAGCCAGGATTTCGTTTGAGTACACACTCTAATTTTTCTCAAACGGTTTCACCTGTTTTTCCGGGGAAATTGATTAGAGGAAATAGCTGACAAAACTGGAAAATATGGCTTTTGTCAAGAAATGCCCATTATATGCACTTATACCAAAAACTGCGAATACATGCAAATATATGCACGATAAATTTAAATTTGGAGCGACAAAATGGCTTGAATATGGCATATTTGGGCTCCTTACAGCTTGGGCATATCGCAAAAAAAATATGCAAATATGCAAAATGCCGAGCCCTAGTTATGAGAATGACGATAGACCTGACAGCCGCTGCTGCAGGGAGGGACTTACGTTGAAAAATTTGTTCATTCTTTTCCGTTCATTATGTTCATTCTTACTTGTTGAATGTTACGTTTCACTCGCTAAATTGTTGTTATTGCTTTCCCAGAATTAAATCCGTAATGTATTTCCGTCAACCTCCAATTTGAAATGTAAAACCTCCAAATTGAAATGTAAAACCTCCAATATGAAATGTAAAACCTCCAAATTGATGTGTAAAACCTCCAATTTGACGTGAAAATGCTATATACTCGACTGCGAAGTCGACTATCCAAGACAGGGATACCTTGTATTCGTGAAGCAGGTCAAAATTTCACTAGCATATTGGTTTTCTATTTTCGAAAATGAACCTTCGGAATCGACCAAAAAAAAAGTTAATCACCCCCTCCCCACATAATTTGTTGGTTTACGACGTAAACTTTACATTTCAAGGTACGTAGAATCCTAAAATCGAATAAAAATGTCCGTCGTACGCGGCACTTTCCATGTTTTCACTGACAGATTTTAATGAAATTTGGTATATGGGGTCTAGTTGTGCCCAAAGCTATTGGTTGATGTCAGCCACTTCTAAGGGATGAAAAATAAGGCCTCAAATGTTCAAAACGCTCTAGGTAGCTGAACATTTTTCGAAATAAATGTAATGTTGTAAATGTAGTGTTTTTTCTTTAATTTAAGGTAGTATTGGTTTTTTAGAATCAAATGAGACCACCCAGAGGTCTGAATAACCAACCGCTCACTCTCGAGGTTGTGGCTCGAGTATCACCAGAACACCGAGTTTCTTCACAACCATGTAAGGTTTCAGTGACAGTGGAGGGAATCCCAGAAGGATGCAACATGTTTCGATTGCGCAGCTAGCAAAATTCAGTATGAAATCACCGAAAACGAACGTAAACAAAAATGTAGATAACCTTGCGTCAGGGTAACAGTGGTGTAGCGGTCTCTTGGCCCCCTTCACACTTGTGACGTAGCCCCCACCCCGCAGCCTCCATGCCGTGTGTAGGTTTTCCCGCCTGAATCCGAGAATCCCGTTCTTTGAAAAAATCTCTAAATGTTTAGGAAGCGTTTCTGGGAGTTTTATTTGCAGATACGTACTTCAATAGAGATTCTCTACACAGAAAAAATACAAAAAAATATCATGCAACTACCCCATTATCAGTCAACTGAATGGGAATGGGGTCCTCAGAATCAAACTCCTCTTTTGCCTAGCTTTCGATGAATTTATCGCCTTCCTCAGGGCTCAAAGGATGTGTTACTGCGTAAGCATCAGATTGACGCTGATGTGATGCTCACACAGTAATACATCGTTTGAGCCCTGAGGAAGGCGATAAATTCACCTAATGCTTCGGATCATCTATACAATCGGGTTAGCTATGTGCCACACCAACTTTGCAGACGTTATTCTGACATTTAAAAAAATTAAAAATGTGGAAGATGGGTCTACGTCCACCCATTTTCCACATTTTTAATTTTTTTTTAAATTTCAGAATTGATTGATTTCTTTTGTGATTCAAGGTATCGATATATTTTATATATTTTATTTTTTATATTCAAGGTATTCGATTTATTATATTTAGCAGGCTTTTGAGCTAGTCTATCTATAAATCGTAAGATAATATCACAGTGGATGGATTTGGCACGTAACCTCGAATACACTTTCAGTGGACGACAGGGCTGGGACTTATCCGACGACTGGAGTCTCAGCAGTGTTATCACGGGTATCATGCGGAGGCTACACGAACTTTTGCAGTTCACTTCGTTTCTGATAGCCACTTTGGGAAAACCGTTTAGTTTTTATCAGCCAGCTGTTGTCGAGGGAGTTTCACCTGCGTTAGCAGTTTTCTCAGGGTACACTTTCCGAGTCGATTAGGCTCCCCCAAATATTTGCCCCCTCGTCGCCGCTAGTCGTCCGACTTTTTCGAACGAACCATTTTTCTCTCGGTTCTCCCTTCGGACCTCACGCCGTCCATTTAGGAGTCCTCTAAACGATTTCTCATGCTTACGTGATCCTCCGACGCCAACCGGGGAGGGAAAGGTCTTTCTCACTGTCGAATATCTGTTCCGAATGGGATCGACGGAAGGAACTTGCATCCGCTGGTCGTTTGGGTCTTTAGCTGCAACGCGCCTACAGGCGTAACCTTGTCCTGACTGTGGCATTTCCAAGTCAAATTCAACTTTTTCCACGTCAAATTCAACCTTTTCCAAGTCAAATTCGACCTTTTCCAAGTCAAATTCGACCTTTTCCAAGTCAAATCCAACCTTTTCCAAGTCAAATCCAACCTTTTCCAAGTCAAATTCAACCTTTCCCAAGTCAAATTCAACTTTTTCCAAGTCAAATTCAATCTTTACCAAGTCAAATTCAACCTTTTTCAAGTCAAATCCAACCTTTCCCAAGACAAATTCAACCTTTTCCAAGTCAAATTCAACCTCTTCCAAGTCAAATTCAACCTATTCCAAGTCAAATTCAATCTTTTCCAAGTCAAATTCGACCTTTCCCATTTCAAATTCAACCTTTTCCAAGTCAAATTCAACCTTTTCCAAGTCAAATCCAACCTTTTCCAAGTCAAATTCAACCTTTTCCAAGTCAAATTTGACCTTTCCCATTTCAAATTCAACCTTTTCCAAGTCAAATTTGACATTTTACAAGTCAAATCCAACCTTTTCCAAGTCAAATCCAACCTTTTCCATGTCAAATCCAACCTATTCCAAGTCAAATTCAACCTTTTCCAAGTCAAATTCGACCTTTCCCATTTCAGATTCAACCTTTTCCAAGTCAAATTTGACATTTTACAAGTCAAATCCAACCTTTTCCAAGTCAAATCCAACCTTTTCCATGTCAAATCCAACATTTTCCAAGTCAAATCCAATCCTTTCCAAGTCAAATTCAATTGCCTTCACTTTTCAAGGTTGAAAAATAAAGTTTTCCAAAATTAAAGTTTCCATTTGCGTTTCACGTTTCAGAACTTCCTGAACAATTTTAGTTCCGTGTCTGTCTGTCTGTGTGTGTCTGCATTTCCTTGTCTGCCGGTCTGTCATGAATTTCCTTGCCAGAGCCATAACTTCTACAATTAACATCCGATTTCTATGAAATTTTCAGAGATTGAGCGGGTTGACGTGTGGATGGTCCCCTATGAAAATCATTACTCCCGGACTGATAGCAGCCGCTGCAAATTCGCAAACGTGAAATCCTTGTTACAGCCACAACTTCTTCGTTTCCCGTATAATTTTGATTAATTTTTTATGATTTGTGCTGGTTGGCGTGTGGATGGTCCCCTATGAAAATCATGGCCCCTAAATTGAGCGTGTGCACAAACGTAAAATACTTGTAACAGCCATAAATTCTACATTTTCCAACAATATTCAGTGATTGTGCGGGTGGATGCGGGTGGTCCCCTATGAGGGTAGTTCAAGGTACTTACTTAGAGATTGATGTTTTGAGATTAACTACTATGCTTCGGATCTTCTATACCAGGGGTGCTCAAACGGTCGATCGCGATCGACTGGTCGATCGCGAGTGCTTTTTGGGTAGATCTCGAGAAGAAAAAAAATTTTAAGAAGTAGGTAGGTAACTAAACTACAAAAATGTATTACGTAATAAAATAACACTGCTTGTGGCAAAAGGTGGCTTTATCAAAGGAACGCGCGGCACTTTTCAAAGAAAAACCGTGTTGTTTCTAGACTAGACAGTACACAGTACATTTTGTCAGTCTTTGAAAGCAAGGATTCCTCAGTTGAATTATGATACGTATGAGGCTGAATTATCAAATATTTTGGGACAATTCGAAATGCGTTTTTATGATTGCAGTAAATTGGAAAATATAGCATCATTTATGAGTTATCCTTTTTCATGTAAAAACATTGAGGAATTAGCTACTGAAATAGCAAGTCAGTTTAACATGAACTCATGTTCCGTTGAAAATGAGTTGGTGCAGATTATATCATATATACATCCCAAAGCTACAGCATCTGATACAAATTTCTGGTGTTTTATATCTGAAGCTAAATATCCGAATGTAAGGCAAATCGCCCTTCAACTGACGGCATTTTTTGGGTCAACTTACTTGTGCGAGTCTGCATTTTCTGAAATGAAGATAATTAAGTCAAAATATCGCAATGGGGTATTTCGGTGGGTCGGAAATTCAGGTTTTTGACCTCAAATTTGGATTCAGCACCCTTGAAAACCTATATAATACAACTTTAAGCCCAATGATACTATAACATGTGGTAAAAAAATTAATTAAAGAGATCGCACGTTTGAAAAAGGCGGGCCGCTTTAAATGCACACACACTAGGCAAGGACTACGCTGCAGACTACGCCGCGCGCGTGTGTGAGTGCTATTTTGTAGTATCCAAGAGGTCTTCCAAGGGTTTCCGTGCATGGATACTTTTTTCAAAGACAGTTGGCTAGCTACGTCACGATTGGCTAGCTACGTCACACCATTCAAATCTTCAACTTTCCTTAGCTTCTCTGATTTTTTAAAAACATTTTCTCGACGAACAGACCCGATTACCGTTATTCCTGAGCCATACTCTTTTGAAAAAAAAAATATAAAAAAATGACCGAAATACCCCATTGACTAACTGACGATCATATGTCATCATGCTTGCGATTAGCCCTCAGTGGTTACGTACCATCTTATGAAAAGTATGCTGAGGACATGCAGTGCCACGCTTCAACATCCAAAGCCACTCTTTAGTTAAGTTTAACACCATATGTAACAATTATAACTATTTTGTTTTGTAACAACCAATAAACTCGCAATTTTGAAAAACTATGAGTTTTTTCATTGATATTGTAGAGACGAACCTAACTAAACCTAACCCAAACCTTGACTAAAATAATGTACCTATATTGTGCAGAAAGCTAATATCTGTATATGCTACGGTACGCCCTACCTAGGTAGGTAGGGTGTATCGTGTATGTACGACAACCCTGCATCACACACACTTGCAGTCTCTCAGAGTCGATCGTATGTAGTCTAAAAATATTGAGGTAGATCGCCAGCAGTTCTAGTTTGAGCACCCCTGTTCTATACAGTCGGGTTATGGATGCGAGGAAGCTATGTGCCACACCCACTTGGCAGACGTTTTCGTATTACAAGTCGACGGTTGGCGCGGGGAAAGTGAAAACAGCAGAACAAATATTCAGCTTCGTCCCGATAGATCGTGCGGGGGAACGCGAGCGTTTTGAAGGGACAGACCGGGACACCCGCATGCTGGGTCCCCGATATGTTAAAACAGACGGGTCGATGAAAGGGACAATTTTTCGGGGGGGGGGGGGGGGGGGGACTTCGCTCCCAATGATTTACCGCTTTTCTTTCTGGCGTTGATTTCCGTAATTGGAACCGATGGTATCGGCCTTAGGGACCGAGCGACGATGAGGGAGGGGCGGGGGAGGGAAACATCAACGTCATTCACCAATCAACGTTGGCACCGGCGCGTTCGTGATTAATCACGACCTTTCACGAAGAGGAATGTTCGGACGGGTGGGTGGGGGGGGGGGGTCCAATGTGTTGCTCGGGGTTTCCATCATCTTCGAACAGAACCGACGGCGGCCGAGGCGAGCGTGAATGACAAACGTCTCCGACCGAATAACTGGCGCTTCACAGCTGATATTCACGACTTTATTACGCCCTCATTTTACGACTAACGAAGAGGGTGTAGCACATAGCATACTCATGACCGAAAATCTTGTAAGGATGAAGCGATGCGTAGAGTGAAGTTCCCTAATATGGCACAAGTACCTAACATGGCACTCAACAATGTCTCCTGGATCATGAGGATAAGAATGGCGGCAATTACGTGAACTACAAGCTTCCAGAAGCAGCCACTAGGGAGCGGGTGAAAACTTCCCCTTCTGGAAACCACAGTCTGGCGCATGTGCTGTGGCTACCAGCAATCAGATTTGGTCCATAATGAATTACTTTCATATTACCAATTACAGCAGTTGGTAGTTACTGTTAATGGCCAATTACAGTAGTTAGATTACATTACCAATTACATTAGTTTGTATTACAGTTAAATTGCCCATCACAGAAGTTTGTATTACAGTAAAATTGCCCATTACAGAAGTTTGTATTACAGTTAAATTGCCCATTACAGAAGTTTGTATTACAGTTACGGCAGCGGAGGCGAGCGAGTGAATGACAAACGTCTCCAACCGAATAACCGGCGCTTCGCAGCTGATATTCACGACTTCCGGCTTCATTACACCCTCATTTTACGACTAACGGAGAGGGTGTAGCACATAGCATACTCATGACCGAAACTCTTGTACGGATGAAGTGATGCGTAGAGTGAAGTTAACTAATATGGCACAAGTACCTAACATGGCACTCAACGATGTCTCCTGAATCATGAGGATAAGAATGGCGGCGTTCACGTGTACGTTTACGTTCGCTCTGTACGAGAATTTGAGGGTTGGACGTACGATAAATCAGAAACACGAGTGTGAATCGCTAGAGGCCTAATCCCCGTTCAAATTTTAGCTGACCGAAATGCGATCGATGTTTTTCTTCATGTTGGATGGTTGGTGGCTTTGCACACGAGTGATCTATGTAGAAAAATAAAAAATAATAAACCATTGTGTAATAATTTGCAGCGTTTTAATTTTGGTTCTGATCAAAAAAAAGAAGTGATGTTAATGAATGTACGAATTGGGAAATGAGATTAGTTCGGGTCTGTGTGGAAACCAGCTTGTTTATAATTTGGTTTCTGATGTTTGAAAACCGGGTTACTTATCGAAGGGAATGCAAAAGGCTTCTGGTTTGTGTAGAACAAACACCGAGTTTGTTGATGAGTTTTAGAGCTTGAGCTGAGAGGTGCTGAGGAGACAGAAAATAATTCACTTGTTAGATTTGGCAGATGGAATGCCTAGGTGGGGTATTTTTAGCTTTGGGAACAAGAGTATTTGAAGCTCATCCCTTCTCCAGTCCAAGTACCAATTTTCCTGTATCAAGGTAAAACAACGGTTGTTTCCCTTGTCGGAGTCGCACCTAGTGACGATTCGATACTTTCGATATTTATTGATATCGATATTTTGTTCCGATATTTCCGATATTTGTATCGATATTTTTCTTGCGATATTATCGAATATCGAAAGGAAAATATTGATATCGAAAGAAATGAAATATCGGTTGGGATGGTTATATTTCTTTCCACTGTAATTTCTCAATTTTCCCTAAAATATGAAAAATGATAGAAACCCCTAAGTAAATAGAAACGGAAGATGAACGCAACACATAAACAACAATGTTGAAATAACATGACAATCAGCTATGTCCGACATAGTCCTCATGCTCCATAATCGATATGGGAAGAGGAACACGTTTCGATTTCGCGTTCGCCATTTCTGTTTTGTATTACCTAATTTATTATAATATAATATATTATAATATAATATTATTATGTATTTTTACAACTTTTTACGAGTAAAATTCGAACTGGCATTATGTTTGGATATCGATTTTGGTTTATTATTTTCAATAATAAGCCTTTGGAATCGAGCAAGAAAAAAAAAATTTTAACCCCCCCTCAAAATTTGATGTTTTACGTTTCAAGGTACATAGAATCCGAAAATCGAATAAAAAAATTTCCGTCCGTCCGCCGTACGCCGTACACCGTACGCCGTACGCCGTACGCCGTACGCCGTACGCCGTACGCGGCACTTTTCTTAGTTACCATGTACCGATTTCGATGAAATTTGGTATATGGGCTCCATTTGGGGTCTAGTTGTGCCGCGAAGCTTTTGGTTGATGTAGGTCACTTCTAAGGGGTGAAAATTAAGGGTTGAAAATTTCAAGAATGCCCTAGCTCGAAAACTCTCGAAATAAAGGTATCGTTTTTTCACTAATTTTAAATAGTACTGAATTTTAAAAAATTTTTGAGACCACCCGGAGCTCTGTAGGGCAAACCGTTCAGTCCCTACGAGTACTTGAAGGTTTTCCTTCGATAAAACAGAATCATGAGTGTGAATCGCAAAAGAGGTCTAATCTCCGTTGAAATTTTTTCTGACTAAAATGCGATCGCTGTTCATTTCTTCGATTTGTATACAGTTTTGCCTTCTGCGTAACCAGTAATCAAATTTCCATAATCAAAAGTCAATGGAGAATACTGAAGGCGCCTGAGTGGTCACTGATCAGCTGAGTGAGCTCCAAGGCCATTTCCTCTCCTGTTGAACGCAGGAACCTGAAATTTGAGAGGGCGGGTCAATTGAGAATGATGAAGGCGCCTGAGTGGTCACTGATCAGCTGAGTGAGCTCCAAGGCCATTTCCTCTCCTGTTGAACGCAGGAAGCTGAAATTTTAGAGGGCGGGTCAATGGAGATTGCTGAAGGTGCCTGAGTGGTCACTGATCAGCTGAGTGAGCTCCAAGGCCATTTTCTCTCCTGTTGAACGCAGGAACCTGAAATTTGAGAGGCAGGGTCAATGGAGATTGCTGAAGGCGCCTGAGTGGTAACTGATCAGCTGAGTGAGCTCCAAGGCCATTTCCTCTCCTGTTGGACGCAGGAACCTGAAATTTGAGAGGCCGGGTCAATGGAGAATGCTGAAGGCGCCTGAGTGGTCACTGATCAGTTGAGTGAGCTCCAAGGCCATTTCCTCTCCTGTTGAACGCAGGAAGCTGAAATGTTAGAGGCAGGGTCAAAGGAGAATGCTGAAGGCGCCTGAGTGGTAACTGATCAGCTGAGTGAGCTCCAAGGCCATTTCCTCTCCTGTTGAACGCAGGAACCTGAAATTTGAGAGGGCGGGTCAATGGAGAATGCTGAAGGCGCATGAGTGGTCACTGATCAGCTGAGTGAGCTCCAAGGCCATTTTCTCTTCTGTTGAACGCAGGAAGCTGAAATTTGAGAGGGCGGGTCAATGGAGAATACAGATGGTGGTAGGTGCTATTGATGGAGAACCAGTGATCTATACAGAAGGGTGATCTATACAGAAAATAATAAACCTTTGAGCAATGATTTGCAGCGTTTTTTTTTGAACTATGAAAAACATACCTATTCGATATCAGTATTTTTCTTTCGACATCACTGATATTGACCAAAAAGTATGCTAAAGCATATTCGATATCAGTGAAATCAGTATTCTTTTCGATTTTTCTTTCGATATTCTATCGGCATCACTGGAATTGATGAAAAAATATTCGATATCGGTGAAATCAGTATTTTTCTTTCGATATCGATATCACTGATTTTGACTAAAAAAATAAGCAAAAACATATTCGATATCAGTAAAATTGGAATTTTTCTTTCGAATGTTTAATAATTGTTTATCAGCGATATCGATGTTTTTCTTCCGATGTTTTATCGATATCGATACGACCTTCCGATATTATTTCGATGTTAGATATCGCATCGAAAGGTACATCGTCTCCACCTTCTGTGACAACTCTCCGATATCCTAGAATAGCATAAATTTACATGTTATTGAGGACATCTCTAATGATGGAAACTTTTCTTAATCGTTGGAACTCAACCTTGTTTTGATTTATTTATGTTTTTTTTGAAGAAAATATTGAATAATTTATTTACGTACAAACTCAACAACAACTACCGCTACAACAACAACACAACCATAAAGTAGATGTCCAAGCGGGTGAACGTTTTGTCCTACACGGCTCCGCGTGGTCTCTACAAATTCTATATTAACTTAAATTGATGGAAAAACAATACCTTTATAACCAATTTTTTGAGTTAGGGCGTTTTCAAAATTTCAAGATTGATTTTGGAACCCTTAGAAGTGACCTACATCAACCAAAATCTTAGGGGCACAACTAGACCCCAAATGGAGCCTACACACCAAATTTCATCAAAATCGGTCAATGCTAAACAGGGAAAGTGCCACGTATGGCGTACGGCGGACGGACGGCCAAATCGATTTTTGGATTCTACGTACCTTGAAACGCAAACTAACAAATTCTGAGAGGGTGTTAAAAAAAAATTGTTGGTCGATTTCAAAGGTTTATTATTGAAAATAATAAACCAAAATTTATCCCTTTATTAATTAATTTTTTTTTAATTTCTTTATTTCTTTTATAACAAGTACAATGAAATATAATAATAAAAAATTAAATTAAAAGTCTCTCTAAAAAGTAAATTAAAATTAAAACTCTTAGTCAACCTTAGTCAACAAGAGATAATATTAATCATAACACTTCACTTAGAAAAATCACTTCAGTTAAATGGTATTGTTATGCGAGTACAGACATTATTATAAACCAATTATTAATTATTAGCTAGTATTTATTTTATTCAAATACACGCAAGTACCTACCAAAGATAAGGAAAGCTTAAAGCAGAATAAAACAGGTTAGGATGAATTCAAACACAAGTTGCGCTAAGTACCTATAATTTTATGAAATGGTTCTTCAGTTTGTTGCCGATTTTTGAGGTCCTAACAAGAAGCTCAGATCTCGTGGAGTCCGGAAGAGCATTAAACCCCCGTACACCCCTTGCCAGGTATGAGTTGTATTAAATGAATGGGGTTAGTTCCGCTAGTTATAAGAATACAATTATTATCTACGTACCGTATTGGAGAATCCGTCGTAACCAGCAAGTCGAGTACAGGAGGCGAGCGCTTTCGATGTAAGGACATCATCTTCAGGCCGTCAAGAGAGTAGTAAAGTTTGTCAGTCAGTCGTTCTATTTATATAGTCTGGGTGAAAGGGAGGTAGGTAAAAGGATTAGAAAGGAAAGGGGGCCACCTGGTAACGAGACCACGTGGTGAAAGTTTGTTTGTCTGTCATGTCAAGTGAAAGTGAGAGATAAAACTAATCCTATTAGCTAATTGTACATTCACCACATGCTAACCACGTGGTGACCACGTGGTCTTCTATTATAAACTAGCTTACATAACTAACTTATTGCTAAAATTATTAACTTGTATCTACATCTATTTCTAACTTTTTTTTCAAATTTTATTTTTGGTTAGTTGATTATTTTTATTTATTGTTAGAAATTATGAGGTATGAGTTGTACCCAAAAGAAGTACGAAAGTAAGCGACCGTCATAAATTTGCTACAATGGAATCTGGTAGAAATCAAATGTGCCGGCGTAGAAAAACTACTCTCTTTTAAGATTTGTTTGATGCAATTCATCTCGACTAGCAGTGAAAATTTTAAAATGTTTAAATCTTTAAATAAGGGTTCTGTATGTTCTAAAAATCCCTTCTTAGCGATGATTCGTATTAATTGCTTTTGTGTGGTGACAATGGGTAGAAGATTAGTGGGAAACGAGCCACCCCATGGAGGTATACCGTATAAAAGCACAGATTGTACAAGGGCAAAGAATAACATTTTTAACAGGGTCAAAGGCAGTATTTTATTAAGTCTGGCAAAAACATAGATCAATTTTCTAAATCTCGTGGTAAATAAATCTATTTGTTTCCCCCACTGCACACGACTATCAAAGACAACTCCCAAGTATTAAATTCATATTCTGTTTTTCTTGCCAAGTCAAAATTAATTCGGTGTAGGTGCGTATGTTTGATTGCTTTATTGAACTTTGAATTCTTGGATTGCTCCCTTACAAGCTAAACTCTCTCGTATCTATTATCGTCGTGAAATCACCTTCCATCTTCTATTATTATTAGCTTCCAAGTAATTCTTCCAATGACAACAAAAATTCGTTGTCTCGAAAATTGCTTTCCGTCTGCATCCACCCTGCAAATCATTAGGTCTCCGCTTCACAATAATTTACCTAATTCCGCCTCTTCGTCCCTCTATTCAAATTAGATCACTAATTCGGAAATGCAATCAGGCTTACTTAATGAATTTAAGCGCTAATGGTGTCTTCATCTCTAGCCCACTCCATCATTCCTACTGCGTGACATTTCGTGCTTTCACTTGTCCACGGCTGTAATCTCTCTGCTCAGTGTCATTATCCTAATGGGGTTCTAAGAGATCAATTATGAAGCAGCCTACAGTCTGGCCAGAAATGGAAATCTAATTCAGAACGATCCTTTAATAACTCTCTTATAAAAACATTTCGCTCCACTTTGGTGTTGTATCATTCCATTGTGTCACAGTAATGAAGATGAAAAATAGTAATTTTTCAAAACGCCAACAAAATAAACAAGCGAGGCCATTTAGCTGTGATGATACACCTACTGTCATCATAAAGTACTGGAACTGAGTTACTGTCATGATTCGTCTAATTGAGATAACATGCGAACTAATTGACTTCATTTTTACTGTTCAAGAGAGTGAATTTGTAAATTTTTAATAGGTATACAGGGTGTCTAAGTACCTACGCTCCCCCCCACTTATTTTCTATAATTGTGCGAGAAAAGAAATCGGACAAACGCTATTCTTCATAATTTTTTGCGTAGAATTAAAAAATGACAAAATTGCGCTGCGCGCAATTGCGCAATCGTGCGCAGCCATGATCAACTTAGTTTTAGCGAATTTTCAAGAAAAATGAAGCTATTGCAATGGCCTCAAAATTTTCAGAATGGACTGTTTTGAAAAATGTTTACATTAAAATCCGTTTTGGAACATTCTGAAACTATCCCTGATGTTTGTGACAACAAACAATAGGTCAAGTTCGTTAGCCAGAAATTGTGGACAATCCAAAGTGGTCCAAATTTCAAAAAAGTCCAAAAAAACAGGGTTATCCCGTTTTTTGTAGTTATTACCTTCAGAATCATGGTAATATAATATATAGGATACCACGATAGAATAAATTATTCATTTATTTAACCTTGATGAACTTCATGGTTGCCATGGACACCGACGCTCTGAAGTTCGTTTTGCTCATGGATACTTGAAAATCTGACAGTTCCATATTGTTTCACTTCATTTTACACCTAAAAATGACAACTTTTTGGCTACACTGTCGCCAATTTTTCCCGAAAAAGTTCACCTACTCAGCTTCAGCAATACTGTCCCTCAATTTATCTTCATATTAGGGATGTCCGATACTTCAAAAGTATCGATATAATATCGTATCGATACATCTAGAAAGTATCAAAAAATATCGATACGATACTTTCAAAAAGTATCGATATTTTGAAGTATCGATACTTTTACAAACATATTGTTTAGTAATGCATGCATTCCAGGGGACGTCCCATTGGATAAGCATTAGATCAGTTAACCAGTGGGTAAGCGATAAAACTGTTTCACTCGATGTAATTTGGTTTATTACTTTAGGCAAGAAATAGTGACCCCCCCCCCCCCCCCCCTCACCATTATCTACCAAAACATTTCTAGCGGCATGGGAGCCTAGAATCTGAAGAGCATTTTAAAATCCATGATCTACGATACCCAACATGCGAATTCGAGTTCACCCCCCCCCCCCCCCCCCAACCACCACCAATGGTGGCAGTCTGGCACCAAAGGGGGAATACGTCGTAACATTGCACTTTCATCCATTAGTTTTAGTACGCGGTCCGTCGAGGTTCACATCCGTATTCAAGGTGAAACACAAAAAAAAGGCACGAAATATGCGGTTTATGGTGTCCTGGCACCATGGTGGCACCACTATTATTTCCTTGGTGCTACAGAGAATAATTCATGAAAACCCGGAGGTATAATGAGAATTTTTCCTCAATTTCAAAGCTTGGGTACAATTAGTAAGCAGTAAAGGAACCGAAATTTTGAAAAATCGGATATTTTGTGAATATTATCCCCCCTCTACACCCCCCCCCCTTGCGAATTTTGGTACTCGGGTGAAATTATGTACAACTCGGAAGTTATTTGAGTCAAACAAAAAAAGAAACTCACTAATCGGTTGGAAATTGAGGCCTGGGCAAATTTTACAGGATTATGCCCGCAAACGCACGTTTTTTAAGCATTAACCCCCCCTTTCCCCCCTTAAAAGGCAAAATTCGAAATTCCGGCGCCGTAGTGCACAACCAGATAGTTTTCCGCGTCGAACAAAAAAAGAACCAGGAAAATCGGTTGAGAACTAAGGCCTGGGCAGACGACACAAGATTATGCCCAAAAATGCACGTTTTTTTGAGCATTAACCCCCCCTTTCCCCCCCTTAAAAGGCAAAATTCGAAATTCCGGCGACGTAGTGCACAACTAGATAGTTTTCCGCGTCGAACAAAAAAAGAACCAGGAAACTCGGTTGAGAACTAAGGCCTGGGCAGACGACACAAGATTTTGTCACACACACAAACACACACACACACATACACACACACACATACACACACACACACACAGACATACACCTATGGTTTTTTCGCGGATTTGGATTCAGAATGGTCTAAAACGGATTACTGTGTGGTTATTTTTTTTTTTCTGTTGAGTGTTGTCCAACTTCACCCCAGATCGATCTTATAAGGACGCCCAAGTCTTACTGTGGGACGTCCTAAAAAATGGGTGAAATTCTCGTTTATGTTCCTCTCCATCAGTGTGACATCTCTCCATCATGAGGATAATGATTAATACAGAGTGAACTAGAGGTGTGTCGGTACAGCTGTACTGGGACTGTGGAACCGAGTATCAGGTTGGAACGGTTCCACGCAGTGACAAAAACTCGACCCTTACTGGTCCAGTTCCACGGACTGATAAGATATCTTGAAATAGCTCTGGACCGGGAAGAGAATCTTTTCCATCGGTCCAGTTCCATCTTCACCAATCAGAATGACCTGATTAATCATCTCATCAATCTGATCATTCTGATTGGTGAGGATGGAACTGGACCGGTAAGGATGGAACCGGACCAATAAGATATCATAGAGAATGGTTCAATGGCTCTGGACCGGGAAGGGTTTTGGACCGGTAAGCATGGATCTTGTTCTCAGTTCTGTTCCATGTTGTACCTGGAAGCGCCCTTACTACTTCCATGGACTGAAAATGGTTCATGGAATGGCTCTTGAGCGGGAAGTTATGGGAGTTTTCTCCAGTATTATTAATTTATTATTGTCATGTTAAGTTCTTAAACTGCAACGTCATTATTCCCCCTTTCCTTGAATTATTTGGTAACTATTATTTATAATAAATTGCCTCTTTTGTAACACTTGTTCAAATTCCTTCCTTTTAGCGAATTGTCAAGGAAAATGATGCTATTGTATTGCAAGTTGAGATCATAAGCATGGAAGAAGGACGATAGGGATTTGACTGCCTGCTTCATCCATGCCATGTGAGTGGGATTTGATCGCCTATACCAGCAATGGAACTGTACCGGTAATTTGGAACGGTTACATCTTTGTCACCGTAACCGTTGGAACCGTTCCAGGGAAATACACGGACCGACACACCCCTACAATAAATCACTCATTTTGTTATTTAAGTAAAACTTGTTTTTGTTTAGGCACTTGTTTTAGTATTGCACTTGTTTGGTTTAACATTTTGGTGGTCCTTCCTCGATTATGGAGGACAGCAGGTTATCATAGAGAGCTGGAGGTGGAGGTACATCATCTTTGTTTAATTTGTTGAAGTTTGATGGTCTCCCAACAATCTACGTAGAGACAGAGGTACCGTCTGTCAAGTAGGTACCTTCATGTCGTAGGTGTTGAAACAGATAAAATGTATCCCCTCTATGTAAATAAAAAAGAATCCCCTCCGATACCGGAAAAAAGTATCGATACTACGATATATATCAGGAAAAAAGTATCGATATGTATCGATACTTTTGTGACATCCCTACAAAAAGTAAACAGTGATTCTCACTTTCGCGATTTGGTTCGTTGAAATGTAACTCGAATGTCGAAAAACAACGTGATTATTTTTATTATGTTTTTTTTTAACGGGAGTGTAGTCAATGGGTTTTTCTCGGGAAAATTCGGAGTAGTCGGTATTTCGTGTTTGAAAATAAACCGTGTTTGTTTTCCGGGTTCTCCTTGATTATAAATACGATTTCACATTCTTATTATTTGCATTTCAGTATTTGATCGCACCGTCTGTGTTCTTTCCTAGTTCAAATGAATAAAACTAATGTGGAAATCAGAGATTTTTTTCTAGTTTCACCTACATAGGTACCCAGTTTCTCAAATTGGATTACAGAACCTACAGAAACTGAAGACCGCTGTATCCAAAGGTCCTTCTACCTTTCTTATGATTTCTATTCTTATGTTCTCCTTTCGAATAATAGTTAACCTTCAGTCCGGACCCACGTCCCTGGGACGGGTGGGTGGGGCTTTTCCTCACCCTGAGCCTACCCCTTTCCTCTGTGTGGGCTCATATCCTCAGTACCCTCCTGTCAGGCCCTGCAGAAGGTAAGGTAAGTGTCCTTTTTTTTTCTCTCGCTTTCGTTGTCAACAAACCAGTTTTTTCCAGTGGATCACCCGTCCTCAGGACAGTCGGTCCTGGCCTGTTGATACGTCCATGGGACGGATGGTCCTTGATGGAATGGAAACACGTCTCCGAGACGGGGGTCCTGTTTGATTTTTGATTGATTTTGATTGATTTTTTTGTACCTATTCAAATGTTACATTCATTTTTCTGTATTCAAATGTTATATTCACGTTTTTTCCAAGTTTTCATTAGGTACTAGTAGATTGTCTTTGATTTTTATTCTAGTTCCTTATTCTAGCTTATTTTAGTATTCTAGTCCCTTCAATGTCTAGTAGGTACAATGTGATTTTTCCAAAAAGATAGAAGACTGAAAAGAATACAAAAGGCTGCTTGGAAAATGTTCCCTAAAAATGTGAAAACTTTGTATTCCTAGTTTTTATGTTCTTGGTACCTACGTAGTAGACTCCTAATGATTCTAGAGGTTTTGAATTGGAATGTTTCCTCCAATTCTACGTAGAACACGTCATTTTGAGCGTGAATTGAGACTGAATTTTTTATCTGAGTAGTCAAAATGATGTGATACCTAAGCTGGATGAAATCCAGGAAGTGAAAAATAAAAAATAATGTGTAATCTTATTTTTTATATCGATAAATTGTGATAAAAATCAATTCATTTGATGTTATACACGAAGAAAGACGTTGCAATAAAGATGTTTTATGTTAGTTTGTGGTATTTACAACGAAATCCTGTCATATTTCAATAACAACCATGAAAAAGCGAGTCGGTGTCCCACGGACGGGGGTCCTCATTGCAACGAGGGACGACGGTCCGGACAGAAGGTTTAAACTATTTCATCTACTCGAGAAACGTAGATAGCTTTGGTCATCTGAAAGAAAATCATGGTAGTACAGTACCATGTAGTTAGGACAGCTTTTGCCGTAGTTTTCGTTTCCAGCTGAATTTTGTGAACGCTAGGCAAGTATTTAAATACTGGATTATTTCGATGCCCAAGCTATATGTTACTATTAATTGACTGTGAATAATAAATAACGGCTAATAATTAGCCCTTCATTTAATTATTACCCAATTAAAACAATGATTGTTTCTGTAACTTATAAAATCGGGGAGGAAATCGAAAGAATCAGCTGTTCACGATTCGCCATTTTGTTTCGTAACCACGAAAAACTTCATCCAACCCCAGCTATTTTTACCGTCACGTAACACAGGTAAACTTTTTGTCTCGAAAAATAATTGGGGATGGCATATCGAATGAAATATATCGATATATCGATCAAATGATATATCGTCAATGAGATATCGATACCTTCGATGCATCGGAGAAAATATATCGATATTTCGATAAATCGGAAGATCTACTTTAAAAGCATCAGAAAATTCGCTCATGCAGGTACCTTCATGCTTTGGCGGTGGGGGGTGGGGAGGAGATCTTTCGCGTTGAAAACTAGCCTGATCCCATATTGGGATTTCTAGGAACCGTCTTGAGACAATAACGAGACCAGGACTGGACTGTGACATCACATGAGTAGGTGGAACCCTTTTACTACCTGACCCTAGCTCCCTTGAATCAACAAGTATTGACTCTCATTTTGAGACAAAATAACTTTATGAAAATATTATTTGTGCGAGCTTCACTGAAAAACACAAACGGTGGATACAGCTTTCGTACAAGTACGCAACCACGAGAGACATTTTATGTCTTATGTTTAATAAATTGAGAACATACAGTCAACTGTATGAAATCAACCCATCACTAGGTACCTACAAAATTTGGAATAAAATTACTTGATGGTTTTACAGGTATAGGCGTCCCTTCTCGTCCATTCATTTCAATATTTAATTTTTACTAAACATTTTTTTTTTAAACTGAAAACAGGTCGTAAATATATCGATATTGACCAATAATATCGGTTCTCTATATCGATATAAATATATCGATATATCAAACGTAATATATCGATATATTTCATATATCGATATATCGTTGCCATCCCTAAAAATAATCGATTCTACAAGTTTTTTGAACGCAATTTTCCGTACCAGGGTTACGTGACCTTGTAGTAAACTTTAACTTTGGGGTTAAATGTTTTTTTCGAACCGGGCTTTACTGTTCCAATCAACTGTGAACGGCTAAGAACCTAAACGTTATCATCTCTTCCATCTTCTCCGCCTCTTCTCCTCAAATGCAAGTAGGTACCCACTGCTCAAAACGGTGTACGCTGCAGCAGCAACCACTTCGTCTTTCATGACTGATACCAACTGTGCGACTGAAGGTTTACCTTTTGTCCCGCGAAGCAAGAACATTCCCACAACATTCCCGTATCCGAGAAGTATGTCGCCAAACAGCAAGCCATGGTGTTCACCAAGCATTCGCGGTTTGGTGAATACCGATTGTGTGTGATCAGCTTTAGGTACATGTATTCTTCACACTGATTGTAGTCCTGATTCTCCTGTCCACTCCAACGCTTCATTACGAGAAAATCCTATAATGTACTCAATTAATGAATCAAATCCAATCAATCGACGGTTCTCGAATTTTCTCTACAACTCAACAGACAGAAAACGTTGGATTTGAAACGAGAGGGATATAGAAGAAGGGAAATGTTATTATCAAGTCTTTCAGACACCACCGGGCCGACAACTTCCTCTTTGATCAAAGTGGTTTCCCCAGTAAACCAATCGTATCGTTGGTTTAACAAGAGTAACCAAGGACGCTAAGGACCGAGAGCCTACACAAACCCCAAGTTAATGAATGTTTCCCATCCCACCGCTCCCGCGTCGATTCCTACCCCTTTTCAAATAAATCTAGATGGCCGCGGTGAGCTTAATTAGTCTGCGGAGGTATCTCCTTCGACTTCGGCGAAATTGGCCGTCATCGATCCTTGCGGTCCAATAAAGCCAATTTAATTTTCGAGTTACACCTGGGAAACTAGTTTATAAATGCTTACCTAGATAAATACAGGGTGATCTGACCAATTACATTCGGAGAACTCAGTTCAAACTCGATAGACTGGAGAAACTCGAGACAGTTTCATGACGTTGGAAATATATCACCAGGATGAGACCTCACAGGCACTTGAGTCTGTCAGTTCATCGGGCTGAGCGATAGAGATTTCGAGAATAATGTATTCTTCTTCTACTGCTGTGCAAATGTGTAACCGGCGAACTCAAATAACGTACAGAGTTCCCCGCGGCCTGACAAAGTTCTCCAAGACTTGTAATGCCCGTCCATGCTCTGATAGTTCTAAGAGTCTGTGGTTCCCAGGAATTCTGAACTTATTTTGGTTTATTATTTTCAATAATGAATCTTTGGAATCGACTAAGAAGAAAAGTTTGTTAACACCCCCTCAAAATTTGTTGGTTTACGTTTCAAGGCACGTAGAAACCAAAAATCGAATAAAACATTTTCCGTCCGTCCACCGTACGCGGCACTTTTCCCACTTAGCATTGACCGAGTTTGACGATTTTGAAATTTGATATGTAGGCTCCATTTGGGTTGTGTCCCGAAGGTTTTGATTGGTGTAGGTCACTTCTAAGGGTTGAAAAATAAGGTTTGAAATTTTGAAAACGCCCTAACTCGAAAAATTTTGATATAAAGGTATTGCTTTTCCATCAATTTAAGATAGTATAGAATTTTTAGAATTTTTTTTAGACCGCGCGGAGCTCTGTAGGACAAACCGTTCGCTCCCTATGAGAATTTAAGGTTGGACTTACGATAAATCAGAAACACGAGCGTGAATCGAAAAAGAGGCCGAATCTCCGTTCAAATGTTAGCTGACCGAAATACGATCGATGTTTTTCTTCATGTTGGTTGGTGGTAACAATGGCAAAGCCGTGTTCTTTGCAGAGGAGTGATCAATATAGAAAATAATTAACCTTTGTGTAATAATTTGCAGAATTTTCTCTAAAAAATCAGCTGAAATAAGTACCTACTGGTATAATTTTGGCGACAAAACATATTTCGCTTTTTTACAAAACAGATTTAAAAAAAAATATTTTTCACTTATGAGTACGAGGAACACTTTAATCCTTGCCTCTCCATTTTTTGAAGTGAACAGTTTCTGGATGCCAAACTAAGGTGGAAGTCCCACGTGAGGAAGAAAAGAGCTAAGCTTTTGATTAAATTCAGAAAAATATACTGGCTGATGGGCCGACGGTCAAAATTGACTGTCCACAATAAGCTTATACTGTACAAGCAAGTCCTGAAGCCCGTCTGGACTTACGGTGCGCAACTGTGGGGATGCACAGCCCAGAGTAATCGAGACATAATTCAGCGCTTCCAGAATAATGTACTGCGATGCTGCGTTGAAGCATACAGATACTTGAGAAATGACAGACTTCACTACGAGCTGAAGATAAAATCTGTCAATGAGGTCATTCGCAGAAAATCCATGAATCACCTTTTGAGGCTCCAAAATCATGTAAATGAGGATGATCTCCAGCTACTCAACATAGATGATCTGCTTAGAAGACTTAAGAGAACCAAGCTACACGATCTAATCCACTTAGTGTGACCATCATGAAGAGCAAATTTCAGGACTATAAGAACTAAGTGAAGTATCTCAGTTTTATTAACGTACACCAATATGTATCAGAAGAATGTTGCTTATAAGTTGTAACTTGGTGTGTAACAAAATTATGAGTACGAGGAACACTTCAATCCTTGCCTCTCCATTTTTTGAAGTGAACAGTTTCAGTTACATAAAAACAGTTCATATTGTGGGGGCGACCAAATAATTGTTGTCTTGTTTTCACCTTCCCCTTAATCCCGCTAAAAGATTATGCGAGCGTCCCCCCACACTGGGAGTAATCAGAGGTGCTGAACAGCCTCGAGGAAGGGATGGCAGGAAAGAGTATCATGTCC